>VZTR01004681.1:68098-201168 GCA_013400775.1 Chaetops frenatus | reverse complement strand
CCCCCCATCCATCCATCCATCCATCCATCCATTCGTCCGTCCGTCCATCCATCCACCTATGCATGCATGCATCCATCCATCCATCCGTCCATCTATCCGTCCCCCGGCGGCGGGGAGATGGGGCTGGGGGGGCCGCAGGGCTCGGTGTGTGTGTGTGTGTGTCTGTGTGTGATGTGAGCCTGCACGTATGTAAATTCGGGGAGATAACCCTGTGCGCGTGCATGTGCACGCCCGCCGCCGCGTGTGCGCGCATCCACACGTGTGTGCATCCGCACATGTGTGCGCGTATCTGCGCGTGTGCGCATCCGCACACGTGTGTGTGTCTGTGTCTGTGTCTGTGTGTCTGTGTGTATCTGTCTGTGTGTGTGTGTGTGTGTACGCGATGCGCGGGGCTGCGGGCACGGCCGCGCTCCCGCAGGTGTGTGCGGCTCCGTGTGTGCGCACCCGCGCAGCGCAGCGGGGACGCGGGTGCGTGCGGCCGGGCGGGTCCCCGCCGCGGGGCAGCGAAGGGTGCGAGGCCGGTCCCCCCCAGGTCCCCCCGCGCTCGGATCTCCCCGCGGGCAGCACGCGTGGGCAGGCGGACACGGAGAGATCGTGCGGGACTGCGCCCCAGACCCCGCGTTCCCCGCCCCGGCCCCGCTGCCTCTCTCCATCCCTCTCCCGCTGTGTCCCTGCGCGCTGCCTCCTCCTCACCCCGCTGGAAAATGAAGCCCAGCATGTACCCTTGAAATGTCAGGCTCATCAGACGTGTCAGCCTCGGCGTGGGCTGTGGCCTGATGTCCCCCCTGCTCCGTTTTTCCTGTAACTTTCTTCCTTTTCCCGTTTTCTCCATCTTTCTGGCCGTAAGAACAGCTCGTTGGGAACGAGCATGGGGAGTCATTGAGAGAAACAGCATTTGTGCGGGAGGCAGCAGCCAGGCTGCTCCTCGCAACCCGCTACATAGACAAATAAATAAAATCGAGCAGAATCCGCTGAAGACTTGAACAAGTGTATTTTTAGAAATATTATTTGCTTCAGTGCAAGAAAAAAAAAAGTCTATCTTTATTCACTTGCCCTACTTTCTTCCTGGGGAGTTTCTGGTTGATTAATAGTGTAAATGATTGCTCAGCAATACACAGTGTAGATGAGATTGGAATGGGGGAACCGTCTGCCTTAAAAACAGACCTGGAGCAGGTTTCCCCTCTTAGGTGGAAGGTGTCTTTGGGAGAAAGGTTGCTGAAGCCGGTGGAGTCAGTCCGGGAGAACAGTATAATTTGGTGGGGAGGGAGCCCTCTCCTTCTTCCCCGCCCTCTATTTTTTTTTAATTTTAATTTTTTGTTTAACATCTGTGTTGGGAAGTGTATTTGAACTAGGATACCATTTCTTTTTAAAACAGTATCCACACGTGCTTAGGTTTTTTTGGGTTTTTTTTTCCGTTAGTGGCTTTTTAATAGCCGTGCACACCAGATACAGTCAGGGTTTTGTTTTCGCTTTGGGAGGAAATGTATATTCCCTCCCTCCCTCCCTCCCTCCCTCCCCGAGACCCAGCGGCAGCTCCTGGTCGGTGAGCAGAGCAGTGCTGGCATGTCAGGGTAACCGGAGAAAGGGGACCTGAAACCCCGACCGACAGCGGGCTGGGACAGCAGAACCCTGCTGCCCTGCCCAGCGCTGGCCACTCTGCCAGCACGGGGCTGCTGCCACTCGGACCTCTGCTCCCTCTCAGGGAGAGAGACCTGCTGTGGCACTTTGCTGTAAATGATGAGAGATGTGGTGGTTTGCAAGTGAGACAAGAATAGGAGCTTAATTTGCCAAGGAATAGATCTTCTAAACTAAGCTCCTCTAGCACTTAGAATAATTGTTAAAGGTCGTAAATTCAGCAGATAGGGCACGAAGCGTGAATCATTCCACGGGGTCTGAATCAGAAATCAATAGTAAATTTGCTGCCTGAGCACAAAACATGGCAGGGAGGAGTAATTCCCCGAGCCTTGCAAAATTTTTATATATTAGTAAAGAAGTGTCACATTGCTGCGGGTTTGTAGATGAATCTGGGGGGAGGAGATTGTTGCTCTTGTGCTGCTTGTGTGTTTTAAAAGGGGTGAGGGGTGACTCTGAAATGCTGGGAGCAGGTAGTGACTCAAAAATCTGGCAAAGGGGATGATGTGTTCCCAGCAGCGGGCAAAGGGAGCACTCAGGACGCTTATCTCTGCGTTTGAGTCTCTGAAATGTTCCAGGAGGCTGGGGCTTATGAACCGCAGGCAAATGTGTGTAAGAAAAGTGGGCCTTTGACTGCCAGTTTGCCCAGTTCCTTGCTTTGGCTTCCCTCCTGCTGTCCCGGGGAAGGGAGGTGGATTTGCAGGATGGCAGCGTGCTGTTGGAGGCTGAGCATGGCACAAGCAGAGCCCTGCACACCATCATTCACTTCAGTTTGCCACTGCCCACGGGCTTACAGAGTGGGGTTTGTAGATCTGGGCTGGAAGGTGACATAGGAGGTGGCAGGAGCTCCTGTTTTTGCCACACTGGAGAGTTTATTTTGGCCACGCAGTCGGGCTCCACCGCAGCAGTGCATCTGCTTGATGTGCTGGAGGCTGGGCCAGGAACAAAGCACTGAATTCTGATTAAAATGCACAGCCCGGTGCATCGAGTAAGCGCACTTGGGGCTGGCTGCTGCCTTCTCTGTGACATATTTCTATCCATCACTGGGCACCGTGCTCATTGCCGTGGTACCCAGGAGTGCCCCTCTGGGTGCAGAGGGCCGAGCGTGCCAGGATAGGAAGGATTCTTAAACCAGAGCTCTTCCAGTGGTGGTGCTGGTAATGAGGATCGTTAATGTTGCAGAAAACTGTAATTTAAAACGATGAGGCCATCGAACAGGTAGCACTGCATATTATACTGACAAGGGGATAAGATTAAGCAACTACATTATAATGTTCTTTTGTATGGGCAAGGAGATATTTTTGCTAGTTCACCCAGCATGTTTAATAGCTGGATGACCTGGCAGTGTTATTAGCAGAATAATGATTAACACGGGGATTCGCACAGGCTGTTGACAGGCATGTTGGAAGAAGGAGATTTTTGCAATAAAATGAGAATGAGCGTGAGGAGGGATGCAGTGGGCCGTGGTCTCTGGTGGTGAATGCACAGCTGATCCCAGTAGGAGAGAGCAGAGGGATGGGGCTGGGTTTGGTGTGTTTTCCCCTGCTTTTTTTTTTTTCTTTCTCTCTCAGTGAATGTAAGAGCCTGTCATCTCTTGCTGAAGGCAGTGGCCTTGATCCTTCTCAAATATTCAGGTCAATAGCTTTTCCTCTGCTGCATCCATCTGCAGGGCTGGGCCTCTGGCTGATGTACCAGCGGTGGCAGCGGGCTCTTCTGCAGTAGCTGCCACAGCTGGATTCGTCTGAGTTGCTTTGCAAGGTGTGTGGGAGGTTATAAAAGATCTCAGGGAGGAAAACCTTTCCCAGGGAGCTGATAACCCCTGGGTTGGGGCTGGCTTGGGGCCAGCAGTCCCCCCTGCTCACAGCTGCTCCTTGTCTCCTGGGCAGGGGCTTGCCCTGGGCATAGGGCACGAGGCTCACCTGGGATGTACAGCTTGTCTGAGGGTTTCCTGCAAGGCAGGGAGTTTAAAAAGAGCCGTTTTGGGGAAGTAGCAATTGTTTTCTTCATGTACCTGGATGTTGCTTTTGTTTTGAACTCATTAACAAAACCCAAGCTTTTATTACTTACTTTGGTGAAGTGCTGACCATGCACTCTCTGGAAACTGTATCCTAAAATCGTTTGTTGTTTTGGAAAAGCTTGGACTTTAATGCTCAGACTTGGAGAGGAGACAGCACAGAATTTAAGGAGCCGGTGAGTATTAGCTGTTGCTGGGAAGAATTGGATGAAACCCAAAAATGTCACTACTCTTCCTTTAGCTTGCTTTGTATAGAAGTGAAGTTTCAGTGGCTCTTTGGTTGCTATAGTTGATCATTGTCAATGAAGATAAAAGCTGACATGTTAAAAACCCACAAAACTCAAACATGCTGGCATTGTCCTGTTTCTAGAACTTTGTCAGTTTATGGCATATTTCAGCATCATTAAAGATTTAGGAGAAGTTCTAATGGGGGATAAGCACTGCAAGCCACCACTCGGGAGCATTACTCTGGCAGCATTATTTTAGGCTTCTTCTTCCAGTGCCTTTTAAAAACTCTATAGCTCAACAGAATTTGGGCAGCTTTTGTAAAGGTCACCTTCCTAAATAGAAAGAAGAACAAACTTGACTAGAGATGGCTTCTAGAGATTAAAAAAAGACATAAAAAGCTTATTTTGCTGTGTTTTACATGGTAATGCTACCATGCAAAATTTGGGGCAGATGTTCAACAGATAAACAGATATATTCACAGTTCCTGAGGAAAGACTGTCTCAAGTATTCCATCAGGGACTTAATCTTCTTCCAGTGTCATTTGGTGCATGTGTAAGCAATGGACCATGACAGTATCCGTGTACTTTGTCTATTTTGGAGCCTTTTGAGTTTTAAACCATAAAACTTGGCAGCAGAATACCAGTCTCTGAATCAAAGAATCGTCAGATGGTTTGGATCCAAAGGAACCTCAAAGCTTACCTAGTTCCAAAGCCCCTGCCATGGGCAGGGACACCTTCCCTTAGATCAGGTTGCTCTAAGCCCTATCCAACCTGGCCTTGAACAATTCCAGGAATGAGGCATCCACAGTTTCTCTGGGTTTTATGTTGCAGTGCCTTGCTACCCTCTGAGAAAATAATCTATTCCTAACATCTGTTCTAAATATTTCCTCTAATTTAAATCATCCCAAAGGAATGGTCATGTCCAACCCCATTCTTGAGCCATTGGTGCAAATATGGACCCTCTATGCTCCTATGCATATTCCTGTGTGTGCTCAAGAAAAGTTACAACAGAAAAGGGTCCGTCCTCTGTCAAATCTTTCTCTGACGTTGATTGTATTCTTTTCTCTGCCTTTTGGAGTTGTGCAGCCCAGCTGCTGCTCTTCTGCAGTTACTCTTCAGCACTGGTTACTCTTCCTCGTCTTTGCAGCTCTTCCACAACACAGAAGTGTATGATGTTTTTGAAGGCATGGAGAGTTCTCTGTTCTCACTAGTGTTCATTTGCTGGGCAGCCATAAAAATTAATAATTTGTAGTGAATTTATGGCAAAACATATGCTTGAGCAGGCTGAAGTTTGAGCACTTTTGAATCAAGCTTCAAAGCAACAAAGAGCATTTGGTTGGTGTGCATATTTAAAATAAAGGGTCTGGTTTTAATCCATGTGACAAGGAGGAGTTAAAGGAGGTTTTCAGCCTTGCTACATGAAGGTAGTTATCTGCCGGGCTCGTAGACATAGTGGTACAGTTTGTATGGGGGTGAGGGAGGAAAGAGCTTCCATTTGATCTGTATGCAACTCCCTTGAATGAGTCACCCAGCTGTGGAAGAGGTGTCCTTGGAAATCATCACTCATGTGAGGCCAGGTCAGGTGAAAGCTGCGATCCTGGGCTCAGGCTCTGAGCTGCTCCCTGCAAGCCCTTGCCTGACTCCTCCTAATGCACCCTTACCCTTTGCAAGGGTAATTATAGACACCAGTGGGAGTTCTGTGACTGACCTGCAGACCAAGGACGGGCTATTGATCCCTGTCTCATTTCTTCATGCCTCATATATAAAGGGGGAGAGTCCTGCTAGGTTTCCCGTGCTTTGCCAGGTAAAAAAACTACCAGCAGGCAAAAGGGTGCGTGGTGTGGAGTAACAGCACTGGCAAAAATTGTTGTGCCTTGGGGTGTGGCGGTGGTGTTGAGGGTTCAGACCCACCACCTGGAGACAGCTGCTTGCCCTGGTCAGCCAGGGGAGCACATATGTTGTTTTTCCTTGCTGCCAGCTACAGAAGAGACCTGGAGCCTGGTGGAGCGAAAGGCAGACCTGCATTCCCCTCCCAGGACTTTGGCTGATCCCTTCTCCCTGCTGGTGGCCTTTTTGGCCCTGACTGCTCTGCAGGTGTAGAGTCTCCATCACATGAGGTTTCCATTTGCTGATGCTCGGGTGCCTTCTTTGTTACCTTTTGCACAGCCATTAAAGCAGGGTGCAGATTAAAACCCACAAGCCGAAGTCATTGGTAGCTCCATTGAGTGAGACATTGTTTCCCACTTAGAAAGCCAGTAGCTTTAATTTCCCTCTCCACAACCCTCTTCTCCTGTCCTCTTTTGTCGCTTTGACAGGAATCTGCACATTGAAACTGATTGAAACTGCTCTGGGCTCAGGAAAACAATTTGTTTAAGTGAGATTTGATGTTCTCCATGTAAATCGTTTATGATTTCTAAAGAGCGTTGGCTAAGGAGCATGGTCCTTGGAAAATGGATACTCCCCCTCTCCCTGCATTCCTCCTCCATGGCTGTTTCTAGATGAGCCCTGTGAGGGGCTGAGCATCCCCTTCCTGCAGTGGAGTGAGGATGCCCAGCACATCGGCCCCCAGCCCTGGGGAGCTCCTGCAATGGCTCGTCAGTGAAAGGAGAGGAAAAGCCACCAAGGTTGGAGAACACTGATAAGAAGTTTAGTTGGCACTCAGTTCTATTTCTCTGCACACCTCGTCTTTATTTTGTAGTGGCCAATCAGAAAACCCTTCCCTTTGATACAAAATGTCACTTTCCTGTTAATTTGCTGCAGTCCTTGCCAGAAGTTCAAGGTTGTGTCTTGGTAATAAATGACGGTAATCAGGCGGGCAGAACTGGAGTGGCCAGATTGGATACCAGCTCCTGCTTCCATCCGAGGGGAGCCCCCAGAGTGTCCTGCCCCACACTCAGAAGCTGAGTTTCCCTGACCAGCAGAAGGAGTTCCCTTTGTTTTGCTGCAGGTAATCAGCTCTGCTCTGCCGCAGGAGCCCTGTCAGATACTGATGGTTTCATGCAAACAACATCCACTGCCAGTCAGTGAGATGTCACCTGGGTGGGTGACAGAGTCCCAGCGTTCCTATGGATGGGGTGAAAACAGCCCTGCCCTCTGGCAGGCACCGTCCCTGCCTGGTTTGTGCAGCTGTGAGGAGTGAGCTGCTCCTCTGAGCAAAGCCTGAGCAATGCAAGTTCAACATCCTCTTGGTTCTGAGTGCTCCTGCTGCAGTGAGGGTGGGTGTTTCTGCTTGCTTCAGTGCACGTGTGGTTTTCAGCTTCAGAGTGCACAAAACCTTTTGTTACAGTTTTTGCTTGTTCCCTCCTGCAGTGGCATTTCAGGGTGCAGAAAGTGTTGCTTTCAGAACAGTAAATTGTTCTAAAAGCAGCCCTCTTGAAAAGCCAGGGATATTGCCTCACATGCATATTCCTTTATAAGCTAACAGAAAAAGAAAAAAATTTATGTGGCTGACAGTTTCCCCTCCCCTTCCTTTTAAAAATTCCCTTTTCTCCTAATTTTGAAACTCATCAGGAAAAAGCCTACTGCCAGCTGAGTCATGTGTTTAGTGCATGACAGAAGTGACTGTTTGGGATCATGCCCTTAATCTGCTGGATGGTGACTTTGGGATGCATTGGAGGTGGTAGAGCCTTTGCTGAGGAAAAGATCGCACAGCTTGAGCCTAATAAAATGTGTCTAACAACCACTGTAGCATGCTACAGAAATACAAGAGATCAAAGCTTCAGAGGCATTTATTTTCATAACTTGTGGGTCAGATCCTTGCAGGACTAATTGGGTGCTGTTTGATGTCCAGGCAACAATAGAAATCTCCCTGTACATCAGAATATATTTGTCTCTTCCTCTTCCTTTCATACACAAGCATAAAAGCTTAGTGTGATTTTGAGATAAACTGGCAAAAGTGAAGGCACAGATCTCCTCCCTACCTCCCTGCAGTCTTTCTTAGCTGTTTAAGAGGGTAGTGAGGCACTGGAACAGGTTGCCCAGACAAGTGGCAGATGATCCATGCGTGGAAATGTTCAAGGCCAGGTTGGATGGGGCTTGGAGCAATCTGTTCTAGTGGATGGCATCTCTGCCCCTGGTGGGGGATGAGCTTAAAGGTCCCTTCCAACCCAAACCATTCTATGCTCCTGTTACACCGTGGCCATATAGCTGAGACAGTGACCAAAACAAAGTCTCTGCTTTCTGAATGTTGATTTTTTTTTTTTTTAATTAAGGTTGGTGCTTCAGGAGCACTAAGCCCGATGGCTGCCATGTACTGCTCCCCAAAACATGAGCCAAGATGAAACCCAAGAATGAGCTTTGATGGTGCAGCTCAGTGTAGCTCCCCATCTGTGGCTCACTAGTTGTGAAACTCTGGTGGTATCTCAGCACCGTGGGTGATCACCCCCAAAACACAGCAAGTCAGATATGCTGTGGGCTTTGCAGGGCACTTACAGAGGTCTTGCATTTATGTATATGAAAGTAGTGTATATAAATAGATATAAAAATAAGTGTGGCTGTAACTGTTCCCTCTTGAGTGGAATAGGACAGCAGAGTGTGGCTACGAGTAGCACAGCTTGTGTCCCTGTACCTGGCACATAGTCCTTCTTCAAAACACAGGCCAGAATTCTCCAGGCTGCTCACTCAGATTGGAGATGCCAAAGCAGCCATGAAACGTGGCTGGAAAGGAAGGTGCAGTGCCCTTAAACTTGTGGGGTTTGTATTTTATGCTCCCACTGAATATTCGTGGTGGGCGTTTGGGGAAGGGTCTTCTCTCGTGTGTCTGCAGGTGCCACCATTTGGGGAGGAAAGAAAGGTGGGTGTGCAAGGCAAACGTTTTTGGAGAAGAAACGGAGGCCAAAGCAACAAAATGAAAAGGACTTTAAATGCGTTTTCTGGCCATGCAGACAGGCTGTCTTCAGTGCAATAAATCTTCAGCCTTTATGTATTGATTAGCTTCAGTAAATAGTGTGATGACTCTGCTCTTCCCATTGCTATTCTGTGGGGATTGGTGTGTTAGTATGGCTGAAGAGGCTATAATAGCTAAATGGGATTCCAGTAGTGAGAGCAGTTTACAAATGCTCTCCAAAGTGATCCTCGCAGCCAGTGTGACTGTGTTTGACTGTTGTAAATGTAAACAGAATGCTCCACTGGTGACCAGGCTGGTAATGGCTGTGTTTTCTAATGGGCAAAACTGTTCTCTGAGCCAAGAGCCCTGCAGTGACTGTGCCCTGCCCTGGCAGGGATGCAGTCAGTACCTGGTCCCCTGGTTGGGGACCTGTGATGGGCACATTCAGTGGGGGCTGAATGAAGAGGAGAGGCTGAAATATGGGGCTGCCTGGCTAGAAAACAGAAAATGGCTGAAAATGCCCCTTTTTACACCAGCCAAGTAATAATTTCTTCAATATTCTTGCTGTGCTGAGCATAGCTTGAAGTGATTTTGCTTGTTGAGCTTTGCCCCTGCTCTTGGAGCCAGGGATGTGATGTGGCAGCCTGAAGGTGGTTGTGTTTGAGCTCTGGGCAAGCCCCAGATCCCTGAGCATTTGCTAGAATAAAGCATGAACAGAGCAGGAAGATGGCAGGGACAGCAGCTCGCTGTCCCTGTGGAGCAGCAGTGGGAGGAGGGAGGGAGGGATGGCTGGAGAGCTGCTTTAGGTATTAGCTGCCATAGCTGAAAGCCCATCCAGAAGACTTTCCATTGGCATCTCCATGTTCTGTGGCAAAGCTGTAACAACACCGTGGTGAAAGAGCTCTTCCAGAGGTAGTTTGGACCATGAGCTGAAATCCCAGGTTGCTCTGGAGACAGTGGAAGGAAAGATAGGATGGAGCAGATGTAAAATTAGCATAACAATACACCTTTAATTCAACTTGAAGGAAATAATTGAAGACTAGTTGTCACTTACACTTGTGACCTCTGCCAGGATGACTCACGCTGCAATATAATATGAGTCACTTTTTAAGGGTGGCCTGTTAAGGAGAAAGTGCCAATTCCCTTTAACTTCTGCACTGTGCTCTGTAAAAGCCAGGATGAAGAAGGGTGTTGAGGATATTGTTGCCTAGAAGTAACTGATATTTAAGAGTGCTGAAGCACCCTTACTTGGCTCTGGGTGACTCTGGCATGAAAAGGCAAAAGTCCTGAGCAGAAAAGCTACTTCTTCCTTGGCCTTGGTTTAAAAAGCAGCTGTCCTCCCCAGTGCTGCCTTGCCATGCTGTTGCCAGAGGGTGGGGACCCTGATAACTTTCCTTCCTGCCAGATGGCTCAGCTGGCCAGAGGTCAAGTGCCTGCTGGTGGGACAGAGGGTGGGAGGAAGGGAGGTGGGTGAATGGGTGCTCAGCTGTGCATAGGGCATGAATCCTCTTAAGAGCATGGGGAGGAAGGTCTTGGAGGCAGCCTGGTGGATGGGAGAACGTGAAGGTAGCAATAAAATACTCTGTGGGAAGGTCCCTGGGGTGCCACTGATGTGGAGACCTGCAGCCAGGAGCCTGGGGGAGAAAGCTGAAGAGCTGCAGTCTGTGGCCTTGTGGCCCCGTGCACTGAGGGCTTGGCCAGGCACAGTTTCCCCGTGAACTCCTCGCCTTTGACGTGTGAGAAGTTTTTTATGGCCTTAAGGAAGTCATGGTGCTCCTGCAGCAATTGACTTGAGCACTCACTCGTTAATCATCTACTAGCTGTATTAAATGCTTCCTCTTACTGAACTAGTGTTTTTCCTCAATAAATGAGATTTCACAATCCACAGAAGAAAGCGAGAGCCTGGTGTGAAGGTGCTTGTGACCAGGGGCAGGAGCTCACCAAGAAGTGACCAGCTCCTCTGCTCAGGAAGGGGTTTCTCAATTGACAAAAGCCTCATGATTCTGTCTGTAGTCAGGAAATTCTGTGAAGTGCTGACAGCAGAAGTTAACTTGAAAGGGGAGTATTTTTCCCTAGATCTCATAATTGTAGAGAAGCATGGAAAAAGGCCTTCCTGAAAGGTTGTAATCCAAAGGGCAAATAGAAGACTTCAAGTAGTTTATTGAAAATTCAGAAGAAAAAATGGAGATAAATGTGTGAGGCTTTGCCTGCCTTCTTCTCTTCATGATAAAACAGAGATCCCTGAGCTGCTTGTGCCATGCTTTCATTTTCCAGGCGAGAAGCTGCCTTACCTGTACCATTCCTGTCTTCTACCACCTGTTCCAAGGTGTATCTTGCCCTCTGGACTTTGCCTGTTGGCAGTCCAGACAGGACTGGTGTCCATACAGGGTCTTGCTGCCTTAGGCAGCACCAGTGTGGGCTCAAGGGGGCAGGAGGGTGGTGGTGGAGGGCTTTGGAGGAAGGTTGAGGCGTGAGGGGATGAGAAGAAATGAACATGAAGGAAGAGAACTTTGCACTTGGATGTTCCTATCAAGGCAGACTAAGGCAACCAAAGGACATAGAATGTATGAGTTGGCTGCATTGCAGAAGATTGTGTGTAGTACCTTATGAATAGCTCTGTCTGAGGAGTGGAGGAATGTTACTTCCTGAAGAGAAGCTGCCAGTGCAGTGGGACTCAGATCTTGAACACATCTGTGTTTTGTCTCGGGTTTTTGATGATGATCACCCAATTCTTTATCAAGTTCCCTCTTTGGTGTGGCGCTCCTGCTGCTGTGGGAGCTCTCATGGTGCCTCTTGAATAGGCAAAGGTTTATCATGGGACTGAAGTGGAGGCACGCCTTGCAGGCAGGCAGACCATACCCACCCAAAGATGGAGCAGTGGGGTTGTCCAGTGAGAAAGGGCAGAAGTTCAAAGCTGAAGTTGGTTTCTCAAGGCCCTTTCACAGTAAATGGTGGGTTTGTTTTCAGCTGTTGGTGTGACCTCTTCTATGCTGCTGGTATAAAGCAAAGTGCCTGCACAGAGGAAATGTCCTCGAGAGAAGATGCAAAAGCTCTGCTCATTATCAGAAACGAGTAAAACTGCTCCAAGCTAATGTGGCTGCCTAAAAATAGAAGTGGTGTTAGGGGGAGGGGCTGTCTTCTGTGTTCATTTGCCCTTGATTTTCATGACATTTTGCTGCTCTATATTGTGTGTCTTGTTCAGGAGACTGTGTCCTGGTCACACTGGAGTAATTCACAAGAATGTGTGCTTGTGTCAAAAAACATCATGAGGAGGACTGAAGAGCTTGTTGGAGGTTTAGCAGCTAAGTGGCAGAATGCAGTTATTCAGGTTTATTCTCTCATCCTCCTGCTCCTCACAGGTTCACAGCGTGTCCCTTGCTGTGATCTTGAAGCCTCCCCTGAGGGAGGGGGAGGCCTGAAGAAGGGATGAGACTGGGAGTGGGGCTCTGGGGTGGGATGGATCTCTGGTGCTGTGAGGTGGTGGGAGCAGAGGACATCCATCATGTGTGCACCTTGTCAGAGAGGACAGTCATACCTCAGCTGAAGGTTGCAGCACCTACTTTGCAGTTAAGGAAAAAAAAAAAAGAAGAAGAAAAAAGTTACTTAGGAGACTTAATTACTGAGTTATTGTTATTCAGTATTTAAAGCCCAAGTTTCATAACTGCCTTGTGATATCAGCATTCATGTTCTTTGTCAGTATTATGCAAGCAGCTCACCTTGTGATCATGAAATACTGAAAAGTGCTTTCTAATGCTCACCCTCATTTCTCAATGAGTCCATAAAACCTCTTCTGCTTTCCATTAATTATGGAACAATGGGACATTTTCCTCTTAAAAAGAGCTGAGCCTTTTTTGTGCTTTCTTCAAGTTCTTGAGCCAGCTGCTCCTCTGAGACCTTTCTGTTCCACAAGGCTAGACTGGAGTGGACATATATTCTGTCTTTCACTGCACTGTATTTTGCCACTTGGGAGAAAGCAGGAGGTTTGTGGACCAGTCTTAGGGGCAGTGGTCTTGGTCTTGCTCTACTGAAGCAGTTCCAGCTGGTGCTTGGCTGTTTCTGACACTGGTGTGGTTGGTGTGATCTGCTTTCAAGGTTAACTGAGGCAGCTGGGAGAGATGGGAGCAGGTCCAATGGGATAACTCTATTTCCTTCTCAAAAGAGCTGAAATACTAGCTTGCTTGTTGATACTCAGTTGTTTTCCAAGTGGGAGTTTAACACCAGAAGAAGCCCTTTCTGACCCCCAGCAGGAGCTGTGCTATAAGTGAGACCCTGGCAGTGCAGCTCTGGTCTCACTTGTGGGAGCATCTGTGCTGGGTTTGGATTTTCCCCACCTCCACATCCAGATTTTGCAGAACACTGGAGACCTCTAGTTTTTCTCCTGATCAGTCCCATTCTGCTACTCAGTGGTTTCCAGAGAAGGGGTTGGACAGAGGGCGGTTATCCTGTTCTGTGGGGTTTGCCTGTGAGGTGGTTCTGCAGGTGACTTACCAGAGGTAGTGGGGTCTCTTGATATTGTTGGGAGAATCTTGGATGGTTTCCTTGACTTAAGAGATGCAGAATTTAATTTTTCCTCTGAGCTTTCTCAAGAAAAAGGAAATAGTTGTTTTTTCCCTTCCCTATAGGGGGAAAGGGTTCAAATGTTTCTCTGAGCACAGATGTGAAGTGTGCTGAGCACACTGGAGAGGATGTGTCTCCAGGCTCCCTGGCCAGTGCTGCTTCTCCACTCCTTCAGACTTTTCCTTATGTACACATCTGGAGATCCATAACTCTTTTTACATGCTAATGAGGACTTTGTAGAGAAGATCCCCTGTGAGGAGAGGAATGCTAGGAGAGTCTCATAGCAGGGGAAATCAAGATGAGGAGTGGTCAGGCATCTTCCTTAGATTCAGTTATAAGCCATGCAGCCCTGGCAGAGCTCAGAGTAGAAGTCAGACCCTTTGGCCTCTCATCCCGTGTGTAGCCATTAAACTATGCTCTCCTAAGATTAGATAACCTGTGGTTTTAGTGTCTGCAAGTCTTGATGAGCAAATTCCTTTGGATAAATGCTTTTCTTGTATACTTGCCAACACACAGTGATGTTTGGGACATGAGGGAAGGGAAATAACTTGCAGGCGTCAATTTTTAGGAGATGAATCAGATGAAGAGATAATACCCAGCAGGTTAGAGCTGTTAGAACGACTCAGTGGTGAGGATCACATTCTGTGTCTCTGGTTTAGACTAAAAGTGATATGGGAAACCCAGGTTGCAACTGTACTGCCAGCAGCTTCCCATGAGTTTGGATATTACTGAACAGTCTGGGACTCTGGCAATGATGAGATGGCACTGGAGTTTGGGCCTTGGGGTGGATGCTAAAGGGATTGTAGAAGCATAGTACTTGGTGTTACCCTGAACAAAAAATCCATCCTGGCTTTGGATCACTTGCAGTCTGGGGAAGCTGATAGCTGAGTTGCTTTCCCTACATCATGAATGTTCCTTTTCAACACATCAGGTCTTCAGAGAAGGAAAGGATTGCAAAAGCAGTTTGGTGTTGTAGTAGTTTGTCTTCCTTGCTGTAGCCTGGGGCTGTAAGATGGACCAGAGCTCAGCTGAGCATACGCTGGATTTGTCTTAAAATTAAACTGCAGCATCTCCCAGCCCTTCTGACCAGGAGAGACAGTGATGGACCAGCTGGGTCTGCAAGGAGAGATGAGGTGATGCTTTCTGAGGATTTAGGGTGGCCTTGCAGAGTTTGTTGTACTGTTTATTTCGCTTTCTGTGGTGGTGTGTTGTTGCTGAAACACGTGGATTTGATTTCTGGTTATGAGCATCCTTATCTGCTTCTGTAGCCATTAGTTCTCTGTCTTGCCCATGTGGGAAGCTCGAAGTTACTTCATCCGATAAGGCTTTTCTTATCTGTTCTGCTGTTTATTGTGTAGAATTGAAATTACTCTAGGAGCTATAAAAAAGAGGATGGAGCCTGAGAATTGCAGCTGAGAAGTTGTGTTTCTCTTCCCTGCCCAACAAGATGTCAATAGAAAGTATGAATGTCTCCATGCATCAAGCCGAAGCTGAGTTCTTGGTCATTTATTATGTCTAGAACAAAACATGTGTCCTGAGATTTCCTTTCTTTCCTTACTTTGTGCAGCATCGTTTGGCCTTTTAAACTCATCAGCCTGCTTGTGAACTATTCAGTAAAGCTTGGGCTGAGTTTGCATCACTGGCAGTGGGTTGCATCTTTTTGGAGTGGCTTTGATCTTGCTTACTCCGTGCTGAGTAATTTGCACTCCTCTCACATGAGCTGCAGCTTCAATGGATGTGCCTCCCTCTGAGAGTCTGGCCCTTGCAGGCTCTCTTGTTTCTCTTAATTGTAAGCATTTAAGTGGTATTAAAGCTGCTTATCCCAGCCTTGTGCTTTTTTAGAGTCATTAACACCTCTGCAAAGAGAGTGTAAAACTCTAGTAAAGTCAGCTGGTGGCACTTGGCAATGGTTTGACTGGTTCCAGAGGGAGCAGAGGGCTGGACTTGACGTGCAGAGAGGAGGGTGTTTGGGAAGGGGGCTGGTGGTGGTGCAGTGCCCACGGGTGGGCAGCACCCAGGCGTGGTGGGTTCATCCTTGGGAGGTGGTGTTCCCCTTCAGCCTGGGGTCAGGGCTCCTTGCTGGCTGTGACAACAGGCACCTCAAGCTTTTGTTGAGTTCCTTCCCCACCATGCTTCTCTAGAGGCCAGAAACATCCATCTCTCTGTGTTTGCTGGGCCTCATTTTAAGGCCATGTCTCAAATGATGTCAGCAGTCTTCTTTTCTGTTCTGTTACCTTTACAAAGAGACGTTGATGTTCAGGAGTGATCCCACCAGGAAATCATCCAAGAAGGCCCAAGGCTGGCTTTGTTCTTCACCTGGTGTGTGTTCCTGTGCAGCAGTTGTGCCACAGTGGTCTGATCTGCCTCATGGCTGTGGAGGAGTCCCCCTCTTGCTCTCATTGCATGGTCTGCCGAGCCACTTGAGCTCTGCGCTAATTAATGGGAAATTGTCATGACTAACGTTAGGCTGGTAGGAAAAACTAATAGGGGTGAATAATAGCACAAGATACATGGAAATGAACGTTTTTCTCCTTGGAGGCTGTAGATGTAATCCACTTAATATTCTGTGGAACACAAGATTAATGTTCTTCAGCATAATATATGTGAGGGCTTTTCTTTTTAGTTTGCTGGCAGAGGCATTGCTGCATTGCTAAAGCTGAGGGCAGGGGATTAGAGGTGGGGAAAGGATGCTGACCCAACTTCCAGAGGATTCAGAAACAGCGAAATCTGGCTAGAGGAGATTAAACTTCTTCCTTGCTGGCAGGACTTTTCTGCAAGAAGTATGCCTCACACTGGGATAGCCTCTGTTGAAACCTGATAGGGTGTCTTTCGACTCTCTGGATGCCTGAATTATTGGGGAATAGATCTGATTTGGTTGGACTGTGTGGTGTGACTCTGCTGGTGGGCTCCCAGTGCCAAGCTGGGGCCTGCAGAGTGTGGAAACCAGCTCCAGCCTTGCACTTGTCCTCCTTCACAACATAGCTTTGCCATGATTTAAACTCACAGAGCTGCTAAGCTTTGTAGAGGTTCCTTTAAAGTAATAATAAAGCAAAGCCCCTGTTCTTTTTCTTTCACAGGATGGAAAGAATGCAGTGAGTTGCCAAGCTTAAAGAGGAGTAGATACAGCAGAAATAAATAAATCAAGACCATTTATTTTAAGTTGATTAATCTGAGATGTTCACAGTTTTCTAAAATAAAATCTAGCCCCAGAGAGTTTAGCAAATCAAATAACAATAATGGCAATTAATTTAAAAGCAGTTACTAGTGTTTCTCATCCCCTTTTCAGATCCCTAAACGCTCATGATTAATCTCACATCTTATGAGTGAGGGCCAAATCCTCGTGGGGATGTGCAGAGTCTCTCTTGGGTTGGAGGAGGTGGGTCTGAAGAGCTGACCCCATTCCTGAGTATGGGGAAGGACTGTGGCAGGGCTGAGGTGAGTGGCAGGTGGATGCTGGCACCTTGTGCCTCCAGGAGAGTTTGGTCTGATTTTTCAGTTGAAATTGGAATTACTATGGGCTTCCCCACCTGCTTTGTTTTCCTGTCTTATACTGATCTTCAGCAGGCTGGTCCCCATGGTCTTGCAGGGCTTGCTTAGCTGCTGTGTGTGTGTTTACATGAATGTTTCCAGCCTGCTTGTGTGAACTAATAAAAAATCATAAAGCTCTGCAGAAAGCCAGATAATGTCACAGCTGGTTCCAGGGACCAGAGCTAGCAGAGCTCCCAAGGCAGGGAGGTGTCACAGGGCTGTAATTTGACAGGGAACACAACTGACCCCATAAAGCAAAATGTGGTGGTTGCATTTGCAGGACATTGAGATGACTTGCAAAGCAAAACCTGCACATCTTCCTGGGATGTCTGGGAGAAAGGTCCCTCCACTTTCCTTCATCCAAAGTGGTGCTGTAATGCAGATATCAAATGAACTAAACTAAGTAATCTGTGTGCTCCTGCTGAGTTTAGTGGTTTGGGGCATTGGGGTTTGAAATAAAAAGCATCTCCCTCAATTTCTTGAGAGTGTTTCACAACATAGGAAGCCACCAAGAAATACAGAAGATTTGCTATGGGAAATACTTTACACCGTGGCAGAAAAATTCTTTCAAAAAACCTCAGCAACAGTGGACCAACGCTGACTTTTAGGCTGTTTTTTTTGGCATGCATCAGGCAGGAGCTTGCTTTTAACTGTGGGACCTTGTTTTCCACCCAGTTTTGAGTGTATGTCATAACCAACCTTTCAGACTTCCTGCTGGGTCAGGCATTACTGGAGACAGCCTGTGAAATGTAAGAAAAAAGGTGAGAAGCCTTCCTTTTCCCTTCCCCACAAGCAGGGTGAGACACGTATTTCTAGACTGAAACATGCAAATTAACATATATTTGGTATTCTTTTAAATAATTTTGCTGATTAGTCAAGACAATTCAATGTGAAAGTGAGTTTGTAGTGCATGGTTTTGGCAGCTTGTTGGTGTAGTTGCAGGGTTTGGGTTTTTTTACAGTCTGTCCTGCAGAGTTCTGCTCAATAATTCAAAGTGATTTGTTTCCCATATTGTCCTTCCTTGAAACTGCTGCCACTGGAGAGTTATCTGCCTTTCTTTCTAACCAACCCTTGTAGAGCCAAGCCTGAGGAGCTGATAAGTGACAGGCTGTGGGTAAGCTCTTTAAAAAGCACGAAACCAGCAGATAACTCCATCTCCAGATGATCTGTGAAAACTGGGCTGATGTGACAAACTCTCGACTGAATCCAGCAGGGAGGTGGTGTTTCTCCAGACGTGTATAGGGACAAGAAGATATTGAAAAGTAATGGCACCTGCTTTAATCTGGGCTGCAGGGATTTCTGGAATGCAAGCCTTCATGCCTGGCTGTGTGTTGGCTGTTGCACAGATCTCAGCTGTTGAAGGCTGTAGCCTATGGGTTGTTGATGCTACAGCCCTTTCACCCCTGATGACTTTTCTGGTCAGCTCAGCACACAGCCATAACTGAAGAATGGACATGAGGTACAAAACCATCCTGGTTTAAAAAAGCGAAAGTTGTTAAGATTACTTTTATTTTCTTGCTCCAAAATGCATCTGGGAGTCAAATGTTCTCCTGTTTCAAGCCATCCCTCTGGCCACAACTCACTGCAAGGAGGGAGCAAGGCTGTCATTTCTTGATAAAGGTGATCCCCAGCAGCCTCCTGTGAGGGCTGCAGAAGCTGGAGTGTCCAGCAGTGCCTCAGGCAGGTGCAGAGTGGCTTCTGTCACCCCTGCACACACACACACCCCCACGGAGCCACAAGCGTGACCTGCTGTTGGAGAGTAAATGTTTGCTTGCATGCTCTTGGCATGAGCTTGGCAGCAGCTGTGCTTTACACACTGCATCTCCAGCAGTGGGATGTTAAGAGGCTGTAGTTCCCAAAACAGCTGCCTTGGTGAGTAATTAAACCAACTCCTCCAAGATCCCATAAACCTTTGACAGCCTTTAGTGTTAGGTAACGATTTCAGCTTGGTGCAAACGTTTGCTGCCCAAGGTTGAAACTGTCTGTTTCTCAGAGGGATGAGATCTAAACATTTAGGAATAATATCTTATTGGTCTGAAACTACACAAGTGATTTCCAGTGAGGAGAGTGTCCAGCTGCTGTGCCCTAATTGATGTTTGCATCTGAAGAAGTGTGCTACAATACTGGTAGTGACTTCAGATCTTCTGGGGACTATAGATATGATTTATAATTGGCACTGCAGCTCTTTAGAGACACTGAGCTCAGCCAAGCCTTTTATATATTGCCCCGTTGAAGTTTTGTGCTTGAATTAGGCATATGTTGAAGGGGTTGATGGTGCTGAGGCTGCATTAATCTAGCAAGGCATTGAAAACCCCGGGGTTCACTTAGCAGTGGTGCTTTTGCTGATGCTTCTGGTCTGATTGGCTTCTGGCTCTTCTAGATGAACAGTCTTCTGTGAACTGGAGGGTGGGCTTGTCGTAGAGCTGCAAACAATTCATGGAGTCTGTCCTGGTGATCAGTGGAAAGTGCTGTAGAGCTTTAAACGGGTGAAAGGACTGGCTGCTTTGGAGGGAAACTAGCTTCAAATGAAGAATAAGTACAATTGTGTTGTCTTGAGGGTCACTGAATATCTGAGCATTTTCTGACTGAGCTGAGACTCACGGAGGCCACATGTTCATCTTCATCAGCCTCAAGTCTAAACTCTCTGCCCTTTGCTTGAATGACATTGGGAGAGATGGACTTGCCTTGTTGCTAGCCATGCTTTAGAGGGAGTGGGGTGGAGACTTGGACCCTTCTTGTTTTGATTAATGCAAATGTGTAGTTTGTGGGTGGCTTTTCCTTGGCCTGGACTGCTCTGACATGCAACATTGGAGGAAGGTTAATTTTAGACATGTCTTCATTGTCCTCTCCTGGCATCACTAGTGCATCTTGGGCTGTGGGACCCACCATTTGCAGTGCTACAGCTGCATCTTTTTGGTTGGAAAAAAACATTTTTATTCAGGTCAGTGTGTGTCTTCCTTACAGGCTTGAAGCTTCCACATTTCATATTTGTAGAGAGGGTACAGAATGGCTGCTTTTTCTTTTGACATGCTAGAAAGGAGAAACTAGGTCAGAAGAACTCTAATTTTGTGCAGGCAAGTGTGAGTCTGTGAGCAGGAAATCTGGAATACTCAGTTTATTGTAGCTTCAGTGGCTTGGCTTCTGCAGGAGCAAGTGGGAATGAACTGTGTATGTGCAGAGGGGATTTTGTATTTTTCTTCCCTTAGCACTGGTGTTGGCTATTCCTTTGCTGGCTGGGGGCTACAAATCTGCACTTATATCCTAAATTGAACAGGTAATAGTTGAAGAAGTAATACAGTTTTATTGACTGAAAAGCCCAGTGTGGTGATTAGTTCTTATTTAATTTTGCTGCTGCCAACTATTGGCAGGTCTTAACATTCTGGAAAGGAACGAGACGCTCACATGGTGACTGGAGCTTTATTGCAGTGAGAAGCTGGGGAGGAGAGTGTTGGTGGCCTTGGGAGAGTGGATTCATGGTTTAGGAAGGGGGAATGTACAGAGCACAGATGTGGCTCTCAGTAGGGCCTGGAAGAGCATCTCTTGGTGAGATGCTGCAGAAGAGAGTGGTTCAAATAGATTTGTAAACAGGCTTCTCAGCTGCCCAGTAGAGAAATTTTTCTTCTGTTAATAACTTAGCCTTGAGAGCAGTTTTTCTTACACTGTGTAGTAATGCTGTTTCTTGGCTAACATCTTTTAAGTCACAGAACTGGGTGTTTGGGGGTGAGGGAGGACAAACTGCTTCTTCAAAGTGAAAACAAAGCTCTTGGGGAGTTCATTATTACTCTTCCAAGTAGAGCAGCTTGTATTGCTTGAGTAGGCAGGAGGTGCAGTGGTAGATGCCATTGATGATAGCTTGTTTTGTGAGTCTCTGGATGGGTGGGCGAAGGAGGGGAAGGTACCAAAGCTGGCAGGAGAAGGCATGAGATTAAGCAATCCCTGAGGGCTGAGTAGCATCCAGTAGTCCAGCATGGCTCTGCTTCGTTGCTTGGCTTTTGTCTCAAAAATACCTGTGCAGCCTTTTTTGAGGTTTTTTGCACTGCTTTAATTAGTGGGCAGGCTTAGGGCTATGTCTGTGCAATTGAAACTTGAAAAAGTCATGTCCCCAACCTCTTTTTCAGAAAGTTCCTGGTGACTCAGTCAGTATTTTGTTGCCTTGGCTTCTGCCTTCCTGCTTTGTTTGCTGCTGTCTGCAGGTATATTAACAGCCCTCTCCTGGCTTGTGCAGTCCATCTTCATATTACTCACGGGGCTGTTAACTAGAAGTGCCTTGGAGATGGAGACAGCCAGCTGATTACTAAAAAGCAGCTGTGTCTTCAAGTGCTCTTCAAACCCCTCTATTTTTCTCTGAACTGCATGTCATTTGGGGTAACTTCCCAAGGTGATCCAGACCTTGTTTTGTCAAACTATAAGTGCTTCAATTCCTGCTGTAGAAGCCAGTGGTGAATGTGTTGGAAAATGAGTGAACTGATGTGCCTTCAGAAGGAATAGCAGGGGACTTTGTAGAGTTTGAGGTTACTCGGGGCCTGATGCCTGGGAGGTTTGTGGCTGTTTACAGAGCTTCTAGAACTTCCTGCTAACATGAGAGGTGGCTTCACAGAGTATTGCCCAGCCCAGGCACTTGGCCTTGGAGAAATGAAATCTGGTCAGGTGTATAGTGTGAGAACTAAAGGCTTCATCCTTGTACTCGTTCCTTGCAGAAATGTTACCCTGATGACAGTTTTGCATATTGAACTCTGCTGCTGAAAGGCTTTTCTGTCTCTCCTGCATTCCTTGCAAAACCGTTCTGACATTCTGAATCAGTGATCTTCCACTTCTGGCTGGAGCTTGGTAGGGTTGGAAAACTCAACTTTCTCCTGGCAGTTGATACCTCAAAACAGCCACTTGGGTTGAGAGTGCTGCCATGCCAAGCTGTGTGATGCTGGGTGGGATTATGGCTCTCCTGGGCTCTCTGGTTGCCATGGCATTGCCATTAGTTTACAAGAGCCAACTTTTTGGCAAGAATGACCCTCTGGTACTTCCCAGTGCCAGAATTTCTCCTTGTGAGAAATTTTGCCAGGACTTATCTAGGCAGAGGCACCTGCACATGGACAGAGCTCCCTGGGTCTTTTGTTGAGGGTAATGAGTAAATGGCTTTGTAAGCCTGCTTTGGTTTTTGTGGGATCTCCTGTTGAGGTTGTTTTATTATGGAGGTGTAAGGCAGAGTCTCATAATATCCTGATGCTTGGGAGCATTAGTTGCACAGGCTTTGTATCTTGGAGATTTAAACAACTCTTCTGATGCCATGGAGCTGCTTTTGCTGATTGGTGCCTGGGGACACTCCTCTGTTACTGACCCGTAACTGCACTGCCTCCAGTTACACAGTGCTTTCTCCTTCTCTAGGGTTGGAACCTCTGCTTAATGGCTGGGTAGCTCCATGATTTTTGCCTGGAAGTTGTCATTAGCTGCTAGAATTGGGGGACTAAGTGCACAATGATTACAGAGGCTCCAATCTCTGATTTTGCCTCCTGTGCATCCACAGCAATCGTGGTTTAATTGGCGTGCCCCTGGGTTCCCCTCTCCTGAGCATCCTTCCACTGTTTCCTCATGTAACCCTTCCTGCTACGTCCCTTTTGTGTGGGCTAGAAGGGAGGAAAATGAGTCTCTTTCAAGGAAGACAAGAAGATTTGGTGTACAGGCTGTGTATAAATATTTATTGTGCTTATGGACACCTGCATGGCCATATTTAAAGATTCCTGACTTGTGTTCTGCTCACTCAGCAGTCACTGGAACCAACACTGGTACACACCTGCAGCCCTTGGCCCTCAGGTGACTTAGCCCTGGGTGTGGCTATTGCTCTCTGAATAGTCTTCTCAAGCAAAGTGTTGGCTCTTTTGTGCCTTGTACTTGTTGAGACATCCTGGTGTAGGCAAGGACATCTTTCAGCTTTAGTTCTGTGGGATCTGGGTTAGGCAGAAGGCAGCAGTTTTAACCAGGAACCTGCAAACTCCACTGTGTGCTCCATGCTGATAAGCCTTCAAAAGGGAGGCCTGTTTTGTTACTGAAATTTGAATACATCCTGCTTTATCATCCACACACAGAAGTCCCTTTTCTGATAATGCACGAGTTTCAGATACACAGTTTATTGATATAAAGTGGACTTTTTTTTTGCCTTACCTATGATATTGCTGGAAGGGATGATGCCTCTGTGTTTTTCTGTGTCTCAGACTGGTTTTAGCCACTGAAATTTTAGTACCACTGATTTTCCTGAGAGATTAGTAGAAACATAACAATTTCCCAGTTGAATTTGAGCCTGTCCTGGCTGTAGCTGAGGCAGCATTGTCCTATCCTGGCACAAGAGAGCTCAGGTCCCAACCCATCCCTGCCTCGAGGAACACTGGGACTACACAACCCTTGCCACAGGTCCTATTATGTGAAACATTTCCCATCCCATGAGCAGCTGAGAAGTCCTATTGTGTGTATTGTTGCTTTATGGAGAGCCTGAGTTTGCTCCTGTGTCTTCTGGCACCATTTCTGAGTAGCAGGGAGGAGGGAGGGACCCTACCTTAGTTTAAGGGCTCTTGGCGAAGCCCTGGTGCTACTACAGCTGTACAATTTCTTTTCTAGTTAGAGTGAAGCTAACCTAGAGCTGAAAATTATTTGTGGGTTTGTCTTAAATTCTGTCGCTTTCCCTCCTGTTTTAAACAATGCACCTTCTTTGCCTAAACTAACAGCTCACCTCATTTTTTCCTTTTATTTGTGGGCTTGTTATTCAGTGCAGATGTTTCAGTTACAAGAGGTACAGTAGTTCTTGTGAAGGCATTCTGGGGTGTGGGAAGAGAGGGCTGCAGCAGCCTTATCACCCGTGTGTCCCTGCTGGGCTGGGGAGAGGGCATCAGCAGGAGGAGGTAGGTGCCAGGCTGGAAGCAGCTGTGTGGGATGAGCTTTGCAGCCACCCCCAGCCAAGCGCAGCCCAGTGCTGCTGTGAGCCCTGATCTGCAGCACAGGCTATATTTGGTCTGAGATTATTCCCTGCTTGGCCTGGATTGGTCCTGGTCGGGGCTCTGCAGGGTGGATTTCTTTTTCCCCTGGCTAACATCACCCATGCTGTGTGCCTCTCTATTTTTCTCCCTTGCTGCCCACTCCATCCTGTCTCAGCTGCTGTTGCTGCTCTCTGGTACCCTCCTGAAGCACCTCAGCAGAGGCTTTGTGGGATGTGCAGGGTGTGCCCCTGGTTCCAGGGACAGCCTATTCCCCAGCAGCCATTAAGATGCAAATTCCTTTCCTGTGTATGAATCTGTCCAGGGGGAAGCAGGGTTTTTTTTTTTTTTCCTTGTTCTCCCCATCCTTTGCTGTGTATTTTCTAAAGGCCATTAATAGCATATTATTCCTGTGTTCTAATGGTGGCTCTTGAGGAGAAGCTTTTTCCCTTTGACTGCTTGCTGCATGGGAAGAGGGCAGCGTGTCTGGGAGGAGAGATCAGCCCCCTCTGCTCCCTGGCAGAGCTGGTGCTCCCAGCCTGTCGGCTGTGCTGAGGTGGAGCTGCCTGTGGCAGCAGCCAGGGGAGCAGTGTCACTCCTGGCTGTGCTGAGAGATGCCCAGTTACCTTGGCAGTGCTTGTGGAAAAATGCAGGGAGAAAACAGGATGGAGAAGGGGACATTGCAGCAGAGAAACTGCCTGGCTGGTGGGAGCTGGAGTGGAAGATGTGGGTGATGGGAGCGATGGGGGAGAGCCCTCCTGGCACAGAGCTGCCTCTGGCTGGCACAAAGCTGCCCTGGGCACAGTGGCAGCAGAGGCAGGTGTGGGGCTGGCATCACAAACAAGTGGTGGATGGACTCAGGCAAACCTCTTGGAGCCACAAGTGTGATGTTTGCACATGTTAGAGCAGTGAGCCTGGGATGGGATGCTCTTTAGTTTGAGGATTTGTGGAAAGAGGGTGGAAAACATATTGCAAAAAGGAGTTCTTTTTATCAGAAATGGCCAGCTGCATCCCTGGATGTTTCTTCAAACCTCTTGAGCATATGCCCTAGGCATGGCTTTCTTCTGCCTTAATCTCCTAGTGAATATTCAAAAATAGATATACTTGTAGCACTGGAAAAGCCTCTTTCAGAGTTGTTTCAGCACTGCAGAGAACAACCCCTTAGGAAAGAAACTCAAAAAATAAACAGCAGCTGCTGCCATGTTTCCCCATTCGCCGCCTCCTCACCCAGTGTGGAAACCCGGTGTCAGTTCCCTTTCCCATCCATTCCTGGCATTTCCCTGCCTGGTACCAAGGCAGCAAAACCCACAGGCTGTCCACACCCATCTGAGGTGCTGCGTGCTGGAATCCTGTTGTGCTGCAGCTTCACCTGTGTCCGGCCCGAGTGTGCAGACAAAGGTGTGTTTGCAGCAGAGCAGATGGGTCCTCGGTGGTCTCCAAGCCTCCTCCAGCGTAGCTTCCCTGTCCTTTGCTGCTGGTTGTCTCACTGAAGGCCGAGTGGGGTTCCCACCTGGAGTACCCAGGGGCTTCCCAGGCGGCCTGAGGAAGCTGCTGGTGTATGATGGAGGAACAGGCAGAAGGGGAATGTGGCATTTCTGAGTGATCAGAGGGGTTGCTGTCACCCTGTCACAGAGCTGTAGCAAACCCCAGCAACTCCACAGCAGCACATGTTCCTGGCTGGGTGGAAAGCTGCCCCAGCCACGTCAGGACTCGGATTAATTTACTTTTGTGGCATTATTACTGGTTTGAACCTTGCTTCTTAGCTGCTCACAAAGATCCAGTGTTTGACTTTTGGACCCAGAAGCATCTTGAGTTCATGTGGCTTTGTAATGAATGAAACCTCTGTGTCCGTAACGGGGTGGTGGGTGTCCATCTCCTCTCTCCTCAGGAGTGCTGCTGGCTGATCCTCCTTGGCCTGTTAGAGCTGGTAACTGAGCTGTCTGCATCCTCTCAGACTGCAGCTGGTATCCCTGGGCTCACTGGGAGGATGAGGATGGGTGGTGGTGTGGGAGGCAAGGTCACACCTTGGCTGGCTGGGCTCAGGGGCACACAGATCCCCAAGGATGCCTGCACATCTGCCAGCTTCCAGGGGGACTGTGCTCTCCAAAACTGGAGTGATGGGTACAGGAAAAGGAGGAAGAGCAGGAGAGTATAAATAAAGTTTCTGGAAGGGGAAAACCCAGTGAGAGGAGAAAATAGCAGCACTGGTTTTTCTTTCATTCTTTCTTTCTTTCTTTCGTTCTTTCTTCCTTCCTTTCCCCACCCTCCCTCGTACCTCACTGCTCGTATTGTCCTTGGACTGTGCTGGTGGGTGCACGTGTGTGTGTGTGACTGCACCTCCCCTGGCTGGGCACACGCCAGGTGGAAGGGGATCTGGGGACAGGGTCTGGGGCCTTGTTGCCACCTTTACAAGGTATTGTGTCCTCGTGTAGCATTGCCTTAGATCTGCTCCTCTCAACTGATAAACCAGGGTGTCAGCAGCCAGGATGCACCAAAACAAAACTGGCCTTTAGACCAAGTGACACTAATGCTGCTGACCCCAGGAATAGCCCTGCTCTGAGCCCCAGGATGACATCCTGCCAGTCAGCTTGTTTTCTTCCAAAGCTGATGCATAAGAAAATCTAAGTTTTTGTAGCAAATGTCTGCTGTTGCATTTAAAGCATACACTGAGTGTTCATACATTGAGCAGATGACAGTCAAACGGATGGGTGCTCACTCCCAGGCACCTGCCTGGCATCTCCCAGGCCAGGTGCTGGAGGTGGGCAGCACTGGGTAGGTCTGTGCTGCCCAGAGTGCTGGGGCTGCCCACACAGGGCTGTCACTGGGACACTGCCACGCTTCTGCTCATTGTCCCTGTGATTCCCATCCCTGATCTGCCTGAAAACCTTAAACCCCTCAAAACCCTTGTCAGAGAAATGCTGATCTGCATCTAATGTTTATGTTTTCAGAAGTCTATAAATATTGCTTATTTAATATTCTTTTTCTGTTCTCCTAGGATCCTGCAGGAATCTTTGAATTGGTAGAGCTCGTTGGCAATGGTACCTACGGGCAGGTCTATAAGGTAAGTGTTCCAGCTGAAGTGATCCTGTTTGCCTTGGCTGTGTGTTGAACATGGAGCATCCCAACACATCACCTGCCCAAGGCTTTGACCATTTCAAACCTGACAAGAGGCCTTGCTGAGCTCTGGCCTTTTGGTCTTGTGTGCAACTACCGTGTAGTACACAGAGCTCTTATAATAAGCAATTCACATTAGTTCTGAAACTGTCACAAGAAAATGAATTGCTTTTTTTTTTTTCCCCTTTCCCCCCAGTTGCTTTTTATTGATTAGATGATGAGGAGGGAGTGAGAAGTCTGTGCTTTAATAGCTAAATCTTGATCTCTTCTAAGACCTGAGTTTATGACTGCAATAGGCTGCCAAATGAGTTTGCTACAGTCTAGTGCTCTGCCTGCACATAGGCTGGCTGCTGTCCTTTCCACTGGCAGAAACCTGCTACAGGATTAAAAACACTATTAAAATGTTTTTATTAAAGTGCCTGTTACAGTCAGTAGGATTGCTTTAAATTTTTCTAAATGTCTGGAAGCAGCAATCCAGATGAGAATAGTGAAGAGACTGTGGAGAGCAGGATTTTAAAAGCATGAGCTTCTTGACAAGAATATTTGAAATGCCTCCCTCTGCTATATTACACCACCTGTCTCAAACACATCTTAGCTTGAGGGGGATTTCCAGATTTTGTCATCTTGGTGGGGTCTTTTTATTTATGATTCTTGTGCATTTGGGGTGGGATTGAATTATTTCGAAGTCGGAGGTTATCTGTGCCTATATATGGTTGGGAGATGTTTCTTGTCATGGTTGCATGAAGAATTTGCCAACTGTTTTGGTTCTGTTGGGAGTCAGTACCTCCCCTGGGCCTCATTCTCCAAGAAACTCCTGCGTGTGTGGGCACAAGTGCTGTGTACACGTGTACCCATGCGTGTGTGGGCACACAGAGATCCTGTTCACCCGTCATACCCATGTTTCATTTTGACTATAGAAAGGAATATACTCGTGTGCTCCTACTCTGTGGCTTTGGAGACACAGCTCCTGCCTGTCTTGCTCTAAAAGACAATGAGCTGCCCCTGCTGAAGGGAAAGGTGTTTAAAGAGCCGAGGTTCCCCCCATCCTCCTGCTGCTGTAGACTAATCCTGTCAGTAGAAGGATCAAGGGATTGAAGTGAACCGAAGGTAAACTGGAACTTCTGGAGTTTTAGATGTGTCAATTTTTGAACTGGAATAGATTTTTTAAAAAAAATAACAAAAACAAAGGAAAAAACGCCCCACCCCAAAGCTGTTCTTGTCAAGGTTATATTCCAGGGAGCCTTCCCCTCTGGTATTCATTGTTTCCCCACCATGTGCTCCCTGCCACGGGAGCTCCCTTCTGAACTGTTTTTCTTTTCAGCTGCTAAAATAATGGTGGAAGGTGACCTAATTTTAACTGGTTCATATTTCTAACAATCCATGGAAACTATGTGCCTGTAACAGCCTTTTCAAAGCATCATGTTTTTGTGGAGAGCAGAAAAGGGAAATAAGCTGGTGCTGCTGGTTGTGTGGCTCAGCTGATCAGTTTTCCTCTTGCTGGGTTTGATTCTTTCTGTGTGTTACCTCAAAGGGGAAAAAAAACCACCCAGAAATGTCCCAAGTGTAGGCTGAAGGTTTCTGTGTTCCTTTTTCCCATGCTGTACAAGGGGAAAATCCTCCTCCTAACTGTTTTTAACTTGCTGGAGTAACCGGATTGTCCTCTGTGTGATTCACGTGGTGCCAGTGCCAGACGGGATGGTGACGGGGGTGGAGGGGAAAACGTTGCTGTCCAAACCAAATTAGTAAGTATTGAGGTATGAGCTCAGGCTAAGCCTGACTTCACAGCTCACTTAAACTGAAGTCCTGGAGTAGCACACGCTCTGTAAACAAAAGGAGACTTTGATATAAAACATACATAACAGTTTATGGTGTCCCACCCTAAAACCCAGGGTGGAAATAAGATCTCTGCGATTCTTTTCCTCCAGATACCACCTCTGTATTTATCTCTTGCAGCAAAACAAATGGATCAACTTTCAAGACACACAGACCTTCTGGCTCCGTTCTAAATCAGTCCTTAGAAGTGATCCATACCTAGGAGCAGCATCCTCTGTAATTAGATGGTTGTTCCACTGCCATTTCCAAACCCCTCTCAGGCAGGACTGGACTGTTCACAGAATCACTTAGTTTGGAAAAGGTTTTTCAGATTGAGTCCAGACAGGAACCGAGCATTGCCAAGCCCACCACTAAACCATGTCCCTAAGTGCCACATCTACACATCTGTTAAATCCTTGCAGGGGTGATGATCCACCCCTCTGTGCTGTGTTACCTGAAATGCAGCATTGCTGCCCTCCTGGAGGCTGTGTGCACCTCTGGTTGTGTTTTTGGGTTCTGGTGCTGGCTGCCAGCCCAAGTTCTGCAGGTCCAGCCCCTGTGTTCTCACCTGGTGAGCATCACCCCCCTTCTCATGGCTGATCCCTCTCTGAAGCAAGAAAAGCACCTTTGCTGTTGGGAAGAGGCAGAAGTGAGATGTTTATTCCAGGCAGGGAATAATGTTTTATGTCTGTGCACTACAGGACTGCAGCCTTGAAAATCTGATACAGCAGCCAGGTCTAACACTGCTGCATGGCCATGTTTGTGCTGGAGACTACAGGTGTCCTGGTGATGACCAGCTGGCCTGCCCAGGACCTGGGGGGAAAAGGTGCAAGATGCAAAGTTGCCATTGATCCCATGGGATAAAGGGCATGGTTATGTTGTTCTGACAGCTGAATGATCTCAGAGCCCAGCAGGTTGAGGAGCCTGAAGAGTGTCTGGGAGTACCCCAGTAACAGGAGCCCTCAGAGAGCAGGGATTCATGGAACCAGCCTCTCCATTTGCTGCGTTGGAGAGGTTGGGGAGCCCCTGCCACAGCACATGCCTTTCTGCTTGCTCTTAGGAAGAGAGTTGTGTTGGCCAAGTCTGGTGCACCTTGAGAGCTCCCAGAAGGAGGGCACCCACTGCCAGAGTGTGTGCACCAGGATGCAGCTGCTGCTGCTGCTTTCATCCTGCTTTCTGGGTCATAGTTTGAAGATCCCTTTCAGGTGGTTCACAGTGCTTCTGTGAATCAAAGACCTGTTCTCTGAGCCTTGTGCTCCAGGCAAAGGAAACTGGTTTGGTTTGACCTCTGTATTTTCAAGTAAAGGCCTTTCTTTGCTCAGGACAGCAGGTTAAAACATCCCTTTGGTTCTTCCCAGCTCTGGCCATACCCCAGCGACGCCTGGGCACTGCAGGAGCCCTTGGCACTGACCTGCTCTGCTCTCACTTCTCTAACCCCAACTACAAGCTCTTTGCTTTGGAAAAATGCAGAGAGAAATAACATTCCTTGTTTGCTGCTTAACAATCTCCTGTGAATAGCTCGATTTTTATTTTAATGAGGGACTGCACTGGTGATCTCTCACTGATTTATCTCTCTAATTGAATCATCAGCTTTTCTTTATTTTTCAATAATCCTGCATCTAATGTTACAGATTGTAAACTGGTTTTGATGAAATACTGAGAACTTGCTAGCTTCTATGCCAGACATTGTTGCAGTAGTGAATTTTTGTGTCTTTGGATTTTATTTTTGTTATAGGTATTTAAGGAAATGACTATCAAGAATACAGTGAGTTGGACTTGGGGAATTGAACCTTTGCCTCACTGGTTTTTAGCTGATGGCTGAAAGCAGCTCTAAACACAAAACTCACTAAAACCCTTCAGAGCATTATCTAAACTGTGAGGAAATGCTGCTTTTATGTCCCAGAACATTATTATAGCTGTTTATTTCTACTCTGCATGAGAGCAAACAAATACTCCTTAAAATACTGTGTGTGCTTAGATTGCCTGGATAGATCAGGGCCACAACCAGTGGGGTGTCAAGCACCAATAAATACATGGGTTCAAAGTAAAAGGACACTGGGTTACTGAGAAATACCTGTTCAGGAGATTGTTGCAAAGCATGGGGACACATGCAGTGAGCTACTTACTGTGCACTAAGTGGAAAACCAAAGCAATCCTCCAGTGTTTTTATGGGCATAGCCGTGGCCATTCAAACAGTGGCCCAGGGATGGTGTCAGCCAGGAAGGGTTTTGATGCAAGCTTTTGCAGTAGTGAGAAAAGAATCAGGAAACAGATCAGATGGTAACCTTTGTACCTCTCATCTTGTGTATTTTACAACGTTGAAGTAAATGATGTTGAGATTTCATGCTCACGTGCTCCTTCCCACCTCTGCCAGGAGGACAGTGGTCATTAATGCCAAGTGCTGCTTTGCCTTGTGCCCTGGGGATGTAGCTCTCTATTTACGGCTTCAGCAAGGTTTTCTTTTACAGGGTACAAGATAGAGTGTGTGGGCACCTCTGTAACTGCACAATAACTATTGATTGTTTAATTATCTGGTAAATGCCATATAATCACCAAGCTATTACACAGCAATAGTCTGTGCTCTAATTTAGAGCGTGTGGGATCCACGTGCCACCCGTGTCAGCTGTGGCTCTCAAAAGAGCTCCTTTACCATCACCACGTGATGGGGCAGGGCAGGGGAACCACCCCCAGGAACCATCCCAGGGCAGCTGGAGCACCTCTACAGGTTCCTGCTGCCCCACAGGCTGTCCATGTCCTCTGCCAGCCCAAGTGAGGCAGGTGTTTGAGGAGAATGTGGTTTTTGCAACTGCTCTTTGTTGTACTGGGTCTGTCTGTGGTGCAGTACACATGGGAAAAGGCTGAAGAAATGCATCCTAAGGTCTTTAGTCAGGACTAGAGTTGAGTGCTGTGTCCAGTTCTGGGCCCCTCAGTTCAGGAAGGAGGTTGAGACTCTTGAGAGAGTCCAGAGGAGGCACCGAGGCTGGTGAGGGGCTTGGAGCACAAACCCTGTGAGGAACCACTGAGGGAGCTGGGGGTGTTTAGCCTGGGGAATAGGAGACTCAGAGGTGACCTTGTTGTTCTCTACAACTCCCTGAAAGGTGGTTGCAGTCAGGTGGGGGTTGGTCTTTTTCTCCCGGCAGCAGCTGACAGAATGAGAGGACACAGTCTTGAGCTGTGCCAAGGGAAATACAGGCTGGACATTGGGAAAAAGTTTTTTACAGAAAGGGTGATAAAGTATTGGAATGGTCTGCCCGGGAAGGTGGTGGCTTCACCATCCCTGGATGTGTTTAAGACAAGACTGGATGTGGCACTTGGTGCCAGGGTTTAGTTGAGGTGTTAGGCTTGGGTTGGACTCGATGATCTTGGAGGTCTCTTCCAACCAAGTGATTCTGTGATTCTATGACTTACTTATTGCCCAGCTGGTATTTGCCAGAAGTCAGGGCTGTTCCACCTGGAGGCAAACACCCAGCTCTGACCCAGTAGATGGAGATGTTGAGGTGTGTGGGTATGAGAAAGTGAATAGAATACTTGAAATCCAAGGTCACCTGTTGCTGGAGAGCTGGGAGCAGCAGGACTGCTGGGACAATTTGGTCCCTGAGACAAACCTGTGGGAATGTGCCAGGCACAAGCCTGTGTTTGATAATGTTGTCCTGGAGTTTGCAGATGCCAGAGGAGGAGGAATAATGTGTGTCCTGTGCTCCTGGGTGCTGTTTGTGCACTCCATGCACAGTGACATCCTTCCTCTGGGCATCCCCAGGCATTCCACCAGTGCAGGCTGATGGGGTAGCAGGTAAATATCCTAAAGAAAGACTTTTAGAAGACTTCTTTTTCCTTTAACTTATTTTTGAGGGTAGATACGAGAAAATAGAGTGGGGTCTGTGCCATGTTTAACTTGCCTGACATCTCTCTCAGTCTGGCTGCAGAAGAAGTGCTGGGCCCTTGCATCAGCCCTGGTGAGAACAGAAACTCTCCAGGTTCCTGGGTCATTATTAGGAGTTCAGATAATTAGCCTGAGTCAAGAATGACAGTAATTGTTTTTAATCATCAGTTGGTTTATTGTCTCCCTTTCTGAAAGGCTGATGGTCAATAGCTTGATAATTAATCACTGTTGCTTTATCTGTGTGGAAGAAGCTACCATGCTGCACACAATTAATATTTCCTGGGGATTGTTGCTGTAAAGAATTAACTGTAATTTACATACACAGCTTTTATAGCTGCAGACTGACTGCTGTGCCTTGCTTGAGAGGCCAGACTGAATGTGTGCACACCAGTGCCTGCAGACCAGGTCGTGCTGCTAGTCACCCTTGTCCCACCACCTGGCCTGCGGGGCTGGGCGCTGCTCCTGAGCACACTGAGGACACCTGGTGTCCCCATTCACAGCCTGCTGAAGGAATTCAGAGCCCCAATCACCTTGCAGTCTTAACAAGCAGCTCTAACCCTAGACAGCCAGCTATTGCATTTGAAGGTGCAGAGTGAGCATTTCTCTTTTCCCACCTTCTTGTTTCTAAGATGAACTGTGATGTTGTGAGGTTGGGTGTGATTTGAGTCGCATTGGTGGTTCTGGTGTTGTATCCTCAGCTTTGGGTCCTTTTTTGTGTTTTCAAGCTCTTCAGGGTTGCTTTTGCTGCAGGGCAGGGCAGGCTGAGTGTAACCACACGTGTGTGAATGCATGTAGCCATCCTTCTTCATGCTCTGATAGTCACTGCACATGAGGGGGTTGGTCCTGCTGGTTTGGGAAGCTTCCTGGCTTTCCCCATGGTTTAGAGCTGCACTGAGAGCCTGCTCCAGGGGACTGAGAAAGAGAAACACTTCGTGTCTGCCCTCCCTGCCCTGTCCCAGCTTCCTCCATCCACTGGGATGGTTTTGGTGTTGGCTGGACTGCTCACATCCTCATCCAGATGCACACCCTTGTGGGCAGGCACTGGCCACTCATCACCTTCAGAGTCAGGGTTAGTCTGTGTGAGTGTGAAGGGATTGACAAGACGTACAAGCAGCTTTATAAACCTTCTGTATTACAAGCACAATATTAAATATGAAGCCATTGTTTCTGCTGGGATGGCTCTGTGTGCTGGCAGAGAGGATGGTGGTGCTGCCATGTGGGGATGCTCACCAGGGCCGGGGTCTCCACTGCTTCCACAGGCACCAGCTCACAGGTGGTGCTGGGCTTTTATCAGCTCTTGCTGGGTTGCAGGAAGGGGCTGGGCTGGAGTACTGATGTGTGGTAACTCCTGTAGCCTTATCAGAAGGAAAACAGGCGACTTCAATTTATCAGCTTCCCCACGATGTTATAGTAGCTCTGGAGGAGAAGGTCCTTTCCGTGCTGACTCAAATGGAGTGTGTGTGTTTCTGAAAGGCAGATTTGTTTTTGCCATGAAGGCAAGGAAGTCTGAACTGAAAAATGCTTAAAATGATGCTTCATTCTTACAGAAAAAAAAAAAAAAAAAAGAAAAAAGGCAAAAGCTTTGTTACCAGAGCAACTGGTACATCTTGTGCTGCTTCATTTCTCTGAAACACAGAGCGAGCCCTCAGCCCTCCCTCCCCCCACAAGAAACCAGCCCCCACACACCTACGCACCAATATGTCACATTAGCTTCACTGCCTTCTGAATAATGTAAGGGAAAGGTGCTTTTTCAGTCCTACAGAATGCAGGTTATAAAAAGTGATTAAAAATGTTTCTGCCTCCCTTTAAATCCATGTTCCCTTTCCCTCCCTGCTGAGTTTGTGAAGGGAAAGGGAAGGGTGAAGGTCAGGAGCAGACTGATGCATCTGTGGAGTGACATTTGTCCAGTCTCCCTTGCATTGCTGGATGCTCTGATTCTGTAAATACTGCAGTTTTGCAGGACAAAAAAAAAAATCTGCAATGTCTTAGGGTTAAAAAAAGCTGCTTTTGAAGATGCCAAGTCAAGTCAGAGGTGCTGCAAAGCATGGGGAATGTGGTGGTGGGTCTTGCAGTGCTGTTTGTGTGGGTGCCAGGCATGGCAGAGCCCTCTCCTTGACCTGTGGGCATTAGAAGGTGCTCTGTGCAAGCAGCTGCTTTGCAGATAATAGGAGCAAGCACCATGTCTGGTGTCACACTCTCCTGTCCCAGAGGAATGGCTGGACTGGCAACTCAGACTTGTCTGTTCTCAGGTGTTTTGTGAGGGCACTGAAAGTGAGAGGTGCGGGTGCAGTGTGGGGGAGGTGTTTAGGAAAGAGCCAGCTTTCAGAACTGGTGTTATTACGTGTGAAAGCATCACTTTCTGTTTTGGGAGGGGTGGCTTCTTGTCTGCTGAAGCTCTCGTTGCTCTGCTCACTGTAGTATCTTACCAGCAGTGTTTTACAAGGGTGTGGCTGGTGTGGGTGTGCTGTAGGGCTCGGGTGGGTTACAAAAAACATTTGCTTTTAGGTTATATCCCTCTGATGGTAACCCTGGGCTGCAGGGCACAGGTGAGGAGCTTCTTGCTCTCAGCAGAAGCTGGTACCTGCTGGTTTTTGCAGTTGTAAATTTGGATATTGAATTTAAGAAGTAACAGGCTCTTATAGTAAATTGGAGCGTGGTGCAGTGCACAGGGAGCTGGAAGCCACATCCTCACTGCTGTGGACTTCTCCAGTGACCTTTGCTGAATGACTCTGTTCCTTTCCCATCTTTCCATTCCCATCCCTGTCCTTACCCCTTTCCCAATATAATCAGAAACAGAGCAACGCTGGGGTGGTCTGGAGGGGCAGGTCTGGGAGCTGCTGGCTGGTACCAGTATTGGAAATCAGTCTGTGAGGTGATGGGGTGGCTGAGTGCCCCTGAACCAGCATCTTGGAAAGAAAAGGCAGAGAGCGAGGCTGATTCCCAGGGGAGCAAGTACAGCAGCTGCTGCTGCTAGGTCAGCTGAGGAAAACAACCGAGAGAAGCACTGAAAAGTAGGTTTTGGAGCTGAGGGGTGTTTTGTTCCTCCCAGCTCTGAAGGTGCCACTCTCAGCTAGGAAGGCACTTTTTAGAAAGCTCAGAGAAGGGGATGGGAGGAGCAGCAAGCTGTGGATTTGAAGCATTTGCAAATGTTGTGGTGTTTGTCTTCAGAGACATTTCTTGCTTGTAATTTTTTTGTGTCATTCCAAATTTTGATGCAGCTTGAGTTGTGGCTCAAGCTGAGGACTTGAAGGCAAGCAATGCCTATGGGGAGCTGGCTGGAGCTCTGCAGCTTCTCCTGGTTCTGCTTTGAAGGCTCACTGCAGGGAGAATGGTGTCTCTCTTGAAATCTGCCATTTATTCTTAGGTTTACCTGGGAAGCCCTTTACACTAATTACCTAAAGATGGAAAGTGCCAAGCAAACACAGCCTGCTTCCAAATGTTGTGGGATTTTTTCCTCTTCTTGCATAAGAATGGCAGATTGGTGTAGTTGTTTTTTTTTTTTTTTCGTTTAAGTCTTCAAATTTTTTTGTGTGTCTTTAGGCGTCTTAAATTCCTGTGTTGAAATGTGCACATGGAATTGTGTGGCTAGAAGCCCAGCTCCATCATCACATCCCCTTGTCCCCCAGCCCATCTCAGCTCATGTTTAGGTGGCTGGGGAGGAGTTTGGGGCTGCAGACAGTGCTGCAATCAGCTGGAGAGGGATGTGGGGGAACCTGAGCCTTGGTGATCCAGCCCTGAGAGTCCTGTCAGGTGCCACAGCCACCTCTCCCTGTGCCCAGTTCTTGCCCTTGGGTGTGGAGCATCCCAGCCTGTGTGCTCACACAGTCACACTGGGCTGGGCTACACACCTACTGTGGTGTCCCTGTCATTGCTGGTGTTCTCAGACTTCCCTCCCCAGGGTTTATTTTGCTCTCCACTGGAGCAGGGCAGTGCTCTTAAAGAAGTGTTGGTAAATGCTCCTTTTTCATGTGTTGCCTTGGTTTTCCCAGCAGAGAGGCTGTGATGGGATCCATCCAGGAGACTGAGAAGTGGCCCACAGGTCTGCAGGAGGATGAAAAATTTAAGTGCTGGATTAGGGCTGGTGGGCTTTCTCTTGGTGTGAATCTCTGATTTAGTGTGGGGCTGTAGGAACCTCCTGGATTGTTGGGCTACTTCACTTGTGTGGTTGAGGGGTTTCACCAAGAGTCACAGCAGTGTCAGCAGCAGGAGCACCCCAGAGTGGAAGGGATGCTGCTTTGCTCCAGTTTCTAATATTTACAGGAATGTTTGTGACCCATGGCAGTGAGATTCCAAAAGGAAGAGCCTTCTGCACACCTTTTCTTTTTTAACCCACTGTAAAGGTGAACCTGATGATGAATGATGCTTGAAATGACCTGGGTATGAAGGGACAGGGAAGGTAATTCAGTCCATTATGTACAAAAAGGGGAGCTGTAGTTGGGAGAGAGTTTTGTAAAGGACAGAATTGGGTCTCAGATGCCTGTAGGTAATTTTACAAAGCTGCCCACAGGCCTGGTCTGGAAGCTGTGCTGGCTTTGTTAGCTCTGCATGGGCACTAAGGATGGAGAGGCAGAAGCACCTTGGCTGGGCAAGACCCATTAGTGTGATGTGCTGCTGTCACTGGAGGAGATGCTCCACCTCAGCTGCAGGGAACAGATGATGGTCCCATCTCATCTCATTTCAGTGGATGTGGCCTTAGCTTGAGGTAATTATTTTTTTCCCCACTGGAAAGTGCTAAGTGGGGATATTGTTTCAATAAGTCTGGTTTATAATAAACAAATAAACAAGTGGTGTCAGCTCCTTACAGTTCTTCTGCTCTGTCAAGAATTGGTTATTAACAGGGTCAGTGTGAAGAAATGTGTTTTATGTTTGCCTACATAAAGAACAAATGAGGTCAGGATTATACAGTAAAACAGCTACATTAAAAAAAAAAAAAAACAAATAACTCGTGGATGCCTAATTATTAGTTAAAAGATGTGGTTTGTGCTTCATAGGTTGGTATTGTGTTCTTCTTGATTTGCACCCCCTTTTGAAAAGATGGGAGGTTTCCACTCTGGCACATTTTGCAGTTTATAAGTCTTTATGCCAATACTTGGTGTTGCCATTTCTCCCTGAACAAAACCATTATTTGAGAATAAGATGCCTCATTCAGTACCTAACCTGAGCATTTTGAAGTCTCCAGCCAACCTCCCCCCTCCCCACCTGGGCCATAAAAACCTCTTCAGAGTCTGAAGCTCTCATGGACAACACAGAAGGCTGGAAATGCATCTTTGTTTTACAGAGGTAGAAATTCAATGTAAGCAGTGATCAGGGCTTAGGAAAAATTATCAATTCCACTGGACTTGTCAGTAGTCTCTTGGTTTTTTTGGAACAATTATGGCTGTAGTTGAAGTGGGCAGCACCAGTGGAAATGCCTTTGCGTTCCTGAGCTGCGGAGATTTTCCCTTTCACACTCTGATTCTGCAGGTCCAGGATCAAGGCCAAACCTTTTCTTCTCTACATAGCTAATAGAAAGACAGCCAGTTCAACGGAATTATAAATAGCCTGTTCCAGATGAATTGTGAACTGTGTATGTGAATGCCAGTAGGGCTAACACAAGGGATGGTTTGCCAAAGAAAATGGAAATCTTGTGTTAGAGAAACAGGCTTCTGAAACACCATGTCAGATTACATTTTTGTGCAGAAACATTGTTTGCTGTAGTCGTGAAACTGCCCAAAATGCAAAGAAGTCATGGCACTGAAGGGCAGCATCCAGTGGGTGAGTGCTGGTCACACAGAAAACACTCAGCATCAGCTGAAAATCCTGCAGCAGCCCAGGAGTGAGCTGGGCCCTTGAACACCTGCTGGAAGGACTCCTCCGGTATTTTTAATGTTTTTTAACTGACAAAAGCCTTCATCTCTTGGGATTGTCATGGTGTGGTTTGGAGGTACTCTGCCTTTAGCATCCACACCGATTTGGGGGCTTGGGGGGTGGTGGGCATTACAGGGAGGTCGCTCAGCTGGGCAGTGGTCCAGCTGTGATGCTGTCCTTGGAGTTCAGCCCCCACAGGAGCAGCTGGACTTGAGGTCTGTCACTGTTCAGCTTTTAAAAGCCACCACGGATGGGCTACATTGTTCCTTCATGCTGGTTGCTGTGTAACTCTTTGGATTGCAAATGGATTTGCACACAGCTGCTGTGCTGGAGTGCTGGATTGTGCAGTGCCAGGTGAGCCAGGTTACAGATTTCTGCTTGAGGAAGGGCAGGGAGAGGCTGGTTCTCAAGCCATTCATGTATCTTTGGCCTGGGCTGACTTGGGCTCTGTGAATCCTTGGCATTTAACTTTGTGCGGAGAAGGCACAACACATTTGCTCACCCGGGTTACGCACTACAGCACCACCTCCGTCTTCCAGCCTTTTTCTCCCTTGTGGCAATCTTGGGGATTTGATTTGGTTTGAGTCTTTTTCATTTGTATCTGCCTATAGTAGCTGAAACTTGGCATGATCAAGGAGATTTGGTGCTTTTCCCATGCTGTTTCAGAGCAGCTACGGGGTTGCAGAGTGGTGCCAGCAGCTGCAGAAGGCACTTAGCAGGGGTTAGCTCTTCTGGAAAGAGCCCTGAACCTGTGATAGGGTGCATGGGGTTGTGTTCAGTGAGGACTCTGCATGTCACCAGTGGATTTAAATACAGTGGGGGCAGTGTGTGAGCCCACCCTCAGCTGGCTGAGCACCTGGCAGAGGGCTGTGCCTACCAGTGAGGGTCCAAGAAGCCCCAGCCAGCTGTGAGGGCATCCCGCATCCCTCGGGCAGGGATGCAGCTCTGGGCATTGCCACAGCAGTGTCTGCCTTTGCCTCTGCTAATTACTGCCTTCAGCACCATTGCAGTGCTAGGGAATGTTCCTTGGGCTGTGGGAGCCCCCAGCTGAGTTGGCATGGGGAGAAATCCAGTGATAGGCAAGAGCAAATACTCTTTGAAAGCTCCAGCAAACGCTCCCAGTGTTGGGTTTTCTTCTTCCCTCACTGGTGACTGTCTACAACCTGTTTGGGAAGGCACTTGAGAAGAAGAAATAAGGTAATTACATAATTTAATAACAGGTGTGAGAGTGCCATTCTGAGCACACCAGCAGTGTGGAGGAGCTGGGGCTGTGGAACGTGACTTGTCTTGCACCAGAGAGATTAATCACATCAACTCCTGGGAGACAGGTCTGCTAGAGAGGTGGTTGTGTTGGATGCACTGTTCATATTGGTCAAATTAGGCTGTGTACAAGAACTAATAAAAACAGGAGAAAAGAACTCCAGCAGAAGGGATCAATAACTTGAAAGCATTTTAATTCGAAACTAGAAAAATGAGAGTGGTTATGGGCAAGGAGAGTATGTTAATAAAGGAAAATAAGTATTTGTTACTGCTGGTGTGAAATGAGATAATTTAAGAGATGCTCCAAGTGCCTTTTGTCACATTTAATGCCTTTTGTTAGGTTTCCAAGCAAAATGGAGCCTGCAACTTTCAATTTCAGGGTGCTCAGATGATCAAAATACCGTGGGGCAGCCTGATCATCTCATGCTTTACTGGAATGAGGTCATCAATAACTTTTGCCTGGGTTTGATTTACACAGTTGTCAGTGTCTGAATTGCCATAATATGTCACTGCCCGGGAAAAACGCTGCATTTGGAGGGGGGGGAAAAACCAACAAAGCAGGAGCTCTCTGGGTAGCTGGTTCACTGCTAATAATGGATACAGAAAAGTGATTACTTGTGATCCATTCAAATAGAAAGGCTCAGCCTCTAAAGCTGGAGGCATGGAAGCTGTTACAAGGTCAAGCAGTGTCCTTTAAGGAGAAGTAGGTGGCAAATACTGTCAGTGGCAGATAACACATCTGCAGCGTCATAAAAAGTACATCTGAAATTAAGATTAAAGCTGCTTTGCACTCATACGTAGAGGGGGAAAAGAGAAGATAGAGATGAAATCAGAAAAAAGAGGATTAGCTTTGGTGGGTGACAAGCAATAGCTCTGGCCAGGGAGAGATTTAAGCAGCAAAGTGCTCAGTAACCCAGGGAATTATCAAAGGTTTCTGCAGCTGCTTCCAACTGATGGTCTTCAAGAGCCCAAAATTCTTTGTGCTTGAACCTTTCTCTCACCCCAAGCCTGTGTGTGTAAGTGCACATGCAAAATCTCATCTGCAGCCCCATATGTCAAGCTGGGAATGCAAAAACCAGAGGCCCTGGTCATCCTCACTTGCAAGAGTCTGCTTTAATTTTAGATGCCTTAGTTTACACTGAGGTAAAAGGGGACCTGACCTGGAGCTATGCTGGTATACCTCATTCTTTTGTTGACTTACACTGCAGGTCAGGGCACCAAGGGCTTCTAAAAATGAATTCATTGTGTCTTGGCAGATGTTTTCAAGTCTCTGCTTTCATAAAAGGGCCTGGGAAGCTTTGCTGGAGGTCCTGCAGGAGAAACTGGATCTCTTGACTGATGGGTATGAGCCAAAATTAGCTTATTTTGAGATGCTGAAGAGGGTGGCACTAATTTTTGTTAGCCCCACCATACTGAGAACCCCCAGTTTATGAAAGTAAGTTTTGGATACAACTTCTGTGAGGTGTAGAAGGACTTTGACCCTTTATAACCATGGCAGTGGGTTCACAGGTGGGAAATTTGGATTTGTGTTTCCAATTAGAGTGATCCCAGAGGAAAAGTCCTCCCCTGAAGGAGAATGAGCAAGGTCCAAGGGATCAAATGTGCTTCTTCTGCACCTTGGGAAAACATCATAGCCAACCAAAACCTATGGGTCTTTCATTCAAATTGGACTCCTCGGGGCAAATCTTACTTTTGCAAAAACTTTAAAATGTTTGTGGTTTACTCTGTCATGGAAAACAGTGTGTGTTTGCAAATCTCAGGCATTTTGGGGAACAGTGTTGGCATCCTGGTGGTGATCAGTGGTGCCCAGGGCTGCTGCTCTGCAGTTCTGCTTGCTTCCTCTGTGGCAAGATGCTGACTGACATCCAGATTATCAGGTCCATAAATACCCAGGCATCTGGGAGGCCTTCCTGGTGTCTGGTCTGTAGCTGACCTTTCATTTTGCTGGCAGAAAATGAAGATTAGCCTTGAGATCAGCAGGCTACAGTGAAGATTGTACATCCATGCTGTAAGATAAAAATAGAAACAGAAACTGGAAAGGGGAAATATCATATCTGTTAAAGATCATCTCCGTGCTATTAATGTACTGGTGACCAGGCCTCTCCCTGAGCTTGTGGAAGCTTAACCTGCATAAGATAGTTGTGTCTGAACTACAACAACCTCCCAAGTTTGTATCCTTCTTGTGCAAACATGGACCCTGCCTTCTCCATTTTCTCATGTGTCCAGATCAGTCTTATCAAAGGAGCATAGTGTTTAATCCAAGGCAAGTGTCAGAAGAATAAATTACTTTGGTTTTTGTAGTCTGGTACAAAATTTTTTCTTCATTTCTTGGCGCTTAGTTATTAATGAGGCATTTTTTCTGTTTGCTTAAAAACGTCCCAGCAGCCAGCACGTGTGTGCTATGCAAATTATTTGTGGTCTGGTTAAATACTGTTTTACTAGGAAGGGGAATAACTGAAATTAGTAGAGGAAAAATAAGTAACATTAACCCTCTGTAGGTTGTTCCCTTGTTAATTATTTGGGTGATTGGGCTCTTGAACTGAGTGTGCCACTGTTGCAATTTGGGACCTGGGCTTGAGCAGTCACATACCCCCGAGTGCTTAGTTTGTGTGGCAGTGGTCCAAAAAACTGCCATCATCCTAATTAACACACTTTTTCAATGGACAATATTAATATTCATACTATTATACTGTAAAATGAATAATTTGAATAGACAGAATGCCTTGCACTCTCTTGATCTCTTGTGAATTAACCTACAAAAGGCCACTGGCACTCATCCTTTCAGGCCTTAATGGGTACAAAGGCTTCTAATAAAACTGTTTGCAGCAGAGGCACCTAGAAATGTGTAGCAAATGTAGTGCATCTGGTAGGGATGGTGATAATTTGTTAGAGTGGTGAAGGGAAATGTGAAGGGAAATGGTTGTAATAGATGAGCACCTCCAAATGATGGAGGAGTGAGGCAGCTCTTGGGGGTGACTGGCCCCACAACATCCATCTAAATGATGTCAGCCTGGCAGCAGTGCTGCAGGAGTCCCTCAGCTGAGCTGGTGCTCAGAGGAAAACAGTACTGAGGGGGAGAAAGCAGATATATGTCTGACTGCAAAACAAAAAAGACTCGCAAGGCTGGTTTGTATTATTGATGCCCACCATTAGAGGCTACCACAAGATCTACTACTGAGTTTAGCAGAAGGAATGGAAGTGCAGAGAATGCTGTGGAAAAAAGGGATTCATCCAGGGGGAAAAGCAGAGGTGCAACGGAAGCAGGGAACACTGGATTTTGCAAAGAGATTGAGGTGTGAGGACTTTGGGATATGTTTGGGTAAGCCCAAGTCAGTTACTGAAGTATCCAGGTTACTCCATTCACCTGGGACATGTGCCCTGTGTGTGCACAAACCATCCTATGGCAGACACCCTCTGCCTCTCCTAAGGTCTGACTGACCTTGAGTCCTCAAAGAAAAACTGACTTTGAGGTCAGTATTGAGGGGAAGCTGCTGCTGAAAAAACCAGCCAAGTCTCTTCAGTTCAGCACTCAGTGCAGTGAAGGCTGTTAGCTGGGGGAATGAGCTTTGCAGTTGCTCCATCCTCTGAAGAGCCCTTGCTGGTGCAAAGAGTGCAAAGGAAGGAGGTCCTTTTGGTAGCTGCAGATTTGGCTGTGGTCCCTGCAGGCCTTGGGATCCTGCAGAGAACCTGGTCTGTCTTCAGCAGCAGAGCAGAAAGCCTGTGTGAGTGCAGAATTGATAACAACAAATTTGACTGGCTCAGTGTAGGAACGAGATCACTTTTAGAAGCATCAGGGGAGACTTTGAAGAATGGATAAAAGGGAACTGAGGGAGAGGGCAGCTGTGGACACAGATTACCTGGAGCCAGGGTAGTTTTTGGTGGCGTCACACACAATCTGTGCATTCTGAGGGCTTGGCAGCAGCCATGGTCTCTTATGGAGGACGCAGACACAACTTAGATCTCAACAAGCAGAAGGTATCTGTGAAGAGCAGCATTTTTCTGCAGAGGAAGGTGATTGTAGTGCTACAGGGTTCACTGTTTAGGCTGATTAATTTACTTTGTGTATGGATAGCTTTGGCTTCTGAGTGAAAACTTGATCATGGCAACTGTAGCTGCCAGTCAGAGCAGCAAACCCTTTTCTGCTGAGCCTGGTCTGGCTCTGCTCTGCTGATGGCATCTTTGTGTCTGTCTGTGGCCTGTACAAGCTGTTGGAGTGGGGCAGATCTCTCTTCCAGAAGGTAACTCAGCAGCCCCTCTGCCAGCAGCCAGGATGGGGAGACAAGACTGAATTACCCAGCTGACTTTAGGTGCTGCCTTCCCTCTGGGGACAGGACCTAAAGCATTTGTGTGTGCCTGCCCAGGCTGCATCCCTTGCCTGGTCAAAGATGGGTGCCATCTCCTCTTCTCAAATTGCTTCCAATACCTCTTTCTATGCTGTGTTCAGAACGAGCTCTTACCTTTGGTACCACCTGTGGGCTCTTCCCATCATCTGGGGTCTCATGCAAACAGTGAATGTGGATGATTTACACTCCATTGCCCTTTCAAACCCTGGCACATTTGTGCATCCAACCACAACACCAATGGCCATGTTAGCTCTCACTTGGTGCATTTGTGTTCCAGCTGGAGCACATCCCCATCCTGCATCTTCATTAGACATCATCCTGAGAAAGGGACTCGTAGCCCAAAGATCTGCACTGAGCTCTGCTACCTGGAGAGCAGCTCTGTGGGTCTGTTCCCATCAACTTCTGGGTAGGCACATTCCTGTAGATATCAGCAGGACTGCCATTTAGTCTTCCTGGCTCTGGTAACTCAGTTTAATATTAATTGTTATAGATCTTTATTTTTTTAAGGTGAAAGGAGACAAGAAGAATGTTTTTAGGTTGTGCCAGAGTTTACTGGAGACTCTAAACAAAGGACCCACTGGAAAGGTTGGAGACATCCCATTAGCCAGGAGCTCATGGAAAAATGAGAGGCTTTTAGAGCCCAGCTTAGTGTTGTGAATTAAACACTGAAAACCTGTGTTGTTATTGCAGCTTTACGTGAACCAGCAAACTTCCTACAAGGAGTTTCTGGTAGAATGAGTGGAAAATAGAAGTCCACATCCCAGATGCCTCTCCACGGTGGCCGTGGGGGCTGGCTGGGGTTGGGGCTGTGGCAGGCAGGCTCCCCATCAGCTCTGGCTTTCACCCTCCACAGCTCCCTCCTTTGAGCAGAAGATATTTTGGCGAGCGGTGAAACAGCTAGTAAGGAAAAAAAACCCCAAAAAACAAAAAAAAGCCGAATCCCAAAGAAAGGAGAGAGGGATAATAATCTAATAGTCAAGGCAGTTGGGAGGGGAGGGGAGCAGGGCAGAGTGGTGCAGAGCTGTGACTCACAGGCAGCTCCGCTCCCGTGCCGAGCCAAGCGAGCGCAATCCTGCAGCATCTCCACTGGCAGCCTTGGCAGCTCCGGGGCTGCAGGGCTGCCCTGCTTCCCACATCCCCTCATCCTCCTCCACTCTCCTCTCCAGCCCGGTGTCTCCCACCCTGGGTGCTGCCCAGACCAGCCCATGCCTCTGCACGGAGCCTGCCCTTTGCTCCAGCGAGATCGAGGAAGGGGAATTTGTGTCCGGAGCGAGGTGCCCGGTGCTGGGTGGCACTCCTGGGCACCCTCCTGCTGGGCACATGATCTGCTCAGCTGAGCTCCCTCGCTGCTGCTTCCATCTGCCCGTGTCTTTGCTGCCAGAGTTCATAGAAGTACTGAAATCTATTTTCCTGCCCACACTTGCTTGTCCTTAGGTGTCCTCTTTTTTGCAGAGTGGTTTCATTTTAATTGATTATTTTTTGAAACTTCTGGGAAGAAGCCTCAGAGAAGGCCTTAAAATAGAGAAATCATGTAAGTTTAAATATTTTTGAGGAAGGCTGGGAAAATATTCTGCAGCCTGCTCTGTGACCTTTCCATGTCTCCTACGAGGCTGAGATCAACTTATTTTTGAATAATCCCCCATTTGCATTGAAAATATGGAAAACCCTCATTTGTATAGCTGCATGTTTTGCTTCAAGGTGAACAGAAGTAAGTTAAGTCTCAAATGTACTGACTGGTGGCAAGCCAGGGCTGATGCCAGGAGGGTGTGTCCATCAGAACACCAAGGCGCAGGGCAGGATTTTTCATTTTTATTTTTATTTAATCTCATGAGAAGGCTACAGTTAGCCAGGCCAGGCTTAAGGTCAGGTTCAGCTCTGCCTAAAAGCTCTCATGGCATTTTATTCAGTTGAGCTTTAGAGAGTTTATTGCTTCAATTTTTAGCCTCTAGTCAGAAATTGTTTACCCCCTTTTTACAGGAAGGACATTTTCTCACAGATCCTTTGCTTTGCTGATGACGGAAGGAAATTCTTCTGAGCCAAAATATTCAAATGATGATTTCCTACCAGAAAAAAATATTAATTACTTAAAAAAAATTTTTTTACTTTCTTTTTTTTTTCCCTCTTCACTGTAAAATGTGTGTATAACTCAATACCTGTCTTGGAAATGGGCTGTTTTTTTAAGCCTTGGTTCCCATTCTGGGGTTTTGCTTTGTTTTTAACACGGCTTTGCAGCATGAGCTGCTGCTGTTCCAGCTAGCTCTGCTCACTCCACATGGAGACATTTAATGAGAGGTCTTCCAAGGCTCCCCTTTCTCAGCCCCATGCCTTTTGCTGCCCTGGCCCGAGGTGAAGCGTGGCTGCTCCTGGAGGAACAGGGAGTGCCCTTTGTGGGAGCAGCTCGTGGCAGTGGCTGCTGAGGTGACAGTGCCCTCTGTTCCAGCTGGAGCAAAGCTGTCAGCCAGCAGCCTAAGAGGAGCACAGAAATGAACTCTTTATTTTCTAATTACTGTTATTTTGGCAGACTGCTCTGAAGGGTCTGTAACTGATCTCTGCTGCATTGACTTTGGCAAGGGGTGGCTCACTCCAGCCTTGTCTGCAGAGCTGTCTTGTCCTGGTACAGCATTCTTAGCCTTTGCCAAAATACTGTTTATTGCTAATTTCCTGTGATGGTGGAGGATACTTGAAGCTGGGACTGAGCAGACAGTGAAAACTGCAGTGGAGGGATCTGTATGTTCATGCATCCTTCCCCTTGGGATCCCTGGCTGCCCCAGGCAGTGCAGGTAATAGGGATGCTATTGTGGAATAACTACCCTGATGTCAGGGTTAGCCAGGGAGATGTCAAAACCGCTATTGTTTTGAACAGAACGAGGTATCTGCTTACAAAGCAAATGACTTCTCTTGGTTAGGTTGAGTTCCCCACAGCTTTGCAAATTCTGGGCTGTGTAGAGGTGAGGCACCCAGCTTCCTTGGTGTTGCAGTGAGGAGAGATCACCTCAGTGGTTATTTAAGGATAAATCAATCAATGCTCAGTCTCGTCCATATTTGCTCCTAATGTGTTTATTTACATGCTCAGCCCAAGTGTATCAACAGCCTTTTTAGAATCGGGGGAGACAAGATGCTCCAATCAAAATGGAAAATTACTTTCTGCAGCATTTTATCTAAGATCCAGTCCCAGTTGTTCCTCCAGGACTAGTTGGGTGTGATGGAGAACTAGGGAGTCAGCAGATTATTTCAATTTCCATTTTTTTTCTTCCCAGAGAGACAGGGGAGGAAAAAAAAGCTGTCAGGGCTCTTACACCAATGTGTAGGAGGGTGGGAGGGAGCACTTTTGGGAAGCCCCAAGGGGTTTGCTGCTACCAGGGGGTCCTAGCCCTGCACTTTGGGGTCACATCCTGGCCTGTCAGAGGAAGCAGGTGCTGTTCCTTCATAGGGACAGAGGGATCTGTGGTGGCAGGACAGCTCGAGGCAGGCAGCTGAGTCATGGTTGCAGCACGGGGATCCTTGGGGAGCAGGGACCATCACCCTGGTCCCCCCCAGAACATATCTGCCCGCCCTGCAGGGCTTCAGATGGGACCCAGTGGGTGTTCGAGCACAGTAGAGCAGGCATCACCTCCAGCAATTAAATTTTCCTTCATTCCCATCATCTTTCAGTTCTGAAGCAGCATTTACATTCATATCCATTTTTTCCCTGGCTCCTGTGCCGGGGGAACCTTTTTGGCGAATGCCTCTGACAGAAATTGTTTTCTTATCCCTTGAAGCTGAAAGCCATAAAGAAAAGAATGACTTTAATGAACAGACCTTGCCGAATCACCACCTTGAAGCTCTAGCTGCTCATGTGAATCGAAACCAGCTGAAAGTAGGTCATATAGTAAAAATGAATTAGGCTTACTTCACATTTTATTGACTCTGCCAGTTTTTCATTCATAGAGGCTTATCGTTTGGAATGTATCTTGTCTTTTTAATGCTAGGCTGAGGTAAAAGGGGAGAATACTGTTCTTTATTCCCTCCCTTTTGCCTTGCATGTTTCTTGTGGTTGATTATATGATGGTTGGGCTTTATCTTTCCCCTGTTTATTTGTTCTTTTGTTCTCCTGCCCTCAAGAACTGCTTAAGTGATGCCCAAACTCCCATAATACATTCACAAGTGGGAATTCAGCCTGGTCCCAAAAGTTTGTGTAACACCTAAATTAGTCTTAAAGCTTCTGAGAAGGGTTCAAACTGTGAGGTGGTGCCAGTCTGCAGGCAGAGGGGTTACACTGCATCTCCTCCTTGGTGCTGGGCTGGGCAGCAGGATGGCATCGTGCAGGTTAGAACAGAGAGGGGTCAGTCCTTTGCTTCCAGCCTCTACCACCCCCGTGAAAATGCTGGATTACAGGGTGGTCAGACCTACCTTGCCATCTGGCAGATGATGGGCTCCACCTGTTAATTCCTGCAGTGTGGCTCAGCTGCATCTTGGGCAGCTTATTCAGATCAAACTTTTAATTTTGGTGTAAATCCTTCAAGCATCAGCGGTTCCACTGCTCGTCCATCAATCCCTGCTGGTGATTAATTGCTCTCACTCATAAATGATGCTCTCTATTTCCCACTAGTCTTTGTCTTCAGCTTGGAGTCATTTGGTCTTGTGGTCTTTGTCTGCAATTCTGTCTGGAATTGTGATTTCTCCTGAAATTTCTGCTGGAATTAAACAATCTGGTCTCAGCTTTAACAAGAAGCTGGGAGAAAGAGGATGGAGAGAAGGATGAAACATTGCAGTGGTGGGATCCCTGACTTTGTGCATGCAGTGTTCATTTAAATGGCATTTTTTAAAGGAACAACATAATGCACAGCACTGAGATTTTCTCTTGTGTTTATGATTTCTGTTGTGGCTAATGGCAAAACAGGGAATAAAGGCAGCTTCTCTAATGATGGATGATTTTTTTCCCTGCCTTCCTATCTCTGTTGCCTACTCTAGATGGCACATACTTTAAGGAGGTGAAAAATCCCTACTGATAAATTAGGATTTGTTTTGCAACCTTTTCTCTGCAATTATAGCTAACTGCTTTGATCTCAGCTGAAGACCTTTATCCAGTGACAGAATATAAATCTTCTCTACCTGTGGTTTTATAACTTAAAGAAATACAGCCAGAAACTGTCTAGTTAGGGAGAGTCCCCTCTGGTAGGCCTGTACCAGCTGACTGGGGAGGGCACAGCAGATAGTACAAGTAGCCTCTGTCCTTATAATTACTGCTGGACAATCCACACATTACCTAAAATCCCAGCCTGAAAAAATTGAACTATTTAATCTTGTATAATACAATGTGAGACATAGATGAAGGCCTGTAAGTAAGCCACTATTCTACTCCAGAAAAGACCTTCATTGACTATTATGTGAGCAATAAATCTTCCATTTTCTGTTAAGAAACAGTAATTACAGAATCTCCAGCTGCGATGGGTATCTCCTGCTGACAATAAAAGTCTGTCCTTCAGCACATCATCAGCATCTTGGTGATGGATGCTGTGGACTACACTGTAAAGATAATATAAAATACTGTCTGTAGTATGTGCTGGCAGCCCTTTTTTAAGCCTTGCGAGTACAGATTGGGAAGGTGCTCTGTGTATCCAGGAACACATCTTGTTTGTCACACTTTCTGTTTTTAACAGTTCCAAGATATTTTTGCTGTCTGGCTCTTGGTTGCTAGCAAGGAGCTCCAAGGAGATAAGCTCTTGCTCTTTGGTAGGTAGGAAGCTGCCTCAGCAGCCATGGCAGGGAGGGATGACCTCTTTCACTGCTTCACCAGCGAAATCGAAGCGGAAAACCGAGCGGATCAATGAGAGCCATAATCCAGTTTGCCAGCGTGGAACTGGGTCACGGGAAGCGCGGGTGGACCGGGGGCTGAGCTGCTGCCTGTCACCAGCAACCTGCCTGTGGGTGCAGCTCCAGCGCTTGGGGACAGCTCAGGGTCACACCCAGCTGCTGTTCCTGTTCAGTCTGATGGGCACTGCCTGCCCTACAGTGGGATTGGTACAGGGAGCAGGTGAGGGGGGGGTCAAGCCGGAATTGTCTTCTATGTACATCATCATTAGGCTGATGTGGACGCTTCTGGAAGGGAAACGTGGAGTCTCTGGCTCAGGATCTACAGCTGGAGGCAGCTCTGCTGCCCGGGCTGTCTCTGGAAGGAGGTTCTGCTGCACCTTGCCGTGGATTTGGTGACTTGTTACAGGAGATCTTGACTCCAGATATCATGGACCCAGCAGGACCATGGAGTTCCTGATAGGAACTGTTGTGATGAGCTGGTCTTGGGCAGAAATGGAAAAATGAGGTCAACACGAGCAAGGAAATGTTGCCAAAATCTTGCAAAGTGCACGTTTTAAAAATACATTCCTCAGCACTGGCTTGTTGGCCCCCAGGTTTCAGCAATGCTTCCAGGCCATCCTCAGCCACTGAGGACTCTGAGGCTTTAAAGGTGGATTCATTTTTTTGGTGTTGAGGAAGACAAGATGATAAAGGACTAGAGCTAGATGGACTCTGAACTATTTTTAATTCTCAGACTCTTTCTTGAGAAAATATTTCTTAAAAAGAGTTGCAATCTTATTAAATGACTGTACATCTTAATTTACTGGCAATTTTGAGATTTTTAGTTTTATTTCTTTTTTTGTGGCCTAATATTTTGAAATCCCACAGGAGTTGTGTGGCAGCAGAGACTTGGCCTCTGTTTTGGAGAATGCTCAGGTAGATCTGATTTTGTAGTAGTCTCATTACAGAGCCTCTTTGATTCCCCTAGAATTTAGAGGGAATCAGGGTCAGGGTGTCAGGTTGTTGCCTGCTTTGGCTATCATGTCGCAGCACAGACTTTTTCCATGCAGGGTTTGTGTGCCTGAGACTTGAAACCACCTCCATAAACATTTGGAGGTACGTGCGTGCCTCCATCAGTGCTGCTGAGAACTTTGGCCAAGTCCTAGCTGGGGTTCTTTTAAAAAGACTGCAATCAGGCAAGGAGGTGCTGTGCTTTGACCCTCAATTTTCTCTCTTCTCTTCCCTCTCCAAGTCTGTTCTCAAACCATTGTGCATTAGGCACGCAAGGAACACAATAATAGTTTGAAGAGAGCATTAAATAGACAAATACCCAACTTTTGTCTGTAGTAGCTGCATTTCTTTTTCCCCCTTCCTTCCTGTAATGTATTGTTTCTCTGTTATTTTTTCTTTTTTCCCATTTCTTCATTTATTTATATCTTTCCCTGACTGAAATTGCCCTAGTTACAGCTGTCACATCCTCACTTTGTGGTGGTCTGATTTGGCAGCCCTGTTCCCTCGTAAAACTTACAGACAAATGACGGCGTTTAACTCGCAGCATCCTCTGGTTGCTCTGCACTGTCACAACAAGATTAGAGCAATTCACCTAAAAGTAGAAAACCCAGCTGTCTTCCAGGAGGAAAGTCTATTCCTCCATTCCTTCTCAGGATGTGAAGATGGAGCAGTTTTTTTGTGGAGAGCTGCAGCCCCTGTGGTTGCATGCTCGTGTTGAAGCCACGTTAAGCGTGTGCTGCATCCTCCTCTATTAAAGGTGGTTTTGTGGTGTTCTCTGTCTGTCCTCTGCTTGTTTTCTGGAGTCACCTGGGCACCATTTCACTGCTGCTAGTTTAAATCCCAGGCTGAGCTGTATTGTTCCTCGGAAATGAGCAGAAATAACTCACCAAGATGACTGCCTAAATAATTCACTCTTGGAGGAGCGTTCTTTGTGCGCTCTCTGAAGCAGTGATGAGGAAGGAAGTAGGATGCTTCTCTTGCACAGGAGCACACTGAAAAACATCTCAGTTTCTTTTTCAGTGACAAAAACAGATTTTGCAGGCCATCCTAACGTTCTGCTATCTCCTGTCCAGTGACTGATGTGATCCATTTCAGATTATACAGTATTTTTCTTCCTGTCAGGAGCAAGAATTGGCCTTGCCTTGTGGCTGGTGACAGAGGAGCTCCTGGCATTTCCTGAGATGACTCATCTCTCACCATGTTGATACATTTGGAATGACTTTGGACTCTGTGGTGCTTTGGTAATTAATTTGGCATCTCCCTGAAAGGGCTTTCAGCGGTGACTCCTTGTGACTTTTTTTGCTATGTAAGTCGGTGAGCTGTGGTGATGAGAAACTTTGTGGAAAAGGGAACTTTTTTGTGTTTCCTTGCTGCAGGATTAGTCAGATAACGCCTAGTGGGCTACAGCTTGAAAAGGATCAGATGTGTGTGGTCAAAGCACAGGACTAGGATTGAAGAGCTGAATGTTTCTGCTGTGCAATGTGGTTTTGGTATGATCAGGGCTGTTTACCTTTCTCTGCCTCCCTTGGCTCATGGGTACTGTCAGCCCAATGGGGACATTGCTCACTTTGTTACAGCTCTTGGGTAACTGATGCCAAAACCACATTTTCTAGTCAGTCCTGATTCCCCAGGGAATTGCTGAACAGCCTTGTCAGCCTTGTGAAGCTCTGGAGGGGTCCTTGGTGTAGCCCATGGCTTAAGAGAAGGGTCCTGGGGAACCCAGGTCCTCTGCTGCAGGAGGGCTCCAGAGGCACTGGTCTGTGCGGGCAGATGTGCCTGTGACTGAGCAGGAGCCTCCCAGCCTTCATGGGGCTGTGGCTGCTCTGAATGCTGGCACTGGCTCTGCATTCCTGTAGCACTTGGGGGAGATCACATCCCTCATGGAGAAGACTCCGTCCTGAACCTGGTTGCCGCTGTACAGGGTCAGAGGTGGAGAGCAAGGGTACTTGTTCCTGGGGAAAACAGAGGCTGCTCTTGCTGCCATGAATTTATGGCATGTGCCCCACCATGGGAACAGGATTTAAAATCTGGGAAGCGTGGCAGTTTGTTGTTTGGGAATACACATGGTTACAGGAGCAGCCTTGTGCTCTTCAGTGAACCATCCCATAAAGGAAAGGGTGAGTTGTTGTGATAAAACACCATATCTGCTACTGATGTTGCATTTATCACAAGATCTTACTCTGTTGGGGACCACACTGCTCAGTTTCACTGTGGCCCCACAGGGAGAGGATGAGCAGGTGAGAGATGAATTTAGGTGGAGGTGGTCCGGGAACTACCCTTTAAAATATACTGGTATGGATAGAAAAACTTCCTTCTGGTTTTAAAAGAAGTGGAACAAGTGGGGTCAGAGATCTCCTCATGCCCTCCAGTTTATAGCGTGTGTCCCCAGGCCAGGTCCTGCTCTGTCTATGCCTGTCTGCATCACAGGCTTCTTACTATAAGAAAATGGGACTCCTTTTTCAGAGTGGCTTTGAAAGGTGCTGCATTTTCTGACCAAATACCTAGAACTTAGCTGTGATCTTCAAAGAATGCCTTTTGTACAGATGGTTTGATATGAACCTCAGCTGTGCCACTATGAAAAAGCTGGGATTTTTACAAAGGCTGATGTTCATGGAAATAATGTAAAAATTCTATTTGTTGTCAATACATGAAAGCCCACGCTGAGGATGAAAACTCATCTTACAAACTGCTCTCTAAATTATACCCATGTGGTGTTTGGAACGTTCTGCTCAACCCTTTTAATTAGAGACTAAACTCTATGAGACAATTGCTTTGCATCCCTCCCCTCATCCCCCTTTGCTTTTTTGGCTGTTTCCTTAAAACATCTTCCCTCTGTTGGGAGAAATGACTGAGTTCTGTTGCTCCTTCATCTCCCAGATGTCCAAAGGTATGTTACTTTCTGGAAAGAGTATATGCAGTGGGATGGATTGCTGCAGGAGCAGCAGGACTTGTGGTCCCTTTTTCCCAGTGAGCAGCAAAGCCCAGTGGGTACCATACTCTGGCCCCAACCTGTGAGTGAGTTGCCATGGCCAGGTAATGTGTCACCCAGAAAGCCTTGGCTGTTACATACCCTGCTCTTCTGATTTGGCTGGCAAAGTGGTCCTTTTTGGTCCATGGAGAGCTGATGGTCACTCCTCAGGGATTGATCCATCACAGCATTTTAGTGCCCTGTTGTGTCAGAAACATCCTCTTCTTTGGTAAGCAACACTTTTTCTGGTTTCTTTTCCCTTCTCATCTGTGACTGTGGGGTTGTTAGTGGTGTTGTACATCCTGGTGCTTCTGCAAGTGCTGTCAGCACTAGGAAAGCAGTCAGAGACTTTGATGTGTCAGGTCAGCTAAGCTCAGTGTAGTGTGAGGGTTCAATTGTGCCCCCTAAATAAACAGCATTTTACCCAGTCAGCACTGCTTTTTCTGCCTGCTCTGAGAATGGCCAGAGATGGGGTCTCTGAGAACAAAAAGGCAGCAGTGGTGTAAAGAGATGAGTGAGGGACTTCTCTGATAGACAAGTGACCATGTCAGAAGGGCCTGGTGGTGGACCTTGCATATTGCTGGTGCCCATTGCCTGTGCAAGGAACAAAGCTCTCTCTCTAGTCTTTTCTTCTTCATCTCTTAATATCTGTTTTCTTCTTGATAGCTTGTGAATAAATGGCATCAGTCCGGGGATTAAGGTTCAAATAAGAATCTCTTGTAAGATTGAGACCATTTTCCCTTGTGAGCACTGTGCATCTACACCAAATGGCTTAGGAGTCAGGGAGCAAATGACTGCAATGAAAAAATTGCTCTTCATGAACCACTGTGTTCTCACCCTGTTATAGGAGAATCCCAGAATGTGTTCATTTCTGTATTTGCAAGAAATAGATGGGCAGAAGGGACTGCAAGTGGGACAGGTGCTCTTATATCACACGGAAGGAGAGAGCAATCACATTCTTGCTGTTCAGAGGAGCAGAATGCACCTATATCACAGGAGCAAATTGAAAAGTCGTGGGTAGAAGATTAGGTTTACTAGCTAGAGAATGCCTCCTGGAATTCAGATAGAGCTGTGCCATTAACAGAGCATTAAAATTTGATAGCTCTTGGCTTTGTTGGAAGTCTGAATTTACAGCTGGTTACTGGGGCGTGCTGTCGACCTGGAGGAGGTGGTGGAGGGTCACCATGGTGGCTGATGGGGCATCCACCAGCATCTCTGTGCTACAGCCCTGCTCCCTCCTGTGGGGCAACTCCAGCACCTGGGTGGTCATGATCTGTGGTGGCCCTGCCTCGGGCAGGGCTTGGACAAATGGAGGTCACTTCCAACCCATACCCTTGCATGTTTAAAAAAGCCAGGGTGCTGTTTTTGTGTCTGTGGAGTCAGCAGGTGTGAGGAACTGGCTGAGCTGAGCAAAGTCATGGTTTGGCTCTGCTGCTTTCTGGCTGTCCCCACATGTCAAGTGGGTGACCAGGTGTCATCCCCACCAGCAGGCCAGATGAATGTCTCATTTCTGCACCATCAGTACCGGGGTGTGGTGCATGTTCTGTTTGCCTGGACGTGGGCTGAGCGCTGGGAAGTGGACAGTGGCTGAGCACTGGGAAGCCAAGGAGACATCACAGTGAGCACCACGGCCTCTTTCTGGCAGCACTGGCCTGGCACTGTTCCTGGTTGAAGGCACTGGTGTTTCCCAGGCAGGGCTGGAGGTGGGAGCAGCAGGGCTGGCCGGGCTTGCCACATGCCTGAGCTCAGCACACATCATCCCCTCTGCTCGCTTCAGAAGGTTTATTATTTTTAGACGAAGCAGGAGATGGGAATGTGCTGAGCTGGCTCATAAGACCTGCCAAAAAAAGAACATCTTTCAGGACTTACTTTAACTTCCATCCTTGTGTCGACAGAAGAGCAATCTACCTGGAATTGCTAAGTGGTATTGCTTAGAGTCAGTAAGACTTTTGTAACACCTCCGTTAAGGTATGAAATTTATTACATGACTATGGGAGGAAATCTGTCAGGGAAAACGTTAAGCTTTAAAAATAAACCAGGTGGTTTGCACTCAGAAAAATATAAGTACTAGATTTTTAATACTAGTGTTAAGAAAGACCAAGGTACTTTGTGGGACAGATCATGGCAGCCCTGTTTGCACTGGGGCTGTTGGTCCTGATGGCACGCTGTTAGGCACACAGCCCTCTGGATGAGGAAAGCAGTGGAAAACGCCAGAGTCCTGGTGAAGGACAGGCAGAGCTGCTGTCTCTAACACTCGTGGGGTTGGGCTTTTTTTCGTCTATACTTCCCCAGTTTCATGAATTAAGCTCTTGAGTTGCTTCATGAGTTTGCAGCTGATCCTGTTCAGCTTTCCAAGGGCCGGCGATGCTCTGAAGTGGTCCCAGGTCGTGCTGGGCAGTGGGAGCTGCTGGAGGACACGCTGGCTGTGGGTGCTTGCCCCTGTCCCACCGTGTGCCACAGCCCAGCAGCAGCTGCAGAGCAGTTTGTGTGACAGGAGGAATGCGAGGCCTCCCGCGAGCCAGCGGGGCTCTGCATGACGTGCACCTTCAAATATGCTCCTTTATTCTGGGCCCTTGCAGCCAGCAGATAAACTCGTGACTTATAGGGTGAAGACAAACAGCAGAAGCACACCCTTGAGTTATCTTGGGTGACATTATTACTGTGATGAAGTACCTCGCCAAGGACGTTATCACATCGTTTTGCTCCATTTTAAGGTCAGCAGTTGAGGGTTGAGTCAAGGAGGGATATGGCATTTTTGTTTAGTGCAGTGAGCTTAGTAGGAGTAACTCATTTTTTTTTCCCAGGCCGATAAACTGCATTAAAAATTTTCAAGACCTATAAAATTAGGAGTAAATTTAAATTGTATGGAGTAAAGGTAGCTTTTTTATTTAAATCTTTTTGTATGCCTAGTCAGCAAAGCATTTAGAAGTAGTGTTGGGTGTAGCTTCACTGAACCAGGGACAGAAGAACCCCAGGTTTGTAGTGAGAGGTTATGTCTTTTATTAGAACAGCAGTTTTTAGCCAGGCTGGAGGAGCTGCCTGAGCCTTGGGGCATGCTCAGTCCTTTCCTCAGCCTGGGAAAAGACGATGAAAATATTTTCAGCAGACTGTTGACAGTGTTAGGCAGGATCTAAATCAGCTTCCTGGGGTGGTGATTCAGGTAAGGATGAGAAAGACTGGTCCATCTCCGTGCAGAATTGATGGGACTTGTCTGCTTCCACAAGGAGATCCAATATCCTTGGGTCAGTGGCTGATGTGAAACCCAGTGAGATCAGTTGGAAGGCATTAGGGATCACTTGGGTTTGGGGACAGAGCCCAGGCACCCTTATTTATGTCCCCATCTGGCTGCTCCTACAGAAGACAACCTGCAGGTGTCCCTGGGAGTGGGAGAGCTGGCTCAGCGAGCTCAGCTTTCTCCTTGGCTATCAGCGCTTTGCTTCCATAAGTGAACATTTTCTGCCAGGAAAATGTTCCCAGCTATTTTTTTTTTATTTTTTTTTTACCACTGGCTTTATGGAAACACTGTGCCTTTCTTCTCCTGGCGTCCCAGCTGGTGCCTGCCTTTCCTTTGGTGCATACCAAGTCCTCCCTTCGTCACAGAGAGGGGATGCCCAGACACTCTTGCTCAAAACTGGTTTGCATTAGGGGAGAAAAAATGCACTTTTCTGCAAATTAAAGGTTTGTTTTCCATGGAGAGGCTTTGCTTTGTTTTCACATAGTTTTTGGGGGGTGGGGGTGGGGATTTTCTTCTCTTCTGTTATGGGGTTTTTAAACTATCTTCACTTGGTGCCAGCCTGAACTGAGCATGAAAGCAATGATATGCTTTTTAGCTGAATTTCCCAAAGAAATGAAGCTGCTGCCAGTGGTTATCATGGTTATCAGTGAGTGTCCTCTGTCTCTGAGTCAGGGAGATTTCTAACCTCCCAGCCCATTCCAGCAGATTTAACAAGAGCAGAGGTCCCTGGCACCAGTGAGTCCCAAAGACAGGTAGCTGGGACAAGCAAGAGACCCTCGATGCTGCTGTGGGAACAGCTGCAAGCACTGACGTTACTGAGCATCGAAGAATTCATATTTATGAGTGGCAAAAAATAGTTTTCATAAACTGCAGTGCTTGTTTCTCTTTTCCTTTTTTAATGAACAGAATGACTCGTTTATACAAGATGCTTAAAGGGCCTTGTATGCACCACTTATTTAACGGTTTGTAGTGAGCCTTGATGGGAAAGTGACCTAGTTCAAGTCCCCAGAGGCTACTGCAATAAAAATGATTATGAATAAAACTACTCTTATCACCATATGGCAGTTTCAGGCATTGCACATACAGAGTCTGCAGTGGTTTTGTCCAGAAATGGTGAGCTTGTACTTAAATAAATCTATCCAGCAAAGGCAGCAGAGGAGGGGTTGCCATTATTAGTATTCGTTCCTGTGAACTGGCAGCAAAATCCTCGGTGGCTGGAAAGGGGAGGATGGGTTTTGTTCTGCAGGCTGCCCTGGATAATGTGCTTTGGGGAGCTGAAATCCTCCCATGGACCAGAATCCGTTTTGCAGGTGCAGAGCACTTTACTTTTTCCTTATAAGCCCAAGCAGAGATTTAATTGCTGCTCTTCAGAAGTGCAAAACAAGAGAATGTAATAATTAGAGCTGTCAGGGTGTCCTTTCTTTCATGCTGATGCTGACATTAGCTGGTTTAAAGCCTATTTTTAACCTCTGCAACATTGAAGACTGACTGTATTTTCAGTCTGGCTTGATTTGTTTCAAACTTTGTAAATTTTAAGTAGTGTAAACTGGAAGAGGTGAGGAGAAAGAGAAGAATCTGGATTAAAAAAATGAAGGAAAGAGGAAAAACAAACCAAATAAAATGAAAAATGCATCGGTAATTTATGTTCACCTTACAGTGAGTTTTTTTCTTTCTATGAGCCTGCAAAATTCCTTCTAACTGAAGGTTGAAAAGTCTCAAAACATAAAACCCCAAGTGCCTGGTAAGATAAATATTGTGTTTAATGTACCTTCAGACAGTGCCCTGGATACAGCAGGCAGCAAGAGGACTGTTTTTCTTCTTCAGTAGTCATGGCTTTATCCAGCTTCATCCCTGACTCCTCTGGGGGTTATCCTGATGAGCCAACAGCAACAATAGGAAACCAGGATGTGCTGATTCAGCACTTTGCATATATTGTATATAGGTACATATATGTGAGTGGATATCTATGTACATGGTTGAAAAAAAAAAAAAAAAAAAGTATGGTAAGTGTTAAAAGTGAGCCACTGCTCCCCTACAGCTTTGCTGAGGCAATGGGGATCCACTGGGTTTTATTGGAGGCTTACAAAAGGCTGAGCTGTGGAGATGCACCCATGCAGAAGGACTTTGCCATATTGTAGTAAAGGGTCCCTCCTTCTCCTGGAGGGACAAACCAAAAGGGGCACAGTGAAGCTGGGACTTCTTGGGATGTCAGAAAGGTCACAGGCCTCTGAGGCTGGTTAAATACCTCATTTAAACTGAGGCAGGGATGGAAGAAGAGCAGTGTGGTTGTGTGGTCTTGGTCTTACTAAATTAGTGCCAGAATGGGATGTTCAGACAGTCTCACCACATGGCTTCCCATATATATTCTCATATATTTTTCTCTGTCTGGCATTTAATTACTATTTTTTTTGGTACCTGCCAGTGCTGCCAGCAGTAACTGAAGGCTGTAGGGAGAGGTGGGGATGGCTGTGTGGTGGAAAACTCCTCTTGGATGCATCTGATGGTGATGTGAACTCTGTCACGTTGCTGGGTAGGCACTGAAATCTTGTGGCTGTAGCTGGATAATCTCAGGGAAGGCAGTAGGAGTCTGCACAGAGGTGTATGTTAGCCCACCTGTTGTTACAGGAGAGCACAGAATGTGGTGTTGGCAGTGGATTAATTATATTTTTTTGGTGTTTCCTGGCATGGATGGCTCATTTCCTGCTTGCCCACTTGGTTCCTTGCGGATGGATTAGAGCATCATCGTGCCACTGCTTCTGACCCCTTTCTCACGCAAGACATCGACATCCAAAATACAAATTCCTAATCCTAAAATTACAGCCTGCTCTTTCATAACGTAAAATCAGTTAGTTAATCTCCAAAGAGTTCCCCAGTCCCTTGTTAGTCACTTTGCACTATTAAACTCTCAGGCATTAAAGCACAAATGTTATATACACCCCCTGACTCTGAACCTCCCAGCTCCAAATGACAATGGGTAGCAAAGGATGGAGCTTTCTAGCTCGAGTGGGCTCAGTGCTGTCCTGGGGAGTTGCTGCCTTCACCTTTTCTTTCTCAACGCCTCTTGGAGTGCATTGTGACACCCAGGGATCCTGACTTTCCTCTTACATGGGGGAAAGTGAGATACTGGAGTTGCTGGGAAGCACTGATCTAAACCCAACCTGATTACTGGGCTTGAAAACTTCTTCCCATAAGGCTGGTCCAGCTGTAGTTTGTGTTCTGCAACCCAAGTTAAACCAGAACCTGGCTTCCTCCATAGTGAGCTCAGTTACTTGCCCATCATGATTGCCATGGTTGTAGAAGCTCTTGAGTTTTGGTTGCTTTTGTAATTAACCTTTTCTGAAAGAGCAAACCAGGACGGTGCTGTTAAGATTACTGATCTGTTTTATCCCTCCCCCAGTAATCAGGAATGAAATAGGCATTTCTGCAAGCACCAGAACTAATAAACCTGGTTTCCTTTGTATTTGTGTCTCTTGGTTGATTGAGTACTTCCCTAATTAAATTAGGATTCTATTATGTCTGCTTATACCTATAGTCTCTCACTCCCATTACTTTTTTGGCAACACTGAGGCTGCTGTAATTGACTGGAGAAAGGGACCAGCAGGATTAAAAGCTGTTGGAGATAAACCTTGTGAAAGGCTGCATCCAGCATCCTTTGCCACCCAGCTGCCTGTTGCCATGAAGTTGGTAGAAAATAATTCTCTCTGATGCCTTTGAAGTTAGCTAATAATGTTAAAGCTCCCATGTGCACGCATGCATGCACCCACGTGAGCCAAATCTCAGCTTGTTCCTGAGGAAGCTGGGATGAAATGGAGGAGGGATGGTAACTTTTTAGTCCAAGCTGAGCCCAAGAGGGTTTTGCTGTGGAAGGTAAGGAATGTGCATGGTCAGCATGTTAAAGTGTGGCTGGGCAGGCATGGAATGGCACGGTGCTTTGTGCACTTGTGCCATGGTAGCACTGTGTGTGAGGGAAAAATGGGATTGCAAGTGGACACTGAGGGGTTTTTGTGTAAGCAACAGCTGTTCCCAATTGTGATCTGTACCCAGAAAACCAGGCTGTGCCTAGAAGATCACGTGCCTGAGTGCTGGGGTAAGTCTGACTGGTTTTGGGACAGGTGGGAGATGGTTGAGCCTGTCTGAAAGCAAAGGTGCTTCTCCACCAGTGCCACAGCCCAGACATGAGTAGGAACAAATAGAATGGAATAGCCCCTGGAAGGCTCACTGCCCTCATTCCTGCCTGAGAAGGGATGACACGACACCCTCTGAGCAGGAGACCCTCCAAGCTGGGTCTTTCCACACAGGAACCCTGCAGGATCCTGGGGTGCATTTTGGGAGCACTGCCAGAGCTTCCCATTCAGGTGTGCCCGAAACAGGACAGTGGGACCTCTTTTCTGTGACAGGGTTGAGAAAACAAGTTAGTAGGTTGAAAGGTGGCATGATATATCCTGCATATGTTACAAAAATCATGGAATGATGGGAATCCTTGCTGGAAGTCTTTAGTCTGAAATGTTTGTGTCAGGTTTAGTAGTGTAGAAAATATATGAAAATCAAGGCCTTGCATGGCAGATACTCATTTGTGAATAATTACATGGCAGCAGTGCTCAATTAACCTTTTTTTTTTTAAAAAAAGAAAACATATTTTTGCAGAAGCACAACCTTAGGACTGCAGTAAAAGAGTAAGTTACCTGAGAAATGTGAACCTTTACATTTGCCTATATGACAAGAGCAGGGAAGTGCTAAATATTGGTGTGGCAGCACAGCGAGGTCTTAGAAAAGTAATTACATAAATGGAGAATGTTCTCAGCCCACCTTTTTTGCCCTTTCTTAAAAGAATATATATTCTTTTATAGGATGGAACAATTTTGCAACCTTGGAACTGCCATTTATTCATTTCCCAATAACTAAATTAGATGTACTTTTGCTTTTCTGAATTAGCCTGTTTCGTTTTCCATACTTTTAGGTGCTTTTAACTCTAATTTGTGTTGCGTCCAGGTGCCACAGTCAGAGAAGAATGGGTAGGGGAAGGAGAAACCCTCCCATCAGTCCTGTCCCTGCACCCTTCTCGAGATGAAACTGTGGGGTGGGTGGCTTTTTACCAAGTCCTCCACCTTCTTTTCAGATGGATGCCAGGTACCAGGGGGATGGATACCTGGTGTCACATGGATGCCTTGCCATCCTTTCCAGGACTGTGGTGGAAATGCAGGATGTGAAAAAGGCAGGAAAATGGAAAGACTGGAAATAAAGGGGTGAGAGGAAGAAAGCAGTGAGGAGGCAGCAGGGACTCGTAGGACTTGGAAGGCTGGAGATAAGCTGCTGTCAGACAATGCTGCAGAAAGCCTGAACTTGTATTTTTAAGGACACTTGGGTTTATACTTTACTGTAAATAATGGGTTTGGGGGAGGAGAAATGACTGCTCTTCCTGCCAGCTGCTCCACTAGGCTTTGTTTCACTACTGTTTTCCTTCCTTGGAACTACAGCATTTGCAGGGTGAGAGATGTTGGCATTCTCCCACCCCATCACTCCTGGGACTTGCCCCAGTGCAGGGGAGCATTTCCAGGTGGCACACGAGCCAGGGAACCACCATGTACCACCCATCTCCTGGAAATCTGCTTTATCCACTCAGATGTTTAGTAGCAATTTACCACATTGGCAACCTCTTGTCATCCAGGACCAGGTTTGCTGTATGTTGGAAGATTTTCCCTAAGTGTTTGTATTTCAAGTGGCTCTGGGCTCAGAGCAGAAGAGCAGGGGCTGGGTAATGTAATTTGCATGAAATCATTCAAGAAAACGGGATGCTTGTTTTGGAAGGACAGGTATATATTTGACCTGTTCACTGAGCTTTCAGAAGAGGAAATGATCTGAGATTTCCTCAAAGGGATTTCAAGCTGTCCAGGAATTTCAGGGGAGACCAAGATCTGCTTTTCTGTTGTCACATGGGGTGTTTGTCACTTCTTCTTTCTGCCTTGTATTTTCACAGAACTGGGACACATTTGTGCTAAATCACAACACTGTGCGATACTGATAGTTTGGGCAGGGTTTATGAGTACTTGTAAAGGACTCTTCCCCCATCAGCATTTAAGACAGGGAATGACTCATTTATCATCAGCAGAAGCCCATTCAGGAGGGAAGGGACCATGGTTTCAGAGCACAATAATAGGCTGCTACAGATGGCATGTCCTGAGCAGGTGTAAGGAGCTTTTCCCAGGCTGAAAGTGCTGCTGAAATCTCTCTGTCTAAACAACTGTCTTCCACCACTACAAAACCCAACCTGCTGGCAAGGGACAGCTTGGCTTGGCCATCATTCAGGTCAACTTAGTGGTGACTGGTCTCCTTGCATGGCTTTACATTTACACCAAGGCACTTTATCCCCTCTGTATTTACATTTTTCAGGGTAGGTTTTATTTGCTGAGTCCCATTTCTTTCTGGTCTAGCACATAAATCCTTTGAGAGTTTGAGAAGACGAGGAAAGATACTGCAACAGAAATTTATAGGGGTGCTTGTGTGTGAAAAGGAACAAGATTTATTGAAATCTCTGGTTCTTCTTGGTGTGGAAGGTACTTGGAACAGCAGCTTTCAGGGAATACTTCAGCTCAGCTTTTTCAGAGACTGGTAGGAATTTGGAAATCTGGAGGAAGGAAACAAAATGTTAAAAGCTTTAAAAATAAGAATAGAAAAAAGAAAGAGACTTGTAGCACAGGTACCTAATCCAGTTGAGATATTTGTGCCAGAAGTTTTGATAATGGCTCATTCTTTTGTCTGACATTACTCATCTTCCTCCTTTGTTTGAAGCACTGGAGGCTCATGGCTTGTAGGCAGCAAGGATGAGTTGTGTCTTCTGCAGTCACCTCCTGTGCAGTGCTGGTGCTGCTGGCAGTGACTTCTCAGTCACATCACCACTGTGAGCATTAATCATTATTATTCACTTGTAGTTAAACAGCCAGGATGGATTTTAGTGGCCTTGCAGGCTCTTTGGAGTGGGCTAGGTTTGGAGGCAACATCTAGAGAAGTTCTGCTGGGGTCAGCAAACCTGCTCAAGTGAAAGGCAGGAGGAGGGTGCTGGAAAGGAGGGTCTGTGTTAGGGGGAATATCTGTCCAAGTGTGTTTTGTCCCAGTAAAAGGATTTCTCTCCATGCTTCTTGTTTGGTTTGTGAGAACTGGCTCATGCAACTTTTAAATCCCCAAACAGTGGGATGGGGAGGGAGGAGGTTTAAAAGCCAGACTGATGGGTCCCAAGCCAAGTGCTGAGGAGCACTTTCATATCTCCTGGAGGGGCTTTGGGTATGTCTTTGAATCCTCTGCTTTTCACAGAGAGAAGCATCTCTCACTGCTGTTCCTGTCTGAGCAAATGCAGCCCCGGCATTTCATTATTCTCTGGGAGTCTCCCAGGTGCCTTGGCCCACCCAGGAGTTGCCCAGCTTCACCTCTTGCAGAAGCCAAGACTGTGAAGAGCTCTAGGACATCTCTGTCTCACCTTAGCCCTTCACCTGCATCACTGGGACAAGAGGAAATGGCTTCAAGTTGCACCAGGGGCAGTTTAGATTGGCTATTAGGAAAAATTCCATCATGGAAAGAGTTGTCAGGCACTGGAACAGGCTGCCTAAGGAAGCAGTTGAGTCACCACCCCTGGAGGGATTTAAAAGATGAGCAGATGTGGCGCTTGGGGATGTGGTTTAGTGCTGGACTTGGCAGTGTAAGGTTTACAGTTGGACTCATTCATCTTAAAGGTCTTTTCCAACCTAAACGATCTGTGATTACTGAAACAACAACAACAACAACAAAAGAAGAGCCAAGCACATCTTGTGGCTCTCTCTGGGAAATGTAATGTCCATGGAAGTATTAGAAATTAAAGCCCAGGGTGATATTTCTGCAGCCAGTGTATCCTGCTGAGCTACATCTGTGGGAGGGATGAGAAGTACCAGGCAATCTGACAAGTCAGTTTTCTTTCTCTGAAGGCAAAGGGGCTGGTTACATTTATGATGGTATTTGTACAGAAAAACACACCTGTCTATGGGCTCTGTGTTATTTTTATGGGCATTAGAGAGGGGAGTTCATCTTTTGCTCTCACAGGCCTTTCCTTTCCCCTCTGATGATGGTCAGAAATTAGGTGATAGTAACTGAATTTTATCTTTTACCCTTCACATTTAAGGAAACCTTCCCCTGTTCTCTTATAAATGCTGGCAGCTCACTGTGTGCTGATTGGAAACAGTCAGTGCTGCACTGGCAGAGCTGGCTGAGGCCAGGGTTGAAGCTGCAGAAGCCTGAGTCATGTCGTGAAGCAGATCAGCTTTTAATTACAATTTCTAGTGCACTTTTTAAGCAGTCTTGTGGAAATGCTGTGTAGAAGCATTTGAATTAAAAATGTAAAGAAATGTTATTGACTTTTTTGTTAAGTCTTCTGGGAAAACAAAAACCCTTTGCTCTAGAAAAAAATAATTAAGAATTTATAGAGCACTGTTGTTTGAAGGTGTGAATGCAGGGTATGGCTTTGTGAGGAACAGCTCCTGATATTCTCTAGCATGTTTCTACACTTAGGCGAGGCTTTTTGCAATATGGCATCACCCACTGCATCATCTTTATGGAGTAACTGCAGTATCATTTTACCCATTTTACTGGGGGATAACATTGGGCAGCATAGAGCCCAGACTCTCACCCAAGGTCGAGTGCACTTGGTGGGGATCCAGGAATAGCACCCAGCTGCTTGGCTTGGCCTTGGCCTCACATCCCAGGAAATTGTCTCACACCACACATCACTGGCTGTGCTCTCCATCCTTTCTTGGAGTTCAAGACTCCACAGTGCACTTAAAAATCAGCACTAACTCAACCAAGGCTCTAATGTAAAGGAAATTTGTACACCCTGTTAAGTGCATACCAGATCTTACCCCTGGCTGTGGGGGTTCGAAGGAGTGAGCAAACTGACAGGTTGGGGTTTTTTCCGTGGAAAAATGCAGGGAGGTCCTTCCCTGCTCTTGAATGTTGGTGGCTTCTACAAATCCCCTTTGCCCACTGTTACAGGTGAGCAGTCCCTGAACACCAAGCAGCATAACCAAACTGGCATTTTGTCCGACAGCCAGCTCTTGCTGTGGGGGAAGACCTTGAATATGAAAGAGCTTTTTCATATAAATCTGCCTGTAACTATTGGTGACTTTTAGTGTTCAGCACACATTGATCCTGCTGAGAAAGGGTTAAAGCCTGTGGTGGCCTGGGAGGAGTTGCATGTTGTCCTGGCTGTAGGGAATGGGCTTTCTGGGTGGCCTGAGCTACCTTTAGATAGGAGCAGGATGCAGCTGGTCCGGCATGATGCTTCTAAAGCTGTATCTTACCAATTTCTTTCTCTTAGTACAGCTGAAATTGCAGGTTTGTGGCGTGACTCAGTACAGTGCCTGGCCTTGGCTCCTTCCTGGCGTGCCTACAGCATGGCATAGTCTGTGTGGATTAGCTGTGGATGAGGTCTCACACCGAGCTTTTCAGATTTCCACTAAGATCTTTATCCAGTGGAATAAAAGGCCGTCACCCCCTGCCCATATGTGTTCTCCCTGCAAAGCTGCAGGCAGCCTTCATGAGCTGCCCACGTTCCTGCAGGCAGCTTTTTGGGCTGCTTTGAGAGCTTTTTTGTCTGCTTTGTTTCACTTTGCAAATAACAGTGAGTAAAATCCATGGCCTTCAGTCGGTTCCTTCAAACTGTACAGCATCGATTTGTGTCTGTACATGCTATTGCTCTCTAAATAGGGCCCTTAATGGCTGGAGAGCCCTCCTGCATTGAGAACCACATCAGGCAGTGGCTGCAGTCCCGGAATTGCCAAATAGTGGCATGCTGTGCCAGTGCTGGGCTCGTCCCTCGTGTCCCCAAGTGCTGAAGGTGGCAGGGACACTCGGTCCTTTCTGGCTTCCTCCCACTCATTCCTGAGCTGTACTGTTCCCATGCAATCCCTGGTACTGGTTTAACCTTCCCCTGCTAATCCCAAGTCCTCCTCCTCTTCTCCCTGCTTTCAAACCCCTGGCTAAAGCCCCCCTCTGCTGTGCTGCCTGTGGCAAGGTTGGATGGGGGTTGTGTGTGGGGCTGGGGAGAGTCTTCTGGTTTGTGGGGTCTTTTAGGGCTCACTCCTTTCCTAGGGGAGCCCTTGCACCCCGGTTTCTCTATTTTGCAGAGAAATGAGGACCAGTGAGGAGCCCTGGGTGCCCTGGGAAAAGGGTCCTTTGTCCTGCCAGGGCAGCCCAGTGGTGCCATCAGGTCTGCTTTGCAGGGAAGGCAGGAAAAGGCAGTGACCTGGCTGCCTCATTGCTTCACAGAAAAGCTTTTCCTTGCCAGTGCAAGGGTAGGAAATTTCTGCTTGAGAGAGGAGACTTGGAAATGGAGAAGCTGTAGAAGCAGTGCAGTTTAATCTGCTGATCCCAGCCCGCAAGGCTGGCTTAGAGGGTGAGCCACAGAGGGGCTGTTCTGCAGCAGAGTCAAAAATCCCGTCTTTATCCCAGACAAAGCAGCGAGTGCACGTGTGACAGACGCAAAGCAAATACAAGGATGAAGGGGTCTTCGTGTCATTCATCAGCCTCCCTTCTCCAATAAGCAGTTCTAAAATTTTGCTACTCAGTACCTGACTTGCTTGAAACGTTGGGGAACATGAAAGCTTTGATGTCTCCCTGTGCAGCCAAATTAGTATGTGTATCACAGAGGATTGCTCTAGGCATGGCTGGGTCTTTTAAATCAGTAGAACACAGGCACTGCAAAACGTTTATTGACTCCTGACAGTAAGTGACTTGGGGTAGGATAGGATGGACAATAAGTTGCCAAGGCTGCTCAGGACAGACAAAAACCCTGGAGGCGACTCTGGATGAAAGGGAGTGTGATGTCCATCTGCCTTCAAGTATGTGAGGTCTAAAATTGATATTTGAGCTGACATAGATGGAGAAATGTGCAGCACAGGGTCTGCAGTATCTTGAGTTACAAAGTCATTGGGATTAGGGGAGCACCTCAGCCCTCCACAGCACAAGATCTGGGGTTATTTATGTCATTCTTACACTCATTTTCCTCACACTATGACCTCAGTCACCCAAGAGATATATGTGAGACTTTCTGGCAGCTGTGGCATTTTCTCCTAAGCCCCATAAAACCTAAGTACCTTTATCAGCTTGTTCTTGTTACTTCTACCACCCTGAGACAGGGACTTGGAGTCAGCCCACGACTGATGAATGAGTGAAGCCTGAATGTATGAATTGGCTCAGGTGCCAGTCAGCCTTGCCACGTGTGCAGGAATCAGGAGGGGTAAGATCTGGGCTGATCCAAGTGTTTGCAGGACTGGAAAGGCTCAAAGAGGGACACAGTGGAAGGGTTGTAAGGATGGCTTGCTTAGAAAGTGGTCCAAGGTGACTGGACATAAATCCTGGCTCATGGTGGGTGTGTTCAGCCATTACCAGCATTGGGACTGGACCTCAGCAGTCCCCAAATTTCTAGTGGATTTGGAGTGTTAGGGTTGGTGAACAAATGAACCTGGTGAGGTTATGTTCAGGCTCCTTTCTGCATGCAGAGAGTCGTGGAGCAGTTGGGGGTGACAGAGGTGAAAGCCCCATTTGATAACCCCTGCTGAGGTGTCCAGAGATCCATGCTGGGATCTCATCCTGGGTCATTGTGGCTGCAGAGGAACAGGGCCATGGGGGCATGTGGGGCAGCATGGGCAACTGTGCTGTGCTGTGAGCTGAGCTGACAGAGTACTGCCCTGCAGTTACAAGCAGAAACACAGGGAATGGGAAAAACACGGCTGGGAGAGCAGGCTGGGCTGCTCAGTCAGCTGGGGTGATTCATGGGAACATGGACACACTTGGTTTGTGCCACTGGCAAGTCAATGAAATGCAGTGGAATCCCTTCATGAAAAGCCATTGACAGCCATACAGTTAAATTTCCTGAATTAAATGGCCAGGAAAATACTACTAATACTGGCCTTTTCTTTGTACTCAGTCTTCTTTACAGAGGGACCAAAAAAAAGCACGAAACCCCCAACCAGCTTTCAATAACAGATGTCTCTGTGTTACCTGGCTCCACTGTTGCTGTCTCCTGTCACCAGTGCTGTCCAGCCCTGCTGCCAGAGAGGATGCCAAGCACTCAGGTCCACAGAAGGTGGTTCTCCCTTGCTGTTGTTGGTTGAAAAATCACCTTGCACTTCACATGCCACCTCCAAAATTGGATCTTGCTACTATGAAACTAGAGCTGAAGTCAAGCAGATGGCACTGCAGAGGTGTTTCCAAAAACTCCATTTCCATCACTGTGTGTAGTGTTTTTTCCGGAAGGGCCATTTTTAAACTCAGTTTGGAAGACAGTAACTGATTTTGAGAATGGCTTAAAGAGCAGGTGACACCTCAGATGTTGAAAAGCAACTATTTAATGTGTGGCACAGATAAATGGGGTACCAAAAGCCTGATGAGGCTGAGGAGTACCTGTGACCATCAGAGTTCTGGGATGGATTGTCGTGAGAGGCAGTAGCACACATTTGCAGGCATTAAAGCCTGTCTGCCCTGCAGCAGGGAGCAGGTTAGGAACAATCTCTTTTGAAGGGAATTGTTTTTCTAAAGTACAGAAGAAATAGCAGCAGCTGCCAGAAAGCACGGTGTTGTAGAGACTCTGCTGGTGCCCCCTGAGCTCCGGACACAGCAGCCCGTTGTCATCCTGAACTTCTGGTCTGAAGTCATGAGCAGGCACAATGATTACAGAGAAGCTCCCTGGTGCTTTGGGATGCCTTTTCCTGTGTCCTGCACAGAGCCAGCCTCACCTGTGGTGGGAACTGGTGCCTGGAGCTGCTGGGCTCATCCTGGAGTTTGGGTTTGAATGTTGAAGCTGAAGTGGTTCTGGCCATGGTAAAGCCAAGGTGTGCTGTGACCATGCAGAAATGGTTGGCTGTGAGCTGCAGGCAGCAGAGGTGGAGATCAGGATCTGCGTGGCATTTCTGCAGATGTGACAGCTCCCTGCTGCAGTCCAGACCAGGTCTGTGGTGGCACCCTGCCACCTGTCAGGCAGCAGGGCTCTGGAGGAGGGTGCCAGCCATGGGATGGCCTGGCCCAGTGGAGGAGGCTGGCTCTTTGTTGGGGCACCCTGGAGAGCCAGGCATCTCTCCCTTGGGAGTGCTGGGTGGTCCAGGCAGCGCAGTTCCCTGCAGGGCTCAGTGCTTCCCACTGGGAGGAACAACCTGGTGCTGCTATCAAGACATGACCTGTGTGGAAGGGTGCCTTGTGGGTCTCCTGAAGGCATGTTTAATTTTAGTTATGAATACTGCAGTGTTGAATAGGCAGCGACGTGAAACAGAAGCACAGTGGGGGTGTTAAGGGGTGGTAATAACATGGCTGTCATGAACTAATGTTGTTGGGAACAGGCTGTGCTGCCTCCTTTTAGCTGTGAAAATGTGCACTTGCAGAGGAGCTGGGGCAAAGGGAGGACAGGTTGTTTGGGAGGAGAAGGAGCACCCCAAGGCCTGGCTGCTGCCCTCCTTGCCTGGGGGGGCTGCAGGTGATGGGCTGCTCCCCTTGGCACAGACCTGTGGGGTTTGCCCTGTGTTGGACCTGGGAATGCTGGGGCAGGGAGCAAAGCTCACATGGATTCAGTGGTCAATGGTGGCATCCCTTTCCTTCATCCAACCGATACTCTTTTGAATCCTCCTGCCTTCAGTGTGGGACCAGCTCTGCGAATATTTTGCTGAGACACTACTTGTTCTTCAGGATTTTTCTATCTATACTTTACTCTTTGTCAAAAATATCTCTGCTTAGTCCTTTTTGGTGCCTCAGGTTTCCTTAGGCTGCTCCTAAAACCCACTTTTGGTGTGTGTTCTGCCTGTTGAAGATCTCCATCTCTCTCTGCTCCCTGCTGTGGTGCTGAGCCCACTCCCCTTCCAGCCCAGACCTGCTCTTGTTGAGGCTTTGACCTCCCTTTCCCAGGGCAACATTTGTTCCTGGGCTCTGGGAAAGCCCTGACAAATGCAGAAACACCTTGAAATCTGCTCTGCCGCAAGGTTTGCTGTGACCATGAGGAGCAGACCTTCAAAAGCTGCATCTTCAAACCCTTGTGGGCAAAACCTGTCAGGGTCCTTGGTGTGACCATGGAGGAGATACACAGCCTGACGTGGCCAGTGTGCTGCTGCTGAATGGTGCCACAGAGAGGGGACTGGCTTTCTATCCAGCGTTTTTCCCTGGGTGGAAATCCAAAGTGGGGCAGGGCACATCTAGAAGAACCATCTGCAGAAGCTTCTGGAAGGATTTGGCTCTCTGATGCTGATTTTGGACTACTTCAGGCAGTGGTTATATCCATGGAAGAGGGAAACCTGGTTCTTCCTGAGCTGGAAGTGGGAGTCTCCAGCCTCATTTGGACTACAAGAGGGATAGAGGATGGAATAAGTACAAGTACTGGTGTAAAGGATGTGTTTCCTTTGTACAGGGAATATAAAACTGTAGTCTTGCTCACCTATATGCTGGTAGTGCGTGTTATTTCTGGAGATGAATAATATGCTAATTTAACAATTTAGTTTGCTAATCTAATAATCCTGCCTTCTTTACTGAACGTCAGAGCTATTGTGGAGCTGCTGTAATGGAATTGCAGCTCCCTGAGCTGCAGGGTCCTGATCAGAGCTTGGATTGATACACAGGACTGGATAACACTTCAGTCCAAAGGTCAGCTCTGTTGGGTCAGGAGGAGCATTAGCTTGGCCCTGTGCAATTAGAGGCATCTGTGCTGGGAGCAGATTTAGGCTTTTCCAAGGGGAAGCTCTGGTTGTTCAGTCCAAACTGAAATATTAATAAAAATGCCTAGCTGAGAACAACAACAACAACAAAAAATATACTTTGTTTAGTTTATCTTTGAGTTTTCTGAATGTTTTTCAAGACTTTACTCTTTAAAACTTTGGAAAAGATGACAGGTGTAAGGAGAGGATTGCTATGACTGCAATTTGTTTGTCCCTCTCACTGAAAGGTCTTCTGCTCTCCAGAAACAGCCCAAAGGGAGGCAGCAGGTTGGGCAGATATGAAGATCTGTGATCAAGTGAGCAACCAGTGTTCTGCAGGAGAGCTCAGGAGAGCAGTGGAGTTACTCTGGAGTCTCATCTGGCCACCAAGTGAGATGTCAGACACTGGATGCCCCTTTTTTTTTTTGTTTTCATAGGTTTCCCATTTCTGGTGTCAAAGCCTTGGAGTTTTAGGTGTGCCATGTTTATTGGAGGATGCCATTTGCAGAGTGTTGAAGTCTGGGGCAACAAGGGGTGGATTAAGTGGAGTTTGCCCCAAGTGGAAGGGACCTGCAGTAAGTCAGTCATGTTCCTTTGGTGCCTTGAGGCAGGGGGATCACTTTGAAGCTCTGCAAAGCTGTTTGTGAATGCAGGAAATGCTAGAGAGATGGAAGGGTGTGGAGGGAAGGAAGGACACTGTGGTCATGCTGCTTCTCTCAAAGAGCTCCTGCTGCAGAAAAGCAGAGAGATGGGGCTGAATCCCTGGGCAGGGTGAGGATTGGTCCCCAGTCTGCAGGGATGTTCTGAGTCCCCACTGGCTTGAAATCCCCCTCCCAGGACTGGAGTTAAGTGCAGGCAGCAACAAAGTCTGGCCCATGATAGCTGTTTTAATCAAAGAGATATGTTACTCTTTGTTAAAATAAACATTTTCCCCATCCTGTTACATGACTCAATTTTTCTTACACTGGCCTGCTAGGCAGAGTATCCGGTGTTTTAATTACCTTCTCAGATACATGGATTTATTTCAGATGTATTTGAAGAGATCTGTAAACCAAGTGCAAAGCTCTCCTACGTCATTTTTAGCCAGCTTGTTTTGGAGATTGCTGAATTTTCACACTAGAATAAGCCTATTTTTTATATCAGTAAGTATTTTAGCCCCTCAAACTAGTTGGAGAGGAGATTTTGGCACCCTCAAGATTGCTTTCAATGGGAAACCAATGTGCCTGTACACTGTAAAAGCTGAGAACAAATCATGCCAGGTGCTATAAAATGGTCTAATGTACAGCAGGATGGCAGTTCAGATTCATGGCTCCTGTTGGAAGGAAAAGCTCCTTCTCCCAGGAAAAATTGGATGCAGTTTTCAGTGCATTAGTGATAAAGTGCCTTCATGCTAAAAATCTTGGACCGAGTCCCTGGATTGCCTTGAACTACAAGAAAACAAGGAACAACTGGCAGGACCTAGATCATGGACCTGTGTGAAGTTCTGGCCCATCCCAGGAGATGTTTGCTGCAGAAGGTCTTGGATGCTGAAACAGAGTCTGGAGAAGATGAGACTCACCAGTGAACACCTTGAATGGTGCATGTGCACAAGTGGCACTGGGCAAAGAGTTTTTTGTAGCACTTACCAAAAATTATATATGAAAACGGAAAAGTGAACTTGTGACTTCTAACCTGGTAAAATCTCTGGTGTCCTGTGCCATTCCTGTTGTAGGGAAGAATGTGCAGGATGTGGTGGTGCTGAGGATGTGCTGTCTGATGGCTGGGTTTGGAGGCAAGAGTTGGACAGCAGAAAGGGTGATTGTTGGGCTGCTGGCACTAGGCTCAGTATTTTAACTGCAACAGAAATGTAATGGAAGAATTTTATTTGGGAGGCTTCCCTGCTGCCAAAGTGGTAATATTTGGACTTTCATGAGGCTTTTTGTTGTTTGTCTCAGTTCACTGAGATTTCTCTGTGAGACACAGTGTTCCTCAGTGGTGGGGGCTGGCACTGTGGTCTGGTCCCAGCAGGGCTGGTCATGTCGAAATTTCAGCAGTGCCTTCCTTCCAACAGCACCCTAATCCCACTCACTTTAGTATTTACATCCAGCAAGAGTAAGGGCTGTGCAAAATTCTTGGATTATAAGTGTTTTGCTTTAAAGTATCAAACATATGATGTGTTTACTCCTCTAAGTGCCTGCAGTGAGGATTTTATGTGCATGGGATGTTGGAGGCTGCATGTCCAGGCTGGGAAGTGTAAGAAATGTTGCTCTGCCTGGCAGAAGGAAATGGGAGCTCTGCATTTCTCAACAAAGTGACAATTCTGGTTGTGTCCCACTGGCTGTAGCAGGTGGTGGGTCTTTTATTTTGTTGGATGAATAAAGAGCCGACAGCACTAGTTAAGTAAGTATGATGGAATACATTTCTGGGTACAGAAATTGCAGGTTTTGCTTAGAGGTGAAATCCATGCTTGTGCAAGGAAAATTTAAAAAAGCAACAATCCATCATCCTCTTTCTGCCCTTAAAATGTGGACTTGAAGTTTGGCCCAAGATACGCAGTTGTTGTCTACAAAGGCTGATATTGAGACCAGGGTTTATTTATTTAGTAAATATAATGCCTGAATGCATCAATTGATGATTAAAAGCATTTACCAATGTTCTCATTGTGTGCTGGTCCATTACACTTTATGGAGTGTGAGGACCACAACCTCTGAAGAAAAAAACTCGTGGTGCTTGCTTCATTTGTAGAAATTAGTCTTAATACTTGACATTATCAAGTTAGTGATAGTTGATATAACATTTTGAGAGTAATTAGGAACATGAGTTTATGCTCAGATGGATGTTTAATTAAAAATTGTGGCAGCTTTGAAGATCATGCTTGAATAATCCCGAGACTGAAATGTGGGTTTGTACCCAAGTGAACCTTGACAGTGAATCTGGAGAGGGGGAAATGCTTTAGGAGCTCAGCTTTCCTACTCTATGTTTTATGCCATCACAGCCATCAGTGTCTGTAACAGTGCTGAATTCATGGAGATGAAGAGCCAGAGGCAGAACCTGCCTTGGAAAAGAGCAGGGAGATGTTGGAGGATGTTTGTGTATTTGAGGCCTCGGGGAGCTGTACCCCAGGTGGTGCTGGCAATGTTCCTCCAAACCTTGCTGTGCTGACTGTCAACAGCCAGCATGGGGTGACCAGATTCCTCCTGGAGAGCTCTTCCCTTCCTCTCCTTGGATTTCTGGAGCTTCAGTCACAATCCTGGGTGAGTGGGGAGGGAGCGTTGGGAAAACCCGTGGCTACATGCAAAGCAAAGGTGGTGCCATGCAGGAGTTTGAGCCCTGCAGCAGGATGGGTATGGTGATGGGATGGTGGGATGTGGTGGTAGGTTGGACTCAGGGAATGATCCTGGTTCTCCTGCACCTCTTGCCCTTCTGTACGAGCATCTGGAAGCAGCTCACCACCCACCAACCACCAACAAGCAGAAAAATCCCGAATAATAGGAGGGTGAGAGGACAACAAAGTGTTACAGATTGCTGAGGAGCACATCAGCTCCTTTTCCACAGCAGAGAGGGGACTGAGGGCAGGCAGGAGGTGAGGAGGGCGCAGGGAGCAAGGGTGGCTCAATGGTGGCTGTTCCCTGCCAGCTACCTTTGCTCCCGTCACCAAAAATATTGCTGGTGCTGTGGTCTGAAGACACAGAAGTGACTTTTATCCAAAAAAGGTCCTATCCTCCTGATGACTTTGCCTTCAGGCACCCTCCCCAGCATGCCCATGGGGGCTCCAAAATGGAAGACCTTGGAAAAAGTGGAGGTATTTGTTGAACTTCAACACTTCTTGCCTGTTTTGAGCCACATCTTTGGTGTCGAGGAGGCAGAGCTGAAGTGGGGAGCAGGAGCAGGGCTCAGTCTTTGGTTTTTAAGTGGAAGGCACTGCTGTGGTGGTGATTTGAAGGAAAAAACAAGAAGTTTTGATGGGTGAAGGACACACAGGAGGTAAAAGCATCACAACAGGTTTTTTTTTGGTGCTTTTCTTACCTTGATACCCCGATCCTCTTTTCTGGCTTTCTTACAGCAACACAGATTAACACCGGACAACTTAACACTTGACATAAAGTAATTCCCAGTTTCAGCCCGCCTTGGCTTTGGCACAGGTGGCTCCACTGCCTGATCCATCTGGATACTTTGGAGAGACTACAGGGGCATGGTTGCTTCTGGTCTTGCTTGCAGGCTTTGGGCACAGGCACTGGAATCTGTGTGGCCAAGGTGCCAGAGGTGGCTGATGCTGTGAGGGGGCTTTATTGCTGCCATGGCATCTTTCAGTTGGTTACAGGTTGGATGTTGATTTAATTCCTCTGTTGCATCTCTAACTTCCAGTTCTCGGTGCCTTCCTCCAGCCTGTCTGTATCCTTATTGCAAGTTCAAGAACATCTGCAGTAGGGTAAAAATGAACTGGGTTTTCTAAACTATTTATGAAGGTTTCACAGCAAGTCTCAGTGCTGAGCAGTAGGTTGAATTAAAAGGGATGGTTGACTGGTGAGGAAATGCCTGTTTTCCCTGGATGGCTTCATCTGCCAGGGTGAAGCTTTACAATCCATCCTCACAAACTCACTATAGAAAAAGCAAACCTTTGCTACAATATCCCAGGGTGAACACTTACTGGTTCTACTCCGCCTGATTTTTGCGTGACTAAGTGCCCCTCATGGCTTACATTAACATATGTTTCCAAGTGGTTTATTTTGCTTTGGTAAATGCTTACACATTGTCTGTAAATATCTGGGAGGTGTGCAAGGAGGCAGCAGATTCTTGGGGGAAGGATGCTGTGGGCACATAGGGTTCCCTTTCCCCTTGGCTGGCACTGAGGGAAGCAGCAGCACTTCACCACGGCAAGGCTGGAATATTTTAATTTCCTTAAAATACAAAATGAGGTGGTGATGCATCAGGTGAAGGCAGGTATAACTCCTAAATCCATGGTTTGAAATGCCCCAGCTTGCTTCCCCCTCCTCGTCCAGTTCACGGGAGATGGGGCATGCCATGGTCCAAGTGTTTACCCTGCTGGTGCTCTGTGGGCTTTAATTAAAGTGTCAGTACACGTGGGGACTTCCTGGGCAAGCCAACAAGGATGAATTTAGGCAGAGGAGGATTTGTTTCTGCAGATCATGCTGTCTAAATATATGGTGTCTAGAGATGTGCCCCTCGTTCCCCACAGCTGCATCCAGGGGATGCTTCAGCCCCAGCCCGGGGCTGCTGGGCTGTGCTTGGTTTTATTACTTTTTATGTTGCACATATTTTAAAATAAAGCTCTTTTTCCGCTGTTAGAACGTGCAGTTGCCCAGGACGTATAAATTGTGTTAATAAATGAGCGAGGAGCCCTGGTGGGTGAATTGGCTTCCTGGTGAAGTCATAAATTTGGAGAGGATGATGCTGCCTTGCTCCGCAGCCGGCGCGTGGGTTTGCTTCCCAGTGCCGCTCCTGGCCTGGAAACCTGGGGGACCAGGGAGAGCTTCCCATGTCTGGTAATGTAGGGTTCTTCAGCTGAGATGGTGGGAAAGACCATCTCCAGCCTGCAGGAGGGCTGGGAGACCTGACACAAACCCCAGCTCATCACCATGCATGCTGCTGTGGGGGCAGGAGGAGCTTGCAATTTTGGAAAAGCTTTTGTTTTTCCCTGGTTTTGCCATGCTGCAGATTGACCCCTCTCCACCTCTGCTCCTGGTTGTGTCCTTGGTGTGTTAATTATCAATGCTGCAGGGCAGGAGCTGCCATTCCCGTTGTCTTCCACACCATATCTGACATGATGGGGCCTTGGGCAGCTCCCATAGTAACTGGGAAATAGGGATGCTTCCCTTTGCATCCCAGCTCTTCTGTTAGGATCAGCATTTGCTGGCTTTCCTGGAGGAAAAACACCTTTTCCTCAGACTGGTTTGGAAGCAGAGCACATGTCCTCCAGTTGGGGGTGGGAATTTGATATGAGCAATTTGGATATGATGTTGGGTGATCCGTTTCTCAGGAAAGGAGGAAAGACTGGAAATTGCCTTGTTTGACAGCAGTTGTGTTGGTTTTAAGACCTCATAAATAGTTGGAGCTCTTTTATATTTTCACCATCTCTCCCAGGCATTTTCCCATTAGGATTAATGTAGTCGAGCACTGTGCAGCAAACAGTTCATTGCAGTGATTTGCTGATTTTTTTTCAGTTGCTGAAAATTAAAAAAAAACCTCTCTAGCCTGCTAAGCAAAGCTTTCTGAAAATAAATAAATTTCTGGTCAGAGTGAATGTGGTGCCCTGCAGGTCATGGGGTCCCTGGTGTGTCCCCAGGTCCGTGAGGGCTGGGATGGGACACCAGTGGGCTGAAGGCAGTGTGGGTACCCCAGCCAGCACATTCCCATCATCTCAGCTCCAGCAGCCCATTTCCAGCCGAGTCATGCTCTGTGCTCAGGAGAGGCCCTGAGCTGGTTTTTTGTGCATGGCTGAGCATTAAAGGGTATTTCCAGCACTTGTTTGCCAGGAAAATACAGCACTGAAGGCTCTGTACTAATTAATTGTAATGGCAGGAGGAAGGGGAGGGAATTGCTTTCCCATCATGGCTGCTGTGAAGATGCTCTTGAAAAAACAACAAATAATGTGTGGATGCTGCCAGCGAGAGGAGATTGTTTAAGGAGATTGTTCACTGCGAGGAAAACATTGTCACTGAGCAAAACCAAACAAATTTCTCCCTTTTCTTTTGCAGGGTCGTCATGTTAAAACAGGCCAGCTTGCTGCTATTAAGGTTATGGACGTCACCGGGGTAATGTATCCTCCTCCTCCTGCATCCTCAAATTACAGATAAGAGGGGAAAGGGGATGGGGTGTGATAATGTGTGGGGCTGGGTGGAAGACTGATGCTCCTGGGAAGTAAATTGCCTTTGTCTTAATGTGGTATGTGCCATGAAGAGGTTTTAGTTTTAATAAATATGTGAGAAAAAATTAAGTCTGGAAGAGTTTCGGAGATTGAGTACTTTCATGCTGGAACAAAGCAGCATCCAGTTCCAACAGTGGCTCTTTTAAATGCCTTAATGAAATCTGAGGAAAATCATAGAATGGTTTGGATTGGAAGGGACCTTAAAGCTCATGCAGTTCCAACCCCCTTCCATGGGCAGGGACACCTGCCACTATCCCAGGTTGCTCCAAGCCCCGTCCAGCCTGGCCTTGGACACTGCCAGGGATGTGGCAGCTACAGCTCCCCTAGGCAATCTGTGCCAGGGCCTCTCCACCCTCACAGGGAAGAATTTCTTCCCTGCCCCCTGTCAGTTTGAAGCCATTCCCTCTTCTCCTTTTGCACATGGCCTTGTCAAAAGTAGCAACAGGATTACGTGTTCATCATTTCTTTTTCTCTGCATCCGTGAGTTTCACTGAAGAGTTTTTGTTCACTGAAACTATGTTGCAATTATTGTCGTGAATAGCTTCACTAGGCAAGTTGGATGATTCCTGTGGATCCTACGGATTAAGAGGAAACAACCCACACCACCCTGGTCACAAAGATGGCTCTTTCGAAACTTGTGTCAGACTGAGAGAACCAAGAATTTACCAATTATTAAATGAATAACGTAATAGAAGGGAAAGGATGGTTTCACCTTTTCCCAGTTGCCACAAAAGGAAAAATGAGTTGCTGTGATCCCTGAAAACCTAAACAGATGCATTTAGGAGCGTGGCATGAAGATGCTTTTTCTTGAGTAATTTTTTTTCTAAGTGCAGCACTACCCCTCCCAAAGTTCCTGCACTGGAAACAATACCAGGCTTGAGAGTAAGAGTATGTTTTATTGTGTTTTGTCTTTTTATTTTTACTGGAACAACACATTTCAAAACTGGGACTTGATCACAGTCTACCCACCTTAATTTTTGAGTTAATGTTTTAAATTAGCTTTCAGGAGCTCAGCACATACAGAAATGACTCTCTGTGAAAGCAGTCAGCTGGCCTTGGGAATCTGTTTTGAAATACCTTAGATGCTGTAGTGTGGTATTAATATCCATGGGACCTTCATCCTGGTTATTTTTGGTGCTAGCAGGTGAAATGGTATGTGGAAATAAGTCTGTAAATGTGAATGAGATTTGTTCCTGTTTACTTGTAGTATCTAAAGTGCCATTTATCTTATTCCCGTGGGAAGCAAGCTCCAAGGGAATAGGCAGACCCACCAAGCATAAACCCATGGCATAAATAGCAGTAAAATTCCCATGGGGTGAAGTCTGATGTTAGAATGAATTTTAGCTGAGAAATCAAAATATTACTGTAAGGCCAAACAAGGGCTTAAATTTGAATCCACACTTAATTCAGTGGTTTTAAAATACCATTGCTTCCAAGGAAAGATATTGGAGAAGAGTACCTGAAATCAGATCCTGCCCAATAATAATTTCATACACATCTTTAAGTGGATATCCCTGATCTAAAACTTTGCCTTACAAAGCTGGGCCTCATGTCTGAATGTACAAGGTATAAGTCAGATATTTGTTGTGGCTTGTGGCTTTTGGATATTTAGTTATTTTCCCCTTAGGCTGCTTTTAGGCAGGGAAGGCTCATTCAGGGCAGGATGGGCAGGGACCATGGTGCAGGCAGTGCAAATGTGTGCCATGGTATGGGCTGGCTGTGCCAGTGCTGAAGGCACTTCTAGAGCCTGCAGGAATGGTCCTGGGCATTGCTTCTGGAGGAATTTCTAGAGCTGGTCCCTGTGTTGTGCCTACAGCCATGTTTGGCACCTGGTCCGGGCTCAGTGCAAAGCCTTAGCTGAAAACCCAAACTCAATCCTTCACCTCCTCCTCACACAAAATTTCTGTGCTGCTGCTGCTTCATTTGATCCTGGCCTTCCATCCCACCTGTTTTTTCAGGATATCCCTGATGAGAGGGTGTCTTTTAGAAGTCATCAGAGGACAGAATTGTTGTGGTCATCCCAGCCATGGCCATCTGCAGCTTTTGGAGTGTAAAGCCCAGGATGGATGGGGCTCTGAGCTGCCTGGTCTAGTGCAAGGTGTCCCTGCCCATGGTAGGGGGGTGGAACTAGGTGATCTTTAAGGTCTCTTCCAAGCCAAACCATGATGATTCTGTGTTCAGTGAGCTCCCAGACAGCATTTCATCCTGATCATGTGCCTTGCACTAAACCCCAACAGGCTCCTGACAACGATGCTTTGTTTAACTCATCCCCACTCTTACTAATTATCTGTTAGGGAAGATTGCAGAATAGAAGCCCTCAAATTACAGCACTTCATCAGTTTGGGCAGCTGCTATCTCTGAATTAAGAGTTCAGATTTGTTTTGCAGGGGCTGGTCCTGCTGTGTGCTGCATGACCTACTTCCAGCAATGGATGTAACAGAATCGATTGATGGAGGCAAAGTGTGGCAGCAAAGCCTGGCCTGTGGCACTTGTTGGGTTTGGGGTGGGAGTAGTTGCAGCAGCTGGCTGTGATGATTCCATTTTCTTCCCTCCTTTGCTGGGTTTTCTGGGGATGACTGCTCTCAGTTGTCCTGCTTGGAGCAGGAGGTTGGGCTGGAGCCCCTGAGCCTGGCCACGCAGACACGTCCTCAGGTGCCATCCACAGCTCTGATGCTTTGGAGGGTTTTCCCACCCATTTTGAGTTCTTCAATTTGAAGATGGAGTCAAAATAAAACTTTACACCAAATGCCCCTCTGCCTTGCCTCCATTTTTTCCTGGAGAGCCAGGTATGAGTTGAGGGATGACTGAAAAGCTGGCTGGGTGCTCAGAGAGCTGGAGGGATCTTGCACTGTGCTGCTCCTTGCTCCCAGCACTGTTGAGCATTGAGCTGCTTTTCAGTTGTTGTAAAGGGCTTCCATTAAAAAAATCACCTCTGTGGCCTGATAAACTTCATGTTAGAGCCCCTGGGTTTCTGGACAAATGAAAACAGGCAAATTTGTGTTGACTGCTTGAAGAAGAGAGGTCCTAAAAGTTCTTCCAGAATAGTCCCCTGATTTTCTTTGTAATGTTTGAGCCCGTTCCTCTTCTTTTGTGCTTATACCCTCTCTGTTCTTACTGAAAGTAAAACTGGATGTTGTTTATGCAAGCTCCATCCAGATATTTCGTGTACTTGTTCCTCCTGTCCTCGCCTTTACTGTTCTTCCCTGAATGGAAGAGTAGTCACTAAATCACTTCCCGTGGTATTTTGGGAAGAAAGATGTGTTTCTGTCCCTGTTGTGTGACACATGGTCAGGGGGCACTGCTCCTGCAGCTCTGCTGCTCTATGGGTGTCTTGTCCTTTGCCCATTTGTAAAACTGAGGCCAAGAGAGGCAGATGAGGGACACGAGGGGAATGAAGGAGAATAAGGAACAAACAGCCCTTCTGGTCCTTTGTAATAAAACTCATTGACAGCAAGGTGCTAGGTGCTGCTCTGGAAATTCAGTGGGCTGGAATTCGGTCAGCTTAAAATAAAACCAGGGCACGTTTGATGGGTGTGAGAACAAAGATGGTGGAACATCAAAACAGGCATTGGTGTGGCTCCTCTGGCTTGGCTGCTTCAGATAATGCCACTTTGCTGATGGGACAGAGAGGGGCTGGGACAGCCCATGGGAATGGTGCTTGTCACCAGGACTGAGTTATTCTGGTGAAGTTTGTGGACAGGCAGCACCTGGCTGCTCCCCATGTGGTGCCACCTCACCACCAGCAGCTCCTGGTGTCCCTGAGGTCTTGTGTTGCTCCCAGGGTGGGCAGGAGTGATGTGACAGAGGGCTGGGAGTGCCAGGAGTGCTTCTGCCATGCAGTGATTTCTGAAAAAACACCTTATTGGGCCTCTGGTGTGTCTGAGGGTGTGCTGATGCATCACTGAGGTAACACAGGTGTGGATGAGCCTCAGAACAACATTAGTCTCCAGTCCAGCTCTCAGGCTCCCAGGATCTGCTGCAAAGTGGCTGTAAAAAAATGGTGCAAAAAACCTGAGAGGTCAGTCAGGAATGGGATGCTTGGAAGTTCACCCATGTACAGAGGCAACTTGGACCCTGTGAAGTGCAGTCTCTGAATGCTGCTGGTTTTGTTTTTGTTTTCTTTTCACCTCATCCCAGGATGAAGAGGAAGAGATCAAACAAGAAATTAATATGCTGAAGAAGTATTCTCACCACCGAAATATTGCTACATATTATGGTGCTTTTATTAAAAAGAACCCACCAGGCATGGATGATCAGCTCTGGGTAAGTTGCTTTCTTTTCCTTAAAATAACTGGGATTCGATAGAGATTTTTTTACTCTGAATTGTCCTCTTACCAGCATCCAGCTTACACAAAACCCCTTATTTTGCATCCCTCTTTTTCAAAGTCATGACTTTGAACAGGCTCTTGCTGCACTGCAGAACACCTCTCTATTTTGCCATAAAATCTTTTCAGGCTGATGGTAAACCCATTTTTATTCTGGAGTGTCATTGGCAATATCTTTGGTACCATAGTCAGTTGAAAATCATTCCATCTTCTGGCAGTTGGAGGGAGCTGGGAGCATCTCTGGGAAGATGGAGGCTGAGGGTGATCCCTGCCAGCTCTTGGTGCTGCCTCTTGTGCTTCATGTTTCGTGGAGCCTGTGCAGGCACATAAAGAGGAGAAGGACAGTGAGAGGAGGTCAGGGAGGTCTGTGGCTGCTCAGCCACTTCGCTGGAGATGCCTGATGTTGCTGAAGGGCACCAAGCTGCTTTGTGGCTCTGGAAATCCTTGGCTGCCTCCTCCTGCTGCTTGCCTTGTCAGGGCCTTCTCAGTTATTAATTCAGCATTCCCAGAGCAGAGAGGATGGGGTTTAAATCTGCTCTACCCCTGAGGAGAGACAGAGCATCAGAGCCCTCTCCCTTTGGTGGCAGCTGGTGCTCAAGGGGCCGGGCAGGGCAGTGGCACTGCAGGTCAGGGCTCTGGCCATTAAATGAATTAAAGTTGTTGTGCTGTGTTCTGAGCTTGGCTGTGCAGGTTGGAGTCTCTGGAGCAGCAGCCTGCAGTGCCTGTGGCCATCAGAGCAGCCATGTAGGACCCTGCTTTCCTTAGGGCTCCATTGAAGAGAAGGCTACATTGGAGTTATCGTCAGTACAATGACCTGGATGTTGTCCTGTGGTTTATATAGTGTTTATTTCCTCACAGTCCTGTAAATCCAATCAGTTCTGCCTTATCCTTGGGTGGATTCCAAAGCTTTTCTGTGCCTGAGCAAGGTTGCTGCAGCCTAATTTTTCAGGGGTGGCAAATATCCATGGTTCACCTGGGAGACCATGGAGATGCTGAAGAACAGCACCCCACTCTTCCCTCAAGTTTCTGTACAAAATAGGCTTTATTTCAGCAAAACATTCAGTGACTTCAGCTGTTTGCCCCTGCATCCACATGCCAGAGCATCCAGTGGGAAGTGGAGGGGTTCAGAGGACATTCCTTCCAGAAGGAAACTGGAGTTCATGGACTTCTGTGCCAGTTTATTCCCCAAGACTTTCTGGTACACTGAATTATTGAGAAGACTTGGGGGCTTGGTCTCCAGAGATGTTCCTAGCCTGGGTGTCCAGGTTATTTTTGGTGGGAACTCTTAAAAAACATGTTCTTTGCAGCTACCCTGGGATTCAGTGAGGCAAAAGCTGTCAGGCTGAAAAATGCTCTTTCATCCCATGAAATCCCATTTGGCTTTGGCTGGTTTATATATTTTTTTTTCTTTGAAGTGAAATATTAAAACAACCCACCATGTTCCTCCTTGTGCTGCAGGAGTGCCTGGAGGAGAAAAAAACCCCACCAGCTGTGTGCCAAGTCCCCCAGTAACGAAAGGAGCCCTCCCTGGTGCTGGCCTCTGCTCAGTGCCTTGACACTGGTTGGATCTGGGGTTTGTGTGCTCTGACCAGGAAGGAGGGTTTGGTTTTGTTTCTTTCCTCCAGCTCCAGTACAAAGGGCTCTTGGCATACACAAGTATTAATAAAAGAACAGCCCAAACTTTCAAAAAGAAAGGCTCACTAGAGAACTCCTTGGATTAAGAGACATGGCATGAAGAGTGATGGTGTGGAGCTGTGTCAGGAGAGGATTCAGGTGGATATTAGGGAAGAGCTGTACACCCAGAGGGTGGTTGGGCACTGGAACAGGCTCCCCAGGGAAGTACTGGTCACAGCAACAAGTCTGACAGAACTCTAGAAGTGTTTGGACAAAGCTTTGAGGCACAGGGTGGAATTCTTGGAGTTTTTCTGTGCAGGACCAGAAGCTGGACTCAATGGTCCTTATGGGATCCCTTCCTACTCAGGATATCCTATGATTTTTCCATTGATCCCTATCACCATGACACACCAGAGGAGGCTGTACATGCTGTATCACCTTCACATGCCCCAGGTCAAGAGGACAACCTGGGTATTCCCTGATGGGTCACCCAGTCATGCAAAGGGAGAAGGTGGTCATCACCCAGCTGTGCTGCTTGTTCCTGCCCCCTGGGGAAGGCAGACTAGATAATCTGAATTCTCTACCAGACTGCTACCTCTCCTCTCAATTTGGGGCTTTTCTCATGTGTTAGTGAAAAAGATTTTTTCAAAAGCTGCTTTTCTTACACTGGGGTGTGAGGGGGTTTTTAAGTCTGTGCCCAGTGTTGGCACTGGTGGAGGTATTCCTGGGAAAGCTCCCCAGCCCTGGAGGAGAGGTGTGCTGGTGCCACTGTGTTAAATAGCTGTTGTTTCAGGATCTGATTGAATTAGGACTCCTGTGAACTCTATCAGTCTTGCCTCACAGATAAAGGCTTGTTTATTTTTCATTGGCTCTTTGTTGAAGTAAAACGGTTTCTGATAATGCCCAAGTAATTCTTTTTATCGACACTCAGGATGCTGATACGGAAATAAAAAATAGGGAACTCTTTCAGTGGAGATTAAGATCTCTCAGAAACGTGGCAAGCTTCCAACATGAGGTATTGTCAGTGCTGCTGCTCCATTCCACAGCAGCCACTGGCCCTGAAAGATGAGCTCAAGCTCACTAAACAGCCCTGTTTTCAGAAATTAAGGGGCTGTGTGGAGGGTGTTTTAGCAGATGCATTATGTTTGGCAAAAGAAAAGGAAGCGAAAGTCATAGGGACAACCTTTATGGGACATCTAGAAAGATATTTAAAAATATGAGGTAGGTTTATTCTTATATTGGATAATGTGTTGCATTCTGGGGTGCTGTGGGTCTTTGGGAGAGTTTGTGCCTCTCTCTGGTGGAGGCAAGAGTGTCTTGCTCTGGTGCAAGGGGACAGGGTGAGGGTGAATTCCCAGGGGATATGAGGACCCAGATAATCAGTTCACTGCTATTTCTCAGAGTTAAACTCATGAAATTCTCATTGCTCTTCTCAAATCTCAGCTATGGGATACCAGGCTGTGCATAGCCCTGAGAGGTTGTTTTGAGATACTTTGGAGTGGGTGTTTTTTTACATGGTGGGAGATGAGGCATTCGTTAAGAAGTGTGAGCTGGATGGGGGAGGTGACCCCATCCCGAAGGACCCCTGCCTTGAGGACTGCTGGAAGCTGCAGGCACTGTGATGCCCAAACACTGTGCCCAAATGCAGGGTCATGGGGGTGCCACTCAGCTGGACACTTGTCATCTGCCCTTGCTGCCCACTGTGCACTGAGGCCATGGACAGAGCAGCCCCCCATGACGTGCAGCAGGCACAGGGGTTGTGCAGAGTGTGGGAGAGCTGAGCAATGGCTGGCAGCAACCCAGAGCCCACCCAGGGCAGGGCAGAGCCCAGTGTGGTCCCCAGGGCCAGTGGCGCTGCTGCTGTGGATGGGCTGCCATGGCAACCCTGCCTGCAGCTACATCTGTCACCAAGGGGACAAATTGCTAATAGGCAGCTTGCCAGATACCCACGTGGTGGGGTGGCCTCCAGGGTGTCCTCTGCAGCAGATAATCTGGGGCAGTGTGGAGGGAAAAAGGAATGAGGGTGATTTGGGAGCAGCCCCTCAGTCAGGGTGGCACTGCTGCAGCTGTGCAGTGCTCAGGGCTGTGATTGTGTAGTTGCAATGTGTTTTTTCACTCTGTTGAGCTCTAGGGACCCACTGAATTGGTTTAGGGTGATATGAACAGAGTCACACCAGGGATCTGGAGAGCAAAAACAGGGACAGCAAGGCTCCGTTGAAAATCGAGCATGAGCTGTCAAAGCACTGGGTTACACCTGTGCAGCTCTGAGCAGGATTACTCTTCATCTGCTTATGTACCCTGAAAAATATTTTTGGGCAGTTTCTGATTCTTTGCATTATGGAAATTAGATCATGAAACATTTGAGAGGGGTCAGTTTCGTTTGAGCTGTATCTCTTTAGTCTCTCCAAGCTCTGCAGTCTCAGGAGAGTTTGAGGGGTTCAGGGCTCCTCCTCTGGCTCTTGACCAAGAGCTCAGGGTTACCAGAGCAGCTTTCTGCTGCTGGCAGAGCAATCCAGCACTGTTTAACTCTCATTCCTCTTCAAAGCAATGTCAGTGCTGTAAACACTGCAGGACTGTGAGCCAAGCTCCTTTTGCTGCCATCCCTAACCCAAAGCCGTCAGCCTGCTCAGGACCCGTGGTGGCAGCTGCCTGCTGCCTCCCCAAGGGACATGGATTGCTTGGCTGGGCTTGACATCCAGGGGGATGCAGGCAAGTCATTTATTGAGGAACTCGTGTGAGAGTGGTTGGATGCTGCTGTTGGAGAGGAGAGAGCAGAGCAGTGCTGGCCCCTGTGTCCCACATGAGCATGTGGCAGTGTCTCAGTCTGCTCCCACCCCAGCACCAATAGAAGCAGTGAAAACCTGGGCTTATCTTGCTGCTGAGTATTTTAGTTGCTACTGAACACCAGTTTGATTGCTGTTTCTGTTTCTGAAATGGGCATCAGCTTTTCTGCTCATCCACCCAGGGAAGGTCTCTGTGTTTTTAGTGCTTTGTCGGTGGCTCCAGGTGCCACGATGTGGGTGATGAGGGAGTCTTTTGCATGGGAGTCAGGCTGTGGGGTGGGATGAGAAATTTGAGTGGCCTGGGCATATGGGACCATGTTGCACCCAGCTTCTGTTTACACACACAGCAGAAGGATTGATTTCCAGCAGCATTTAGCCTGAGGGTATTGTGTGCTTGTTTTCTGTAACTTAAAAGAAGTCAAATTGCTCCTGGGCTGAGGCATAGGAACACAGTAGGATTTGTCTTGTGTAACAAAGGATTTGATTTGGGGAGTTCCTCTGGAAAAGCTGGAGCACTTCAGTGTAAGTTGGATTGGGGTTGGTGCTCTGGAGATGCTCAGGTTTGAGCTCTTCCTGGTAAGACACAGCAGTGATCAGAGCAGAGGTCTTGCCATTCCCAAACTGAGGAAAATAGTTGTTGATTTGAAAACTGAAAAGGCTCTTTAAACAGAAAATTCATGAGACAGCAGGACAGAGAGATTTACAGCTGCAGCTTCTGAATTTGCCTTGCTTATGAAGTTTGCTGTCACTCTGGCTTGAAGAGCTAAGTAAATGCTAAATGAACTGTATTTAAAAATACTTCCTCAATAAATGTCCTTGCAAATTAAATTTCAGAAGATGATCTTACCTTTAGCCCATCTTGATGATAGTTTTAATTATGGTTAATAAAAATTCAATGTCTTACTCCATCATGACTTCATCCCTTAAGAAAATTGGTAATGATGCAAGTGTGTGAGGGCAAAGCACTCACCCAGAGGTATGAGACTGGTGAGAAAGTGTTTTAGTATCCAATTGCCCTTTGAAGCCTTTTCTGAGTGTATTAAGCTCTGCCCTAAAATCAGCAAGAACTTCTGCTCATTTTAATTTTTCTCCTGGAAGACTGTTGGTTTCCAGCCTAGCCATACCTATCATAGTGTTGATAAATTGGTATTATGGCAGTATCTACATTGTTCTTCTCCCTCTCTGGAGCTTTCCTGCCTTACTGTTGACAGTATACACAGATATACCTTAACCATCCATTCTCTGCATGGCTGAACAAGCCCTCAGGTCCTCTGAGAAAACCTGGTCATGTTCCTGTGCCCCCTCCAGCATGTTTGATTATTCTTGGGGTCCATCACCCAGGAGGACCTTCAGTGCTGTGGGTGAAGTCTGACCTTGCCTGTTGGGGTGTCTCCTTGGCCTGCCATCATCTGTGGTTCCTCTCCTTGAAGGCTGCACTGTGTGAGCTGTTGTTGGGAATTCTGTAGCATCCTTCTACCTGAGGACCATAAGAACCCATGAAAGCAAAAGAGGATCCCAGTGCTGCATGCAGCAGCCACCAAAACCTGGGAGTGGGGGCTGCTCACAGCGAGTGTCCATCAGCTCTCCATCGGGGTGAGGATACTCAGGCAGCCTTGTCACCTTTCTGCTGCTGTTTTTCTTGGAGAATTCATGGCAGGGCTTTCAGGCTGTTCATGGTGCTCAGCCCCCTTGGATCTGGAGCCTCTTGGTGCTGGCAGAAATCTGTCAGTGCTGGATATTTCCCTATGGATGTTATGGGACTATGCACCTGTTAAAAAACCAAGTTGGACACATCCCTTCTGTGACTTTCTCTTTTTCTCTCTGTTTTTGTTAATTTAATCTCCAGGAGATTTCACAGTTACAGATTTGGGTTACATCAGGATGGTCGTATTATTCCCCTCCTGGTGTGAAGTTAATCTTTGCTCTGTGGAAATCAAGGGCAGGGTAGAGGACCAAGTGAACTGCCAGCTCCACTAAGATAATCTGGCAAATTAATGGATGCACTGTGTACTTTTAATGAGATTTCTTCCATTTTCTTTTAAGCATTGTGATTGCCATGCACAGCATAGCAAGCCCTTCCTCTTCCTCTTGCTCCAGATCCTGATTAAAGCCTGTGGAAGAGTTTCCATGGAAGAAGACTGGAGAGGGCAGTATTTTGGATTGCAAGATGTTTGTGGCTGGCTCAGCTACAAACATTTGGATTTTCCTTTCCAAATTTGCTGCCATGGCATCCCAAATGTTAGTTTAATCAGAAACACGTGCACACACAGATATTCCCCATGTGTCAATGGTCCAAAGGGAAGAAAGAGAGGAAGAGCAACTTTGAAACCAGTTGTTCCATTATTCCCCATTCATTGAGCAATCAGTAGCCAGGAGTTAGGCCATGTCAGTGAACACAGCTGGATGGCTTGGCCCCTGCAGGGCTGGAGGAGCTGTAGGTGTGCTCCTTGCCTTTGCATGGGGCAGATTTTGGGCAGTGACACATTCATTTCTGCCATTTCTTGCATTTCTTGAAGCCACTTTCGTGATGTAACAGGGATATTCCAAGAATCTTTCAGCAGCAGTTCAGGAAGAGAAGAGGAACTTAACATCAAAACCAAAGATAGGAGCGTCAAGATACGCAAAATGAAAGATAGGGCAAAGCCAAGTAAGGTATAGTCTGCTCAAGTATTTTATTTAGCCTGAAGGTTTATGGCAGACCCATGTCTGAATTTTGTGATCGTTATCATTTATGATGGTCTTAAATAACTGCATTTGTGCAATTTGGTTAGGAGTAACCCTTCTGCCATTTTAATTCTTTTCTTGGCCTGTGCTTTTAATAGTGATGTCACTTGGTTGGAGAATGTTAAATGCCATGTAAGCCTCATGTGATAAGAAACTTGAAACATGCACATTGAAGAATCTGGCAAGGAACCACTGGCAAGGGAATATCTTCAAGTAGGAAGCAGGTCTAATTGGAAAACATGGTTTCACATCTGAGAGGAAGCCCTTGCACAGGCCTTGGAGGAGGTTTGTTGCACACATGGGCTGTGCTCGCTTTCTGGAGCACGCCGACGGCTGCTGCAGGCCCTGGGGATCTGCAAAATCCCTGGGAGGCAGACTCACATCTCGGGCTATTTCTGTCACGTTTATTTCACAGTTGTTCAATGACGAGATTAAGTTTGGGCTGGGTTAGATCATTACACTTCTATATTCGATGCTCTGAAAGTTTGGAAGTGGTACAAGTGGTGGTGGCCAGTCTTGTTGGAACCAGCCTGAGCAGTAGGACAGCAGCTCTCTCCTGGGAAGCCTGACACTGCTTGGCAACCTTCCTCTCAAAGGGGGTTTCCTCCTCAAAAACATGATCAGAAACAGAGGTTGTTTGGTTAAATAAAAAATGAAAATTTAAAAGTACACCTGGTTTGTAAATCACAGGGAGCTTTCAGATATCTGCCTCGCTGCCTTTGTATTTTCAGATTTGAAGAACTTACCTGCAAGAGGCAGAGTTTTGTTTTATTGCTGTTGATACTAAACATTGATCAGAAGTATAAAGTAGGGCATGTAGGGGTAGAGTTTGAGATTCTGATCTCCTGTACTGATTTTCAGCACTGGACTGGTTCCTGGAGGGCCACAAGCCTTTCAAGCCTTCCAGCCTTTTATTGTTTCATTTTACAACAAACGCCAAGTGGATTACAAGCTGATAGGTTCAGGATGATGTCCCGATGGTTCTGTGCAGGACCATGGGGTCCCCACAGCAGCAGTGTCAGTGTCAGAGTCCTGCCCTGGGTCAGGATGCTGCTGGTGGTGTCACTGCATGACATTTATGCTGTTAATTACATGCCTGTTCCCTTTGGCAGCTGGTGATGGAGTTCTGCGGTGCGGGCTCCGTCACCGACCTCATCAAGAACACGAAGGGGAACACCTTGAAGGAGGAGTGGATTGCCTACATCTGCAGAGAAATTTTGCGGGTACGTGTCCAGGGGGAGCTGAATGTTGTTGGGAGTGTGGCAGCTGAGTGCTCAGGGCTCACGGGAAGCCTTTGGCTCTGCAGATTTCGTGGATGCTGTGCTGCCATGGGCTGGAGCCTCTGCGCTGCTGGCAGGCGTGAATGATTCATGTGCCTGTATGATGCATAATAAATGAGCCCTGCTTAATGCCCTTTAGCTCTGTTGGTTCCCTGAATTTTAACCCTCTTTTTCCTTCAACAAAAATATAATCTCCTATTGGTATTAAAAGGGCAAAGATTTATTTACGTTAGAATTACATTTTTAGTTAACAGAAAGGTGAGGACTAATAAAGTCTGTGGAAAGAAGAATCTTCATGGTTGAAAAGCATCCTATGTTTTATTGAATCCACATGTCTGATTTTAATGAGGATGCCTCAGCTTTTAGATTCACAATATAAATGTTTGACTGAAATGTCTTAAAATGGGCCGTGCTAGAGTTTCATGTAGTGGGAGATGGCAGCTTCTGTAAAGACTTCCCTGCATTTTGCATTGCTGAGGTCAGAGGATGGGATTGTAATGGCTGCCCTACATTAAAATATATTGCTCTGTGAACCAAGGATTTGTTCAAGAGAAAACAGGAATATTTGGCATGTGAAGGAAACATGTACAAGATATTCAAGTGATAGGATGAGAGAAAGGGCCTCAAGTTGTACCAGGGGAGATTTAGGAAAAATTTCTTCATCAAAGGGGTTGTTAAGCATTGGAACAGGCTGTCCAGGAAAGGATGGATCCCCATCCCTGGAGGGGTTTAAAAGAGGTGTGGATGTGCCACTTAGGGACGTGATTTAGTGGTGGCCTTAGCAGCGTCAGGGTGGTGGTTGGACTCAATGGCCTTAAAAGTTTTTTCCAACTTAAACAATTCTCTGATTCTATGAAAGAAGATGAGGCAAAATGATTTCTGTGAAAGGATGTGCCTGACACTGAGGCTGCCACAGGTGTCCAGAGGTGACACAGCAATTCTGCATTGTCCCTGAATGCCACTGTCCACACCAGCGTGATGTGCAGTAGATGCTGGCACTGTAACTCATCAGCTGTGTTATGGACACTGCTTTCAGTGCCAGGAGGCCACAGTTACATGGGCTTATTATAAGTGTATGAGCTCCATCCTCCTTAAAATAGTCCCTGGCAGTGAGTCAGAACCCAGCCTCTGACTCATGTCCTGGGGCCACCATCGAGTGTCACCCATTGCAGTTTGGCCCCACATTGGGGCAGGTGGTGGGTGACCTCTGTGGGGTTTGGTGTGAGGAAAGGCTCCCCCATTCACAGAGCTGCAGAACGTGGCTCACACTTGGATGTGAGTGATGGACAGTTGGAATTCTAACATGAGGCTCAATCCCGTGTTGTTAAAGGATTTACTGAAATTCAGTGGAATTTTCTCTTTGCCTCCAATGCTCAAAGGTGCCTGTAACCAAGTATAATATGGCTAAAAACAGGGCTCCTGTACAGATATAATCTGTTCCACAGTTTTCCCAAGGTAATGAGCGTAAAATAACTAATAACTACCAGAAGTGATAGCAGAAATCCTTTTCTTCCTCAAATATGAATGTTTAATGTGAAATATAAACCTAATGCAAAATTAGTTTTTGAAGTAATCCATATTTCTCCTAAGCTGGCAATCTGGGTGGATGTTACTTTGAAACTGAAATAATAAATGAATGAAATAAAGATGTGGGTTGCAAAAAGAAATTAATGAGCTAATAAACCAGCACAACAGCAAAGCTAGTTTACCTTTAGCCTTTGAGACAGGCTTTTTACTTGAGCTATATCTCTTATTAGGGGGGTACGTGCAAGTTATAACGTTTGTATTTGCATGGTAGCTTTTTTAATACAAGCTTCTCAGTGTACTGAAATCCCATTTATTGGACCAATATAACAAGAGAATTGTTTTCTTCAGTTTCTGGGTGATGGAAATGGAGAAAGGAGACAAACCCATTCTATTATTTCTGCCACAGAAATGGCTCCCTGAGGCAAGGGAGCACATGGGGGAAATCATGTCTGGAGCGACGGAAGAATTTGGGTTAATACAGGTTCCTGCAGGAATGTGAAAGATTGGATTTAAAACCCTACAGAATTGACAGGCTCCTTGCCAGGCATGTCCTCCCAGCATGGGACATGGGACAGTGTTTGGAGCATGTGATAAACAAAAGCATTCTCCAGTGCTTAACTCCAACTGTGAACCTTTCATTTCTGAAGCATAATTGGTTGAGGAGGAATGTCAGAAAATAACATGCTTTGAACTTGGGTTCCTCTAACCTTTCTCTGAATTCTCCAGGGCTTGAGTCATCTACACCAGCACAAAGTAATTCATCGAGACATCAAGGGACAGAATGTATTGCTGACAGAAAATGCAGAAGTGAAACTAGGTAAGTGTGGGATAGAGCTCCTGGAAACTGCAGGTGGGGTGGCTGGGGGGATACAGCAAAACTAGCTTGTACATGAGCTGAAGAAAGAGGATGGGTACCAAGAGCTTCCCTGTGGGTTTTGTCATGTTGGCTTTGATACATGACCTTGGGTGTTGAGCAAGTGCTATGCCTCAAACCTACTGGGGGTTAATGGCCAGGTTCTGCTTGCAGAGATGCACTTGCAGTGGTGTTTCTGCTCAGACAGCTCTGCCACCAGGTACAGGTTAAACAACCAACACCAATTTCTCATGCCCTCGATTGAAAACTGCTCTGTGTTCATCACCAGATGTTGTCAGGGGCTGTTCCCCCACAGCTGCATAGCAGTGTCCTGGAGGATAATCCATTTCCAGTTCAGTGTGACATAATCCAGACTCCTTCTCCAAGCTAACCTGAGGGAGGGGGCCTAATTTGCAAGAATTACTCTGAATTTTGTGCGCTGTGTTAGTCACCCTGGAGAAGAGGAGGCATTGGTATGGAGATCATAGGGAAGGCAGCAGATCAGTGCAGATGTTGTGCTCACATTCTTACTTGTCCAGTATTAATGTTATTAAGGCTGTCTTTGCATATTTTCATTTATGCTTGTGATGGTAGATCCTTTACACTGGTCATGTGTGGTGCAAGCCTGGTTTTTCCGTGCCTCCTCTCTCCATCTACAGCAGAATTCAACCCTGGCTTAACAGATGGCACCACCAGCTTGTTGGGCTTTATGCTGGTGAAGATTCCTCTCCAGGGGCAAATTCTCCAGGGCAAATCTCCAGCCATTGTGTTGTGCAAAGTGCACTTAGTGGACCATAGAGTATTCTCTCATTGGTTCGATTTCATCATTTTTTGCTTCATTTTGCAGCTCTCTGCTTGACATTTCCCATGAGCCTCTGTCCTTGGCCCTTGGTTCCTTAAGCCTTTTGCATTTCTGCCATTTGCAGCAAGAATTTAGATAGAAAAATGAGGCTTCCACCAGTATTTGGCAGGCTTTAATTCAAATGAGCAAGCCTAGAACAAAGGCTGCTGCTTATTCATGTTGCTAACCCTGTTTCTCATTAGTATGAGGAGCTGTGGTTTCTTTTCATTGCCTCCTGGCAAGGAGGAAAAGGCACAGAGTTTTGTACAAAACCTGGACATCAGATGATCAGGTTTGTCCTTGACTGACCTGTGTTGATCCCAGCAGAGATCAAACAGGAACGTCTCCAGCCACATCTTCCTCTCCTGGCTGCGCAGAGCTGTTGTCAGTGAGCACAATGTTTTACATTCAGCAGCAGAGCGTTGCTCGGGTTTGTCTCTGGCCTCACGATGCCCCCCTTGTCTCCCTGCTGCAGTGGATTTTGGTGTCAGTGCCCAGCTGGACAGGACGGTGGGCAGGAGGAACACCTTCATTGGAACGCCTTACTGGATGGCCCCCGAGGTCATCGCCTGCGATGAAAATCCCGATGCCACTTACGACTTCAAGGTACCTAAACGAGCATCTTCCTACTCAGGAATTCAGTATATCCTTGCAGCTTTGAAAAGCACACTGGCAGGCAGTGCAAGCTCCTCCTGCTCTCTGGCTGTGGGATTTTGGGATGCCAGTTCAGGGCCAACCTGAATCTTTGTTGTGCTGTTCACATATCCAAATTTACTGTGAGGAGTCTTTCCCCGTGTGGAGAAAAGTGTCAGATTCAGGCTTCCTACCTGCTACCCCGCTTTTTGGTGCTGTGTATTTAAATACTCCAGTCAAACATGCTGTATTTGCTCTGTTTACTCTGGGGAGGAGGCAGGTCAGGTTTGGAAAGGGTAAAATCACATCCTCTGGCCTGCAGGCTGATATTCACAGGGAGATGTGAAGGCTTCCACACAATCAGACGTTTAGGGGGCTGACCTACTTTCCACATGTCTCTCCAGCTTGTTTGAAGTTTATTTTTGGATTGGTGGCAGCACAACATCACTGCTGAGTTATAATGTGGCACAGAGCCCTGTGCCATGCAGCAGATTCACAGGAAGGTTAGGAGTCCCACCTGCCCATTCAAACTGCAGTGAGGTCTGATGTTTAAAGCAGGGAGAGCTTAATATAGTTTACCCTGTTTCTGCCTTACTATAAGTTTCTGGACACTATTTCTGTAGAAATATCCCTTGGTTTTTTTGTTCCTTGGTTTTTTGAAGTATCCAGAACTTGAATTTCTATCTCCAAACCTCCTAAGGTCCGCTGAGTGTGTCCAGAGAGGAGGGCAGGGCACTGCCACATGAACTCTGGGGGGAAGCTCAGGCATATGTAAAGCTCACTGTACCTCTGTTCATGTGCATGCTGAGAGGTCACTTTACAAGGTGATGTTTAAAAAGGACTTTGAGACCCTCTGGTGTGAGCTGATTTCTAAAAGTAGAACACTCCAATGTAACAGAGCTGCAGCCCACTACTGTGGTACAATTTGGGCTGCAATTACTGATTGTTCAGAGAGATTTTTGAGAAATGAATGATTTTAAAGTAACCAAATGATGCTTTGCTATTGCAGCCATTTAAGTGCATCAGTCAACTTTTGAACTGATGGTTTTCCAGAGAGCAGCTCTCCAGTCTGAGTTCAGACTCTGGGTTATGGAAATTGTTAATGATGGGGGCATGTAGAAATAGTTTAATCTCCAATTACTATTACTCTTTGATTAAGCAATTAAAACAGGCATTTCCTCAGCTCTGCTGCAGGCAGTGCTTTGTGACTGCACAGGGCTGCACCCTGCACTGGCTGCTCTCACCACTTCTCCACCAACAGCTGCCTGTGCAACGCTCTCATTAATCACAGCTTTTTATAATTATTTTTTAAAGAAAGGATTGATATCTTCATAGGCTACTTTCTACCCTCTGAAATCCCTGAGGTTTTTCCTCTTGCTAGAATAACTGGGGCACTTAATATGCTGTGGACTGATGCACAAGCTCCAGGACCAGAATCCCTCTATTGTCCCCGAGGATCAGCGAGCCGGGCGCTGTGAAGTTGGCTCTGGCCATTCTCCCGTGTCTGGGGCTGTGGAACAGGAGGCTGGTTGCTGCTGACACACTCCATGCAGGGCGCTTTCAGAGCTCCTGGGGATGTGGGAGCCACTGGACATTAGTCCATACCCCGGATCACATCCCTGCACCTGATGCTCTCGCTTTGAAGTAGGGTGGGGAGGATGTAAATTATAATTATTTCTTTTTAAAGGGATGCAAATCAGATGCTCTCAGGTTTAGCTGGCTGGCTTAAAATACTGAATACAAAAGATGAGATTTATAGGGTGAGAAAAGGAATTCTCACAGGCTTAATCTGTTGGACAGAAAGCCTCTGATCTCACTGTTTTCTTAGCCAGAAAGAGATGCCTGTGTAATCTATGGAAGGAGGCAGTAAATACCTCCTCACATAAATAAACCACTTTAAAAAAGAACAAATAGAAACCCCCTGTTGTTGAGGTTATTTGTTGGTTTTTTCCCCAGCTGGTCTCCCTTTTTTCTTTAGAGATATCTTGTCAATAAGCTTAGAATCAAAAGCAGGGGGAGAAGGAAGGCTGCTTCCCTTCCCAAGTCAAGGCAATGCAAATACATTAGCACAGCATCTCTTTGCTGGATGGACTGAAAGGCTTTTCAGTCTTGAAAATAAAAACCACTCAAAAAAAAAAATCTTGATTTCCAGATCATTATAAAATGTGTGCTTCCCGCTGAGTTTTCTGCTTTCTCTGGGAGACTTAGAGAGGTGATAATCCCTTTCTGTATTCCTCCAGCTTTAAGATCACTTGGCATCTTGCATATAATACTGGGCACCTCAATATGGAAAGACACATTAGGAATTTGGAAGGAGTTCAGTAGCAACCCAGAGGGAAGGGGTCATGTGTGCTGAATCATGTGGAAAGACTGTGATAATTAAGTATGCAGCAGAAATCCCAGCTGACCAGAAACAAAGAATGGATGAGATTGTGCTGTGAAGGGGCTGAAAATAAGATCTGAGAGAGAATTTTTAAGCAGGTACAAAGATGTGTACCAAGGATGGCATTTGTTAAGGGAGAACTTGAGCTAAAAATGAGGAAAAGTGCCTTGAAATTGAAAATCCAAGTTGTCTTTCCTGGAGGGCGTATGTGAAAAGGTGCTTGTGGTTCCTAGAGCCTCTCTCTAGCTCTGGCTGGGCTTTTGGGACTCAGTACTGGGAAAAACAACCTTTCTGGGATTTACTCACTAAGTGATAGGCTTAGAGGCTTGAGGCAGTTTGGAAAGGGCAGCTCTTGAACTGGGGAGGAGAAGGGTAAAGTGGGACTGCAGGGACATGGCAGAAAGCAGGGCAAGGGAGAACTGGATGTACAGGAGGAAGGGTGGAAGGCAGAGTCCATCCCTTCAGCCTTAGATGAAAGCACCAGCATTGGTCTGAGTCATGTTCCCAGTCCAGCAGATGGGTTGTGCTCATTTTCCCTTGCTGGGCATGTACAACCCCTGCCTCCTGCCCTGCCAAGGGAGCCAAGCCATCCCCTAGGACTCATTACCAGGACTAGGGGTGTAGCCAGAGCTCATTGGTGATGGTGGGCTAGGGAGGAGGCACTGGAGGGCAGCTCACTGCTGCTGTCTGGCAGGGACCTGGGGATTCATGTTGGCAAGGAGAAGGTGAAAGGAAGAGTGATACAGGTTTGAAATCAAAGAGTTTCCCAAATAGGTGCATTGTCTCTGCTCTGATCCTTCAGGAGACTCAGGGCTGAGGCAAGGCTTGGGAACAGGGTAAATAAATGTGTCCATTTCTCCTTTCATTGGCAGTGTCCCTCTGCTTTCTTCCACAGAGTGACTTGTGGTCTCTGGGGATAACAGCCATCGAGATGGCCGAAGGTGCTCCCCGTGAGTAGAGTCAGGCTCTGTTCATTATCCCTGGGTTGTAGCATGCTGGGGGTTTGCTGAGCACCAACCAGAGCTCAGCTTTGTGCAAGAAACACCAGCCCAAGGTTTTCCCAACTTGGGCTTGCTGAGGTGGAGCTTGCAGCACCACCCATGGGGACAGAGCTGCCAGGGCAGCGTGGCCCAGGGGGCAGGGTGGGCAGTGAGCAAAGGCAGACAGTGCTGTGTGACACCTGATATACCCTTCAGCACTCTGGGACATGGTTTCCTCAAATAAAACACAGATGAGGGAGGGATGGAGGACTGAAAACAGCTAAAACACCTCAGAGCTGGTGTGACACTGGTAGTGACGTGCTGAGTTACCTGGTGCACCTGCACAAGTCACACTGCCATGGTTTTCAGCATTATCCTGGGACTGTCCTTGCTGGAAAATGCAAGTAAATAAAGCAGAGCACTGTGCCACGTGGTGTGGCTGCTCCATGCTCTGGCCTCTTGCTCTCAGCAGCTGGAGGTGCAGGAGTAGAAATGTCCCCAGTCAGCCCCTGCAGTGACCCTGCTGGTGCTGGTGACACTCACAGCCCTTGGATGGGGACATCAGCCCTCACCTGGGCCCCAGGGCTGGGGGTTGTCTGGGGAGGGGGTTGTTGCTGCAGTCATCCTGCCACAAGGGGCTGGCAGCCTCAGAGGAAACTCAGATCTCCCAGCTGGATGTCTGTGCCATGTTTAATGCCTCTTCTTACAAATTGCAGCTCTGTGTGACATGCATCCCATGAGAGCCCTCTTCCTCATCCCCCGCAACCCGGCCCCGAGGTTGAAATCAAAGAAGTGGTGAGTTTCTTTCTCAATCTCTAAGGACTGTAAAAACGTTTCTGCAGCAGCCTTTTTCTGCAGCTGGGCATGCTGGGGACATGATGTTGATATTTGTATAGTTTTAGGGGTGGGTGATGATCCCCAACATCACTCTGGTGAGTGCAGGTTTGGGCTTTGGTCTCCTATGGAGAGGAAATTTGTTCTGAAGGATCCACCGTGGGATGGAGGTATGCAGGGGGAGCAGCACACTCACCCTGCCATTTCACAGTGCAGAGTTGGCTCTTCCAGGGCAGTTTGTGCAGCCTGAAGTCTGATGACACTTTGCTTGGCTCCTGTTTCATTCCAGTCAGGTTTCATTCTCAAGTGGAAACATGTATCCAGGCCAGAAAAAAAAAAAAAAAAAGAGGATGGTTTATCTTGAAGGCCCAGAAATGCAGAGATTTGTACTTAGTTTGGGCTTTATTTTAAAATTTTGCAGGAAAAGATACATCACTGTTTTGGAAAAAAAAAAAAAAAGGAAAGAAAGTGAGGCATGCCAATAAAAACCCGCAGGAAAAATATTCCTGAAGCCCAACAGATGTTGTTTTGTTACTGTATGTTCTGTATTGATGGAAGTGGAGTCCTTAAAAACACTTGTCTTTGGTTTGTGCTGTTTTCCTGCCCCAGGTTCAGCAGTGATTTAATCAGGGAAGATCTGCCACATGTTAGAGGGACAGTACTGCCCCTTGTTCCCAGATAGGCTGAGCTCGCAGAGGGAAGTTTTGCCTTAATCCTTTAAATTTTGTTTAATATCTTATTGATTACACACCAGTGAAAGGAAGAAGAGGCCATGGCAGGTATTGATGACACTTGGAGCCACAGCAGCAGCTGTTTTGTTGCTGACACAGGAGTGAGAGGGGCTTGGAGTCCTCTGCTTTGGATTCATGGTGTTGGGCTTTGAGGAACAGCCTAAAAACTCACCCAGGCTTTGGCAGGAGGCATCTCAGTTTTGTCAGCCTGATCATCAGCTGTTCCAGTACCAAACCAGGAGGAGAGGGACCATTCCCAGCTCTGCAGAGGGTGTCAGATACTCTCACTCTCTTTGCACAACCTTTTGAGGATACCATTAGTCAGCTGAGAAAATAGTGTAGGTGCTTGTTTTCTGCCAGATCACCAGTCTGCTCCTTTGTTATCCTCACTCCTACAACACAAAAAGGATTGTGAGACTCCAGAGTTTATTTTTCATACAAAAGTGCTGTTTATTCAGCAAAGACTCCCTCAGCCTCCAGGCAGAGGAGAGCTGATGAAAGCAGATTTTGAGCAGGATATTTCCCCATGTCCTTAAGGTACAAATGAAACTGGGATGGGATTTGTGCTTTAGTCCCTGCCCTGAGATCACAGGATGTGCTTAGTGCAGGATGGGGTGTTCCTGGGCACCACCTTCCCACACACATCTGGCAGCTGTCCCAGGTTTGCACATCCTGTGGAGTCTGCCCAGAGTTCTGCTCTGCCTGTGCCAGGGGTGGCATCCTGGGTGCTTTGAGGGAAGGACCTCCTGTGAAGCCATAGTGTAATAAAACTCCAGCTTCAAGGGGCAGTTGGCCCACCTGGCCTCTGCTACCCTTCCATGAGCAAGCAGGGATCCCTGGTGTCCATCAAAGCTGGGACATGTGTACCTCAGGTAGCTCAGACTATTCATCTTCCAAGCTGTTGTTGCAATGGAAAGCTCTAAAGGATCCAGATGAAGCTCCACCAACTCCTTGAAAGGAACTTTTTACAGCATTTTCAATGTGACACTGGGCAGATTTGCTGTCCATGGCTCCTTTCTCAGTTGGAGGTTTTGGGCCTTGCCAGGATGGGCCCTGGAATTCTGCAAGCCCATCCCAGAAGGAGTGGAGATGTTTGCCCAGGCATTGGTGGTGCCTCCCTGGCAGTCAGTGGGCTGGCTTTCACAGGAACAGGTCACAGGAGCAAAGCAAACTGGAGAAAGGTTCAATTTGCATCTTCAGTTTGTCCTTGCTTTTGTACACAGCAGCACATAAATAAAAGTACCCTACATAGGCAGACCATCTTTTTCCTTGCATGGGAAAACAGTGAAAGGACTCCAGCACCTTTGAGGATAAGTCAGGAAAGCTGAAAGAGAACACTGGCATGGGAGCCTGCCCTCAATTAAGAATTGCAGAGAGGACAATAGTTTTGTTGTTTGCTAAATCCTCAAACTAGCTTTTGAAATAGTGCTGTGTTCCTTTGAAAGTAAAGTCTTCGGTGTATCATTTTCTTTCCCAATTAAAGCCAGCCAGCAATGAAGCTTTATTTTCTTTTTCTTCTTCCCCTGTTCGCAGGCAAAATGAACTCAAATTTAAGTGATTTTGTTCCCATAAACCTTCTGTAGCCCTGCCTCTAAAAGACATGAAACCTCTTTGTTAATGAGGTGATATTTGCACTGTGATACCACTTTTCATCCAAGAAGCTGCAAAGACTTTGCAAACATTGATTTAAGCTTTACAAACCCCAGGAGCTGGAGGAGCGTGTGTTTCAGGAAGGTGGGCTGACCTGGGCCTGGGATGAAAGGTGTGCTGGAGTTCTCCTGGATCAGAGCCAGTAGAGAAAGCCCTGGTCTTCAGTTCCAGTGAGGGCTGAACTGTGCCACTGGACAGGCTGGTTTGTTTCAGAGAAAATTTGGGGAAATGCAGCAGCCTGAGCTGAAAAATGGACAGAAAATCCCTGTCCACAGCTGCTCGGCAGCTCAAGGATTCAAAGGTGTCTTAGGGCATTGCAGGGCACTGGGACCCCCATCCCATCACTTCCAGGAGGAAAATGTTTTAGCTACTTCCCCTGTTCTGTATTTGCATGTGCTCTGGACCACACATCCAGGACTGGAGTCTCTCCAGCTTCACACCAACAAGGGAGAATCATATTTTAGAAGCAGATTTTTATTTGAGTTTCACATTGATTGTCCCTTCTGGGTACACTGAGACACTCTGTTTCTCAAAGCAAGGTGGGGAAGGCAGATTTGCTCATTAGCAAAGCTGAAGGGAAGATTTAATTGGATCCAGTAGCATATTTTATTTTTGCATCTCAATTTGTGTGGATTAGCACTTAAAAGATAAATCACTTTTAGTCTGACAGCTTAAAAGTAAAATCCCTGAAAGCTTATTGTTCTACTTCTAATGCAATTCTGTAGTATCTGTTGGCTTCTGACATTAATTTATATTCATTTTTTTATTTGCTAAAGCAACATAGACTACAGTAGCCTGTCAACATCATCCTTTCTTGTAAAGCCCTGTTCTCTTGAGTTTATAATGTGGTGAAATTAGTTCCAGGAAAACTTTGGAAATGCAGCACTTGAGACTAAGACAAATTTGTTTATTAAATATTTGGCTGAAACTGTTCTAGCTGAGATTGAATGTGACTTTGTGGGCAGGGAGGCTGTGAGGAGGGCAGGGCTCTGTTCCCATCTCTATCAAAAGAGCATGTCCCAGTTTCTTGGATCGGGGGTTCTGGGGCTTGGTGATCCCCCAGACCTCATGGGTTGAGATGCTTCTCAGAGAGCAGGGAAGAGCTGCAACACAGAGGTTGCCTGAGCTTTACCAAGCCCTGCAATGTTGGGACTTAAATCTAAATAAAAATAATTAACCTAGCGTGTCCCAATCATCTTCAGAAAGATTAATCTCTTGAAACAATGCCCAGGGTGTTATAAAATATGATAAAACAATCCACTCAGGCATTGTGTTTATGTCTATGTGTGGTGTTATCTCGTTTGTACCTGCCGTTTCACAGGTTCAGAGGGAAGGGAGAAAGATCAGTCCCTTGCTTTTTCTTGGTTGCCATTGATGACATTTGGCTTGGTGATTCTCTGGTCATACTGATGGTTCCCAGCTTTCTGGGATGACGAGCAAGAGCTGAGCAAAATCTTCTCCAATACCAACAAGTTTTTCTCAGTTTCTAAGATGAGAATCGATATATTTACCTGTTATTTCTCTGCCTTCCTTTCCTGTTTTTGACCAGGTCTAAAAAGTTTCAGTCCTTCATTGAGAGCTGCCTAGTGAAGAACCACAGCCAGAGACCAACCACGGAGCAGCTGATGAAGCACCCCTTCATCCGAGACCAGCCCAACGAGAGGCAGGTCCGCATCCAGCTCAAGGACCACATTGACAGGACTAAAAAGAAGCGAGGAGAGAAAGGTCAGTGGAGAAGAGAGGAGGGTTAGTGGGGGAGAAGCAGTGCACTGAGCAATCAGTGAACTCTGCCACGTGCTTGGGGATCCCTAGTGCACACCAAGCCACATCCATGCAGGTGAAGCATGTGGGTAAAAGAGGGGAAAGCAGAGAGTGGGTTGCCCATGGTCCCAGTACCAGTTCCCCTCATTCAGATGGCTGAGTTTGTTTGCAGTCTCGTTGAATTCAATAGGTGTGATCGTCTGTGTGACCACTCTTCGTGTGGTTTTGGGGGTAGATTGGTTTATTTGGTTTGATTCCTCTCAGTCATTGAAATGAAAATAAATACCCATAACTAAACAATGGGTGTTATGCAAAGCAGACAGGTGACTGTCATTAGAGTTAATCAGTGTTTTTAAATATTACTTTTTTTCTAATGAAAAATCGTGTCTTTTTTTTAGTCTAGGTGGTAATTTCCACATGGAACATCTAAGCTTTGATTCATTAAAGCGTGTGTATAAAATTTACGTTTGCATAGATCCGTGCTGGCGTGTGGGAGGGTGAAGCTGCTAAGCTGAATTTTCCCCAGCTCACGTATTTCATGCCAAGTGTGTTGATCTACGTGACATCCCTGCAGCACCAGCGATGAGCAGAGCTGTGCAAACGAACATCCAGATAAGACCCTTGCCCCAAAGCAATTCCGCTGACTAGGAATAACCTATTAAACTGAATGTTTTCAGTGAACTCTCCAGGCCCTATCAAAGTTCCTCTGCAAGAAGGATCAGATAGCAGAAGAAACTTGTTAAAGTATTCAGCTGCTTGTGAACTGAATTTTAATTTGGAAGCTCATTTGTAGAATCCAGCAAATTAATACGTTGCTATTTCTCTTCTCATTGGTAGCGAAATTAATTTTTCATGCGTACCTTCCAGCCCCTTGTAATAGATTTCACTACAATCAAAACAATAAAATGGGATCCCAGTGAAGTATTAAATGTGTTTAGTCTGGCAAATGAAGGTTGGACCCTAGAGATAGAGAGTAATTGGATAAATGCGAGCCTTTCTTTGACTGTAATTCCCTTCATCCGATAAAGATGATATCCCAACAGAAATTGCAGTATGTAACACAACATTGCAGTGAGCTTTTATGTAGATATCTTCATTGCCTGGAAATTACATGGATTTGCATAGGAAGGTCATATGTTTAGGGAAAGAGAAGCTGGTGCCTTCAGAGCCTTGGTTAAATCCCATCTTCCTGTGGCTGTGGCTCCAGTAGCTGGTGGTGCACCTCCTGTTGCAGAACTGGCTTGAGGAAGGGGGTCACTCACTGTCACATGGGGATAAATTCTTGTTTTGTGGACACCCCCATCTTTACATCAGGGAGCTGTGGTTTTCAGGGCGGTTGCCCACTGTGCTGGTGCTTCCCTGGCCTTGTGGCCCCCATAAAACCAGAAAATGCAGAGCAGTAATGCTGCTCATTCTTGGCCATGTGAGGTAAAGAGAGTTGGCTGTTCTGCCTCCAGAGCTCTGGGATTTTCAGCCACTGGAAAAACAAATGAGTCCAGCAAAGGGCACTGATGAGCAATTCTGTTCCTAGATGAGACAGAGTACGAGTACAGTGGAAGTGAGGAGGAGGAAGAGGAAAATGACTCTGGAGAGCCGAGGTAAGAATCAGCATTTCATTTGTGCCCTTACATCCCTTTAGCTCTTTATAAAATCAGGATTATGGGCTCATATGAACTGGAAATGGAAAAAGGACAGTCTGAGCACTGAGTCCTGCAGAATAGAGGATATTCTCACTGCTGGGTGGTGCGTGGGTATAAACTGATGCTCTGGATCACCTTAACCAAAAGCTGGGGAAGAAAACCCCATTGCCTGTGGGATTTACAGCATGGCATGGGGCTGTCATGGGAATGTGGGTATTGAGATGTGGAAAATGTGAGGCAAAATTTAAAAACTCTTTAAAATGTGGTTCCTTACGTCCAAGTGTAACTTCCTGTTTCCATGTAATTTTTCACCACGAAACGTCCCAGGTGCTGCTGCAAGCCACTGTGGGGCTGGAACTTTCTTTGGTGACATTTTTCAGAGCCATTGTAATTAGTATCAGATTATTCCATTATTTCACTGAGATAATGTAGTATTTTAATACCTGGCAGTGATTCACACTAAATGTGCTTTGTGCACAGCTAAATATAGTGTGTGCCAGCCACTGCAGCACCAGGAGGCTTTGGTTAAAAACTTAATGTAAAGGAAACCTTTCCATTTACAGTGAATAAATGACTGGTGAGCCACGAGCAGAGCTCTGTCACCCTGCCCTGGCACTTGGAGGCCCCCATCCCTCCTTCCTCTGCTGCCCGAGCTCTGCCGGGTGTTGGGATGCTGTTGGGATGGAGGGGAGAGGGGCCACGCTGGAAAATCACGCAGGGGCCGGAGGCTCAGGGCTGCTTGGCTGGGATCTCCTCTGATGCTTCTCCTGTGTGCAGCTCCATCCTGAACCTGCCCGGGGAGTCGACGCTGCGGCGGGATTTCCTGCGGCTGCAGCTGGCCAACAAGGAGCGCTCGGAGGCGCTGCGGCGGCAGCAGCTGGAGCAGCAGCAGCGCGAGAACGAGGAGCACAAGCGGCAGCTGTTGGCCGAGCGGCAAAAGCGGATCGAGGAGCAGAAGGAGCAGAGGAGAAGGCTGGAGGAGGTAACCGGCCAGGGCCCAGCTGGTTTTGGGTGGAGCAGCGGGGATTTCTGGTGAGAGGTCCCACGGGGCTGTTCTCAGCCTGGTTTAAGGTCACATGCTGACCTCTGTAGTCAGTAACCCCAAACATTTTGTTACACTGGTTCAAGCTCCTCTGCTCATCCTTCTGGCGTAGCCACCTCCAGCCACTCTCCTCACCGTAGAAAGTGTTGCCAGCTTTTGTGAAGGTAATAGGTAATGGAACTAGTTTGCAATAAATAAACCCTAGGAATACCAAACCCAAAAGGGTCCCTGGAACTACTGAGCAGAGTTAGCCCATGATTGGGGTGACAGCTGTATTCAGTCGAGGTGGGCAGTCCAGCATCTGTCAAGTTCATTATCATTATTTGCTCCTGTGGACTGTTACAGCTGAGAAGAAGCTGAAAAGCTCCATTTGCCCTATCTCTGGATCCATGTGCCATTTGTGTCCCATTTAATCCCTAATTTCAACTTCAGTCTTTACAGTCCCTGCCAATTACAATTTCTCTAGCAGGGGAGGGGCAGATGCCTGGGTGACTTGTGCAATGATCCATATGTGCCCCGAAGGATAAGATTTCATTACCCTTGTCTTAACATACCAGCCATAAATGCAATCGGTCATAAAATTATCCACCCCATTTAATATCCAGCTGTAGGATTTGACCGTGTGACTTTGAGTGTCCCTGAGCTGTTCAGCCTGGCCATGTGCTCTGGAGGAAGTGCTCCCTTTTGCTTTAGCCCCTGGTTCTTGTATTGAAGAAGTTCACCAAAAAATAAATGGGCTTTTCTCCATCTCTTGGGGTTTTTTGATGGGGTTTTGCAAAAAGCCACCCATTGCCTTGCTCTGAACTCAGCCCAAGTGACTCATTGAAGGGTTCATTCATTGAGGGTCATTAAATTAGCTTTCTGAAGAGGTCACCAATATATCTGATACAAGGATCTGTGGTAAATGGACTCTTAGAGCATACACCCCCTTAATTTGCATGAGCAAGAGCTCTATTACTCTGATCACCAATCTCTCCCTGTACTGGGTAATGCCTCACAACAGAGACACAGACAGGAAGGAATTTCAGGCAGCTGATGGTGGTGGTATGGTCCCTCTTTGAGGTGGTCCTCTGGGCCCCTCCAGGGCAAAAGTCAGCACGGGCAAATCCCAGGCAAAGCATTTTTTCAGTCTGGTAAATATGTAGGTCTGTTGTGTTGTCAGACCATAGTGTGTTCAATACTTTGTAGGTCAGGCTTTGCCAGAGCCCTGCACCCATCCCAAGGCTGGCAAGCTGCTTTGAGAGAAGACATGGTTTGCACATAGATGCACCCCAAAATCCCCTGCCCCAGTGGATGTTTGTGAGGACTGTTGTAAGGAAGCCTGGCTCTGCCTTTGTCCCAGCCTGCTTGCTGCAAGCAGTACAGCAGCAGAACAACAGCAGAATAAAAGCAGACACCAGATTAGCTGCAATCCTGTAATGAATACAATGCTTGCTGCTGTATTAATGTGTTCTCTTCACATAGAAGAAAATTGTTCTCTCTTTGCTGCTTCTCAGGCAGGTTTTGAATGGAGGACTAATCCCTTTGCTAAGCTGGCGAGCTCTGCCCTGAGCTACAGAGTTGCTGCCTTGCTGGGCTGGGCTGAGCTCAGTCCCCTGGGCTCTGCCCGTTCCCTTCTGTTCTGTCCCTAAGTCATTAAAAGTTAATGCCACCATAGCCAGGATTTAAACCCAACACCTTTTCTAGTGGCTCTGTACAGCCCTGTTGGGCTCTTCAGCCACTGCCTTCTGCCCAGCTGCCTTACAGCTTTTGGACCTCAATTGAAAGGGAGGTGTGCTGAAGCAAAGCTGGCCAAGAGGTGTTTGCAAGCTCCTGCCATGTCAGAGGAGTGGGGCAAGGCAGGGGGGCTGTAGTGGAAGGACATCCTCTGCCCCCCTGGATGTGACCAGCCCTGTGGGCTCACCCAGGATCAGGGCAGATGCTGGGACCAGCTGATGCAGCTGTGGTAGCCCCAACATCTTCTCAAGTGCCCATTTCCTCAGGTCCATCTGGCCAGGTTTAGCTTCACCTGCTTCCAGTCACAGGGTAAAGTGAGCTCTGTTCTCTATTAGACACCGTTTGCATGGCGAGCAAGAAACAGCTGAGTTGCTATGGTGAGGATGAAAGCAGGAGTCCTTGAGAGAGGTACAGACCTTCTGTTGCAAACGTGGTGGGTTGTGGCAGTGGTGAGGACAGATGCTCCCCAGCATGGCTGGCTGTGGCTTTGCCAGCTGCAAGGTGCCCTGAATCTGCGAAACCAGAAAATCTGTAAATGCAGAGATGAGCAAATAAAGTTTCATCCCTGCTGCAGGCATATATTTTTGTCTTTGCCCTTCCCAGATATTTTGGGGCAGGAAGCATCTGATGGCCAGACAGAGGTAGCAAACAGCAGCTGTCACAGCTGTGCTGGGTTTGATGTGGCTGTCCCGAGGCTCCAGCACACTCTGTGGATGTGGAGTGCTGCTCCAGCACTCACACCCATCCCAGCAGCACCCAAAGGCTCCAGCAACAAGCAGGCTGCTGCAGTTGGGCCTCTCTGCTTTTTCCTACACCAGCTTTGCACTAACTTTTGCTGATGTCTCTTGGCCAGGGATTTGTTTTGGTTAATGGGAACAGGATTTCTTCCATGCTACCTTATGCTCTGACTAAGATGGGGTGTGCCTCCAGCAGGCAGCACTGTACCAGCAGATCTCTGGGAGGAGAGACCAGTGGAAGACTCAGATTACTGTGTTTTCAAAATAAATCTGACCTTTAAAACATGCTAGAGCAGCCGGGACAAATAAACCTTTGGAGCTGGTGGCTTTTGGGTCTCCTCAGTCAGCCTGTTCAAGCTGCCAAACATATTACTGTGTTTACTGAAAGAGCTCCTACTCATCATAAGATGCCATGGAGGTGTCCAGACTCAGGGAGTGAGTTGGCATTTGGGCCCAAGTGCAGCTCCAAAAGGATTGATGTAGAAGGATGCCAAGCTCAGAAATGCCTGGAGTTAATTTGTACTGGAGACTCACAGCAAAGGAGCTCAAGAAAGGCCTGTTAATGGGATAACTGGCCCATTCCTCTGTCAGTGCAGACCTTCAGGAGGGTTGTTTGGTGGTTTTCCAATGCTATTTTTAAATAACGGCAAGGGTAGAGCTCCTACCCTTTCTCGTGTCTCATCTGAAAGAGCTCAAAATGAAGGAATCTCATTTTATCTGTCACCTTCGTCTTCCTAAATGGGGATTTCGGAACCTCTCACTAAGTACCTCCCACGTTAGGGCTTTTTTGAGGAAATCCACCATCCCCTGATATTGCTCCAACAATAACATCAAATGCATATAGAAAAAAGTTAAGTGAGGAAGTCTTCTGATGGTCTCTTTATGCACTTCTTGGTGCCCCCGGGACCTGCTGCCATCCTTTGCGTGTCTCCTTGCATCTGTTGGACACTTGGGCCCCTTTTTACAGGAGCTGACCGATTTCCTTCTCTGAGGCTGAATTGTCTTCCAGGCAGCCAAAGAGATTTAGATTTGCAGCTGTCTTTAATTGCAGTGGAAGTAAAAATGCCCAAGCTAGCTTTGAAACTGGGACTTTCATGGGAGCAGAGTTGCAGCTTTGTTTTCCCTCGTGTAGAAAGTTGGTCTCATGAATTCAAAATGTGCACCAGAACTAACCCTCAAATTAGAGAATTAAATATCAATAGATCCAACAGCACTGCAGAAAATGTTTGTGTCATGCAGAAGGGTGAATAGGCTTGAATATATTTTAATTTTTCCCTATATATACATATATTAGATATATATAGTTCCCTAATCAGCCTTCCATTTGTTGCTGGCACAGAATGAGCCTTGATGCACTGGTTTAACCACCAAAACTCCAGCTGAGCTGTAGGAATAACACATCCTGGGGTCAGGAGCCTTAGGGATCCTGCAAGACAAATCTCTGTGCAGACCCCTTGGCAGCAGAGGGCGGATGGAGTCAGAGAGGGCTTTAAATAACCTCATTTTTCTGCCATGGTTGTAGATTTTTTTTCTTTTCTAGGTATAAAATGAAGGTCAGATCTTTACAGGGAATGTGCAAGGCAAATCTAAGCATCTTGCTGTTTTCATGTGAGGTTTCAGTTAGTGCCCTTACAGAGCTGGATGTTAAAGGGATAAAAGGTAGCTGAAGCTCCTGTAAATGTTAACCTGCAGAAGCTCTTCGACTAGAAGCTCTTATAAAGCAATGCCAAAAAACATTCAATAATTAATTATAGATAAATTTAGATTATCTAAAATGGTGGTTTGTTATTTTTTTCTGCATGTGCAGGTGTCCTGTAGCTTGTAGGAACCTTGTCATTAAGATGACAGCCCCTTCACAGTTGTGTGGTACATGGGGACACTGCAGTGGTCCCAGCAGCATTCTTGCACCTGTTTCCAAGGAGAGCTGTGTTACAGCAGCTCCTGTAGCACAGGTATGAGCCAAACCTCATGTCTCTCTCATTTTTCTTTGGTTGGGAAGCATGTAGGGCTCATAGTTTCTGAAGCATGAGCTTTTTGCTGCACGGGGCATCCCTTCATGGTGATCCCGAGTGAAAGCTCTGCAGTGCTTCAGAGCAAATCAGATCCCTGTTTGCCATGGTGGGAAGTTCTGACCCAATTTCTCTACCAGTGGGAAACACCTCTCCATGCTCCAGTGCCTGGTGTGTCAGGAAAGATGATGTTCCAGCCACAGTCACTCTTTCCCTGGTGGCTCAGATAAATGAGCCTGTCACAACAACGCAACCACCTAGAATATTTGTTTTCATTTGTCACTTGGAATTCCCCTTCCACTTCTTTCCTGGCTCATACTGGTGTTTGGGAGCAGCAAGCCAGGGTTTCCAGGAGCTTCTTCTTGCAAGTGTCAGTGCCTCTCTGAGCTCACAGGGTTCGAGGGGCAGCCTCAGCTCTCTCACTGCTCGTAGCCCAGGATGTGTCTGATCTAGCAAAGTGAGCTTGCTCTTTGAAGTCCTTGTTTCAAGCCAGGCCTCCAAGGGCCTTCCCACCAGAGGTTTTGCCTTCGTGTGTCTTCTCTCATCAATATTTAAAACCTGTCATATCTGGTGCAGAGCAAATAAGATCCCGTTCTGGCTTACAGGCAGCTACATATAGCTTTACCTGCAGAGTTACATAAATGCAGTCCCAATTAATTGGTGCTCTTGCCTTGCATGAATAATGGGTCTGGATAGTGTAAATACACACAGTGGTTTCAGGGTTGGAGAAATGTGGGAAGTGTGCTCTTGCAGTGGGAGAGGGAGGGCAAAAAACAGGGAGAAAAGGAGGCAAAGAAAGAGATCTTTGAATCTTTCCTATTATTTTTTTTCCCTTTCTTTTTTTTTTTTTTTTTTTTCTGTTTCTACATGCACTTGTTTTCAGCTGCATCTCCCTGAACCAAATCCCTCCTTCAAAAAAGGTCCCCATCATGCTTGTGCTGCTCAGACATACAGGAGAGACTGGGGCATTGCTGGAGGCTTTGCCCACTGCAGTGCCAGGTCCTCTCCAGATGTTTGCCAGCTGCTGCAGTGGGGCCATACAGGGAAAGTGTCTGATCCAGCCCCACTCTGCTGGGCTGCAGTGTTCAGCTGAAGGTGCTGGTAATGCTACAGTGACAAATGACCTGCTTATAATGTGACCTGACAAATGTGCTGTGGAGCTGGAGGGAAGTGCTGCACTCCCAGCCTCTATAAATGTCTGTGTTGGATCCTGCTCACAGCCTCAGCCCCAAGAGCCCAGCTGCAGCAGGGTGCAGAGGGCCTTCAAGTATCCAAAAAAGCATCAGGCCCAGCTTTAAAAGGAAGTGGTACCTATGGGCTTCAATTCTCATTCCTGCAGTTAAAGAGGCTTTTAGGAGGCTGGTGGTGAGATGCTGCCTTGAAGGAGAGGGGCCAGAAGTGGGGCAAGCGCACTGGGGCACATGGTACCCAGGAAGGATGGTGTGCTACTCCTTGAGAAAATCACTTTTCCATCCTTCTTTGGAAGGCCTTGGATTTGTTCGCCTGCTGGATTGGAAATAAAGAGCATTTGGGTGTTTTTTATTTAAGAAATAGCTGTGGTATTCAGGGCCTTGCCTCCTGCCAGCCAAGCCCAGCCTACACAAGCATTATGTGCTTTATTCAACACCATGGTAGTTTAACTAAAAAAGCCAGCCATTAAAACCCACCCCAAAACCAGTGTGTCACAACTGTGATTGGAAGCTCAGGGCAACATTTATTCAACACATTAGCCTGAAGATCTGTGCTTCAGATGTCATGGGAGCAGTGACCATCACCTAAGGAGGTCAGGGAGTGCTGGCAAAGCCAAGAAATCGTGTGTATCACCAGGATGCTGCAGAGTGGCCATGTCCTGGTGGTGAACCCTCTGCTATTTCTAGTGCAGAGCTCCAAAAAGTACATCCAGGCCTCCATTTTCCTGTTGCCAGTGGGGACAGGCGTACACACAGAGCAGCACATGCATCCCCTGTGTCCGTGGGCAGGGCGAGTGGCAGTGCCTGGCGTGGGACACACCGGTGTCTGGAGCTGCCAGGTTATTTCAGCTTGGATGCAGTTTTTGCTTCCCTGAGGCGAGTGGAGCAGCTCTGATACGTATGGCTATAGGTGGCACTAAAGCTGTGCTGCAGCTCAGGGAAATCACTGGAGTGTGGATGTTACCACTGGGTGAGGAGGCAGCAGCAGGACAGGCAGTGGCTCCTCCCGGGATGGAAATTTTGGGGTCTTTAGATGTCTGTTACAAGATCTGTAGATAGATTTATCTTTGTGGATATCTGTCTGTATCTTTACAGACATATATATGTATATCTCCAGAGAGACACAAATATATGGAATATGGAGGAAAATACAGTATCTGTATAGGTATCTTCAGATAGATAAAAATTTTAAATCAGTCTATACAGTGCAGAGCAGCAGTTTCGCATGGAAGCATCCTGGTCCCTGGAATGCTCAGGCAGCTCTTCAGCTGCTGGTTCCAGCCCTCCCCACAATTTAGTGAATGCATGGTGTTGCCAGCTTCTCCAGTGACAGCATTCCCACTGCAGTCTGCTCAGCCACTGTGGAGACAAAAAAAGAAAAGGGGGGGAAAAAAAGGAGAAAAAGGGGCCAGGTTTCTGCTTCAGCGGGTGCCTTCCCGTTGGTGTGTGGCTGCTCCCAGGATGTGATGGAAGATGATGGAGCCAAGGCAGGTTTTGCAGCTGCAGTAGCCAATCCCGGCATGTGAGTGCCCTCTGCCGATGCCGGCTGTGGTGCTGCGGTGAGGGGCTGCCCTGCCGAGCAGCCTGTGCAGCACTGCAGCTGCCAGCCCCTGCTCCCGGGATGGTTTGGGCAGCTGGAGGAGTTAGGCTGGGTTAAAAGCAGGCGTGTGGGAGCTGCAGGTGCACCCAGGGTGACTCACGGCAGGCTGTAGGTTGTCATCACCCCAAAACTGCCCGCACTGCTGTCAGCAAAGGTGCTACAGAGTGAAGCAGGCAAGGATGCAACCCAGGAGGGAGTGGGGCAGATGTGACCTGAGAACAGCAAGGGAAGTCCCATCCCGCTCATTTGGTGCTTCAAAACAGAAAAACCCTTGGATTTTGAGTCTTCCTTGTTGGTTTCTGGTCTCAGCAAACATTAATGCATTTCCCTCTCAGTAGGCAGTAACTCCCCTGGCTCCCTCCCTCCTCCTCATGGGTGGGTTTGGGCTGCAGTGTGTTAGCTGTGGGCGATGGGCTTGTGCAGCTCCTGGGTGCTTGAGGCCTGGTTAAGCCCCTGGTTAACCCCCACGCTGGAACATGGGGACCATGCACTGCCCACATGGCTTCATCTGCAGGCGGGAGAAGAAGTGATGTGGTGCTGGCTGGGAGGATGCTGTGGGTTCTCCACAGCCAGTGCCAAGCACTGGAGTGTGTGAGGATGGAGTGGGATGAGGGAATCTCTCCACCACCCAAACAGACCAGCCTGCTGGCAAGGCATCTCCTTGGATGGGTGGGAGCTTTCTGGGTCTGTGGGCAAGGTGACACCCAAAAAATCATGAGAAAAAGGACTTTGAGCTCCCAAGGAGAGGGATGAGGATGCTGACCTGTGCCTCCTGCCCCCCACAGCAACAGAGGCGGGAGAAGGAGCTGCGGAAGCAGCAGGAGCGGGAGCAGCGCCGGCACTACGAGGAGCAGATGCGGAGGGAGGAGGAGCGGCGGCGCGCAGAGCACGAGCAGGTAACGGGCTGGCAGTGGGGCCATCGCCTTCAGCATGGATTCCTCTGCCTCCAATCGGAGATTCTCCTGTAAACACTCATTTTTTACCACTTGAGAGCAAATTGCTTAATTGTTAGCACTGCGTGTGTCGCTTTCACTGCTGTTGTTTATTTCTGTGTGGATCCACTTGCTGGCCCGCAGATGTGAAGGCACTTGATACAGGTTTTCCACACCCGCCTGTTGTTGGGGTCAGATTTTTTGTTATTCTTGGGTAACGTTTGCCATTTCCCAGTGGTTTCCATTCCTGTAGAGTGGCAGACACCCTGGGCTCTTTGTGCAGGGATGGAGGGTGCCCGTGCTGATTGATCAGATCACTTGGGCGGGGCGGATGTGGGTGCCCACCTCATTCTCCTTCCTCTCCGGAAATACTGGCTCTTTTACCTTCTCTCTCTTTTTCCTTTGATCTTGCTGCCCATGCCTGCAGGAGTACATCAGGCGACAGTTAGAGGAGGAGCAGAGACAGTTAGAGATCCTGCAGCAGCAGTTGTTGCAGGAGCAAGCGCTACTTCTGGTAAATGGGAGGCCACGGCCACGCTTGCCGCTTCCTGCCCGTGTCGCGTCCGCATGTGCCCGCGTGCACCCGTGTCCCCCCAGTGCCTCCTGCCATGCCCAGACCTGGAGGACACCGCTGTCACCACCCTACCTGGAGCCTCCTGTCCTGCTCCGTGGCTGCAGCATGCCTGGATCCCCCGTTCTGCTCGGGGCAGGGTTCCCTCCTGGTGCACGGCTCTCTCTGTGTCCCTTCCGCGGCATTGGCGTGTGTGTGCTCTCGTGAGAGGAGCAGCCCTGGCTGCTGCTGTGAAGTTTTGGAGGCTGTTTGCAGCATGTTGGGGTGTGTTCGAGCTGCTGCGTGCCTGCATCCATCAAACCCGCCCTGCCATGCTGTTCTTCATGTTCTGAGTGAAGGCTTTTGTTTTCATTTCCTCGCAGGAACACTGTCTATTCCCTTGTGTGCTGTTTGCATTCTAGATGTCCTCTTTTTTAATTTGGGTTTAAGTTACCCTCTTTACTGCTGGTAGCTGTTACTCTTACTGCATTTTCTTTTAATTTACAGAGGTTTCGGGGTTTTTTTTTTTTTATGCCTTGCTATTTTATTTAGGAAAAACAAAAGCCCTCACACAAGTCTTTGCTTTTTAAAAGGAGTTTTTACAACTATTTACTCCTTAAAACTCATAGAGCTGTAGGGATTCAGAAAGATCACACAGTTGGCTTTGCAGTCTGGCTCTTCCCAGGATCAAATTAATTGGTCCTACAGAGGAATTGGCTTCAGTTGGGCTTTGTCTGACCATAAAATCCTGAAATGGTTTGGATTGGAAGGGACCTTAAAGACCATCTAATTCCAACCCCCTGCCATGGGCAGGGGCACCTTCCACTAGACCAGGTTATTCAGAGCTCCATGTTGACCAGGTGATGTTTGGCACCTCATTGAACTGATCCTTTGTTTTTCCCATCCAGAAAAACCTGGGCAAAGTCAGTGGTAACTTGTAAGCAAACACCAGCCCTCAGTGGGTCTCACAGGGTTTCCCTGACAAGGCAGCACTCACATCCCCCATTCCTACCAGACGGGGCAGTTCAGTGGCTGCAAAGCATCAGTGGCAGAGTCACAACTCTGAGTTTGTTGGCTCTTCTGTCTCTCCTTGGGGATGCTTTACAGCTCAGTCCCCAAAGTCTTTCAAGTCTGTGACCTCTGCCAGAAAACAACCTTTCAGATGCTCAGGACCCATTGTTGACCCAAACAGATAAATCTGCAGGTTGCAGGCTGGCTGGGCACCTTGTCACTGTGTTTTCTCCTGGGCAGGAGTACAAGCGCAAGCAGCTGGAGGAGCAGCGCCAGGCAGAGAGGCTGCAGAGGCAGCTCCAGCAGGAGAGGGACTACCTGGTGTCCCTGCAGCAGCAGCAGCAGCAGCAGCGGCAGGACCAGAGGCCAGCAGAGAAGAAACCCCTCTATCACTACAAGGAAGGGATAAATGCCAGCGAGAAGCCAGCATGGGCCAAGGAGGTAAGGGAGAGCGAGGAGGAGGATGATGGTGGTGCTCGGCTGTATCCGCAGGGCTGGGTCTGAAATGCACACAGCAAGTTGTGCTCCACAGGGTGGGAGTCCAGCAGATGCCATCAGCTGTGCTGGGAACACTGCCAGCTCGTGCAGTGTGTCTGGGTGTGTTTGTACAAGCAGGGGGGAAGAAGGCTTTTCCATGAGGGCATGTGAGGAGGGGAATGGATCCCTCCTGGAGGAGTTCAGCCTATCTGGAGGCTTGTGGACATAAAATCGTAGAACGTTAAGGAGTTGGAATGGACCTTAAAGATCATCTCCTCATTCTCCTTCCTGGTGTGTCCACAAGTCTGCAGGGGTCAGGCGTGAATGCAGAGGGTGATTGTCATGGGGTTCCTTACTGAACCCTAATTCTGCATAGTCATGGGTTGGGCAGCTATTTCCCCCTGGCTCAGGGCTGTATCCCTTGGGGTTACTCGTTCCTGATTTTCTCTCTCAGGCAAAAAGCAGGAATTCTAATAGTTGTCAGATCTTGAATATTAATTATTGCTTGTCTGAATAGTCGAGAAGATTAGGACACGCATTGTCTGCAGTGCAGATTCAGGATCATGTGCAAACTCATTCTCCTTTATCTCTTTGTGGTGGCTCCAGTAAGATTGGTGCCTGCTCTTGCTATTAATTTTCCTAAAGTTCTTTTTTGTTTACTTTTGTAACCCTACTCCTGGGCAGGAAGAGCTTTTAATAACTTCCCTATTGTTCCTACTAAGCAGGAGCAATGCTCAGCATCCTTTAGTCCTGGCAGACATGTGATGTGCATCCAACATGTAGCTGGTCTTTCCTCTTGACAGTCCTCATCTGCATCCACAATATCTGCAAGCATTGAATGCTCAGGGAATTCAGCTGCCTGTTGCCAAGGAAAGGCCAGTGATACATTCTTGGCCTTTCTGAGCCATCACAGAGATAGATGTGGGTGTCAAAAATTCTTTTCACCTCTTTGCACACTCTCTTGGATTTTTCTTTTGTTACCTTCCAATTCAGTCTTCAGGTTCTTATGGTAGCAGTGCACCAGATGATAGATTTTCATGGAGTTGCATCATTCACCAGCCCTGCCAGTGGTAGAAGAGTTTTGAGACGTGGGATTGCAGATGAGGTGTTCCAGATGTGCTGAGCTGCCTCTGGCAGGACAGGTGTCTGCCTGAGTGGTACCTCTACAGCTTTGTGCAGAACTGGGTCGTTCTTGTTCATCTGCTGGAGTGCTGAGAGTAGGTAGTGAGCAGGGAAAAGGGAATAAACTGTCTTTCATTGCCTGGTTTTAAGTAAACCCTCTAGAACATTGCTAAGGTACTTCTGGCACTGTCTGCAAAACTTTAGCAAAGATATGTAAAAAGGAATATTATTTTTTATCTGGGGTGAAGGAGAAAAGTGCTGGATTTAGCTTCCCCTTTCAAACACAAAGGCCCATTTCTTCTGTTTCATGGGGCTGGCATCTTTTTGATGCTGCTACTGGAAGCAGGACATTGGGAACTGCACAATGGGAATTAGAGCAGCAGAACATGGCCTCTTACCCTTTGCTGAAATCATAGGGAAGATGAGGTTTCCTGTTGTTGGGGAACTTCTCAAGCTTCCACCAATTAGCTCTCCAAACCATTTATTCCTTACCTGTGTCACTCTGTCTGGTTTCTAATTAAATGCTCCAAGCTGTGGCATCTCTCTGCTGTTGGGAGCAGTAGTTTGATGTACTGCCTCAGCACAGCACCCTTGGGAATCTCCCAGAATGACTTCTCTTGCCTCCATTTTATTTTATCTTCTGTTTAGTCCTACTTTTAACACAATACAGGTACTTTGCTGCATATATTGAAGGCCCACCTTTGCTGGCTCCACAGATAGATTTGTGCTGATACTTAATGAGCCTACCATGGTTCTTGCTATAGTTTAGCAATTTCCATACCCAACCCATGCATGCTAATTTAACAGAAATATTGAGACTTTGTTTTCCTGTGGGAACAATGAAAAGACAAGTCTGGTGCTCACCCTACATTTTCTGGAGTCTGTGCAAAGCTTATTTGGATATTTCCTGAGGATTTTACGTTATATCCTGTACTGCCCTTGTTTTTATACTTTTTGGTCTCAAGTCTTCTCTCTCGGGAGCTTGATCACCACAGCTGAGCCCTCCTCATGCTGTGCCCCTCTGCTTTTCACACCTCTCCTTTATGCACACATTTTCCCACCTCACTCATTTTCACGGGGTGACCCCAAGACCCTGCAGAAGTGGGATAAAGCATCAGGGCGAGGCTGTGGCCACTCACCTTGTGGTTGTGTTCCTGCATCCCTTTGTTAAGGGACTGGCCTGGTGGTGATGACAAAGCTCTGGGTGAGGAGCCAGCCTGTGCTGCTTCTCTCACAGCTTCCCCAGAGCACAGGCAAGGATTTCTCTTGATGCTAAATGAAACAGTCTGAGCAGATACTCCTGCCAAGATGCATGGATGCACAGTCCCTTCTGCTGCCCCTTCTACTCATCTTCTTGTTATCCAGGGTTATCCACTGGAAGTTAACTTGGGATGTAGCTTGGGTGCTGTCCCAGACCTGGCCTGTTTATCCAGGCACATCTTTTATAATTATGGACTATTTGGGCCTTTTTGGAGATCATGTTGGGACCCTCTGGTGATCCAGCCAGGGATATGGCATTAGCACTCTGAGCTGTGGTCCTGTAATTAGCAGCTCCCTTTGTTATGACTTTTCTGTTACTGACCAATATTTGCTAAACACGGTGTTGCAGATAGGTAGGAAACCTTGGTCAGCTGAAGGATGGGTTTGGGCAGGAATATACCACACATGACCATGCAGAAAGGAGGGGACAGGTTTAATCAGACATGTTCCACATGGTGGCTGGCTCTTAGGGGTGCTTTCCCGCTGTTCAGAGCTTCCCTGAGAGAACTCAGGGCTCAGCTGTGCATCACAAGCTGTTCTGTTCTCTGCCACAGCCAATGCCCACATCAGCTCCTCCTTCAGTCCCCGTGGCTTTTATCCTGCTCTCACTTTGAAGTGATGTATTAAAACATTAGCAGCCTTCTACTGGGACTGCACAGACACTGCTAAGGATGTTTCCTGTTTTGGGGAATCTTGACTTCAATTGGAGATGGTCTGTACTTAAGCAGTGATGAACTCCTGAAAGGTTTTACTTCTTTTTCCCCCTTTCTGCCTAATAGTGGAATCAGTAGAGCACAGCTGGAGAGTCCCAAGAGCATCTTTTGCTGCCTGGTGCCACAAGGTGCAAGCAAGATGCTAGCAGTGGGAAATCAAACACCTTTCTCCTTCTCAGTAGCCAGACACCCCCATTTGATCCCTCTCCTGCTTTCTCCTCCACACCAGCTTGGACATCCTCCCCAATCAGCTGCACATTAGGGCCTGGCACTGTGCCGGGAGCAGCCAGAGCGCTCGGCTCCGTCTCCTCCTGTCGCCGTTGCTGCCAAGGCTTGGCTGAGGAGGAGACGGACTGGAGCAGCCTGTGACCCAGCCCTCGTGCTGCTGCTCCCTTTTCAGAGCGAGTTCTCCTTCCCACCCTGCTCCCCTTCCCATCCCTGTGTCCTCTTCTTGGGCACTGCTGAGCTGAGCTCTGCACAGCCTCTGCTGGCTGGTGGGCAGTTGTGGTGACCTTTTAGGACACAGCAGTAGCCCAGGTGACACCTCATGAACTTGAAAAGGAAACAGACCGTTACACAAATTTCTTACATAGATTTCACTTTGTCTCATGCTCAGTCTCTGAAAAGGATTCATTTTTATTCATACAATGGTTCTTTTGTTTCATGAGTATTTACTTGAAGAAGAGCAGGGATTCTTTCCAGGCAAACCTGTTGTAGAGATTGCCTTTTAACATGACATCATCCACGGTGGAATTGAGACACGCTCGGGGTATTTAACACTTTAATGACACATCAATAAAATATACATCAGATCTCAAGGTATCAAAAATTCTGCATAGCATATGCTGCCTGAATATCAATGCACAGCCTAACTGCAGGATGGCATGGCTGGGTGAGCTGAAACCACCGTGTTCCCATCAAGGGTAGCTGAAAGCAGTGGGCTTTGGGTTGATGTTCTTTCTCAGTAATAGAGGTTTTTCCCCTCCCATACATGACAAGGTGCCAGACTCAGTAAATCCAGATCAAAGCCAGCCATTCTCTGGCTGCCATGTTTATTCTTTTATTCAGATCAAACAAAACCACTCATTGTGGTGTTTATAACAGTGAAGGAAAATGGTCCCCTTGCTTAAAGATCCATTTGAGAAGAAGGAAGAGCTTCTCACAAGTTATCTTCTAGGAACAGCTCTCTGAGGCATGCTGCCTTTTCTTTATTTTGTCTTTTTCTTTTCTTTTTTTTTCCATTTCATATTCAGAAATTAATTAAGTGTATAAATTTAAACAGTCCTTCTCATGCCTTTAAAATGCATTTATTGCACAGTTTGCTGGATAACTTCTATTCCAGGATCAGAGAATCACTTAGGTTGGGAAAGACCTCCAAGGTCATCAAGTCAAACCTATGACTGATCACCACCTTGATCAGGCAACAAGATGTGATATACCTAAAGAGAAAAGAGCTTTCTGTATGTTTCTGCATACCTTGGATTTCCATTGGAAACGGGTTCTTGGGGGCGTTGACCCCTCTCCCGTGTCCCGCAGGTGGAGGAGCGCTCCCGGCTCAATCGCCAGAGCTCGCCGGCCATGCCCCATAAGGTGGCCAACAGGATCTCTGACCCCAACCTGCCTCCTCGATCAGAGTCCTTCAGCATCAGCGGCGTGCAGCCAGCCCGGACCCCACCCCTGCTCCGACCCGTGGACCCGCAGGTAATGGTGCTCCCCCTCTGCCAGGATGCTGGGGGTGCTGGTAAGGAAACAAGCAAAGAGTGGATGGAAGGGAAAGAGCATCTGGCTCCCTGGTTTCTCAGCCTCAAGCATATTCATGAGTAAGAACAGCATCTACATGCATGAGTGTATTCCTCTTGTCACCTCCATGTGTTAGCAACATCACGCTGGTTTATACCTTCCTTTGAAGCATCACGTACTGGTTACTGCTAGAAACAAGCTGGAGGACCAGGAGGAACTGCTGCTCTGGTCCAGTGCAGCTGTTGCTCTGATCCTCTTTGGATCTGGTTTATGTAAAGGACTAAAACCACGGCCAACCTGGTACAAAAGACCCGGGATGCTTTGATGCTGAGGATCATCAGAAAGAGGTTTTGCTTTCTTTGCCGCTTTGATTCAAGGTTTTGTTTTGGTTTTCCATTGAGTTGACATCAGTCACAAACACATCTGGAGAGGGCATAGATCACCATGACTGTCACAGAGGAGGGACATTGTTATTTTAGAAATTTCTCCCAGCCATGAGGTCTGCAAGTACTCTACCACCAAAAGCTGTAGGAGTGTCAGTGCTGGCTCTGGTCTAGCCCCTGGAATTGTTCTCACAGATCCACAGACTCCAGCAGGGATTTCAGAGGGAAGTACTTGGAGCCTTTGCTCCAAGTTCAGCTGGTCTTTCTATGGAATATTTGCCAACTAAGTGCCAGCCACGTGTGGCACCTCCAGTACAATACCAGCGTTAAGCAAAAATGTGCAGGAAAGCCCCGAAACATACGTTTCTTGCCCAGCATACATGGTCCGTATGCATTGGGAAAGTGGGCAAAACCCCATTTCACTGTCATCCCTCTGACTGACCAGATATTTTTCAGTGACCTTCTTGGCATCCTCTACCATCAGCAGCTACAAAGATTTTTGTTTGGCAATAAAATACTTGTGAAAGGGTTGCTTGAAGCCCTGAGCCCCATGTCAGTTTGTGTGGGCATACACATATACCCATGAGACATGGATGTGTAGAGAGACATGTATGTAGAAATTTCAAATAAAAGTCATAACCCTGCTGTATCAGAGAGTGCAACTTCACAGAGTCCTGGGAAGAAGCTCTGATTTCACACTGTAACTTTATGATTTTCTCAGCTTTCCCAGAACAGATGTCAGTATGCCTTGAACTTGCGAGCTATAGGGCTGACCCATGGGATAAGAGCCACTGAGACCTATAGAAACTCATGCCTCGAGATATTTTTTAAGCCATCTATGCCTCAAAATTCCTGATGATTTTTTAAAATCAATTATTATTTATTATTGTTTCCTTTTTTTTTTTTTTTTTTTTTTTTTTTTTTTTTAAATNTTTTTTTTTTTTTCATTTTTAACATGGAAAATCCATGCCAAACTTCATTAGCACAACCACAGAGGTGCAGGTGTAGGACTTTGGACCAGCAGCAGCAGAGCCTGGGGCGGGCATGGTGTGTGCGGGAGCGTGATTTTTAACAGATTTTGCATTGAAATGATGTAAATCAGAAGTTCCTGAAACCAAGGCAGTGCTGATCTCAGACCAAGGGGGCTTTTCAGTGCATCCAAAGTGCTAATCCAAATTTTTTTTTAAATCAAATTTTTAAAAATCAAATTATTCCTTTTTCTTTTTTTCCCCCCCCTCCATTTTGACTGATAGTTCTGTTTTGACTTGGTGCTTAGATTCCACATCTGGTCACTGTGAAATCCCAAGGAAGCTCCTTGTCTGGGTCTCAGTCTCTGCATGAACAGCCTGCAAAGGGACTGGCTGGGTTTCAGGAGGCTCTGACGGTGACCTCTCACCGCACTGAGATGCCAAGGCAGAACTCGGACCCCACCTCAGAAAACCCTCCTCTGCCCCCTCGCATTGAAAAGTTTGACCGAAGTTCTTGGTTACGGCAGGAGGAAGACATTCCACCAAAGGTAACACAATCACTCCTCGCTTTCAGCACGTCAGAGGCAATCCCAGAGATGAGTCCTTCTGGCAAAGCAGAGTGGGCAGGACTGAGCCCACCCCGAGGCTCTGCAGCGTGTGCTGACCTACCCAGGGGCTGGACTTCCTGAGGCAGGGTTTGCAGGACATGCTGGGAGCTGCTCTTGGCTGCAAAATAGCTGCAAAACAGCACTGCTCTCCAGCAAAGAAAGTTCCCGAGCCCAGAACAAATTAATCTCTTCTTTCCCTTGGATAAAAAACAACCTTCTGCTTAAATAGAATTATAGGAACATAAAATTTGTCATACTCAATAAGACGGGTCCTTTTTAGTCCAGTACTGTGCCTCCAGTTGCGATCAATATTTGATGGAAGACTTGTAAGGGCTCCAGGAGCTTTATACATTCATTGACATTTTGGCAGTGTCTGGCAGTACCTCTTTAATTAGGATTCTTCTGGACCAGTATTTGAATGGTGTTGTTTATACACCTTCACTTTGGAAGAATTATAACTTGGTCATTAAAGTTCCTCTTACAGTGAATCAGTGCTCAGCTGGGAGGATTTTTACAGAGGAGAAATGATTATAAATTGATTAGTGACAGGGAGGCAGTATTTGTCCCTGGTTGAGAGGCAATTTTTCCTGTATATTTACAAAGTGAGTGACTTGCCTTTTTAAGAGCAAAGTCACAGTTACCAGGTAAGCCTCCCTGTGCAAGGGATCTGTGGTGGTGTCATGGGTGTTAATAATGCTCCTATTTCTCCTGTCACCAAGCAAGAGGAGACATCAGTGCTCTGCTGAAGGAACAGCAAGCCAACAGCTCCTGGAACTGTCTGTGTGCTTGGCTCCTCTATAGTGCAGGAAGGTGGCTGCCTGGTTTTAACCTAATTAGGAAAAAAACCCTGCAATTTAATGTTGGCTTTTGCCATGAGTCCTTTGGGAAGGACACTCGGCCGCAGCGATGCCCTGCGTGGTGAGACCATGGCTCCTGGGAGAAAAAGCTGTTCTCCAGCACTTTGCTGTGATTTTTTCCCCCCAGCTGAGGGAACATGGACTCTGGAAGGGGTCCCCACCAGATCACATTTAGGGCTGCTGTGTTGGCAGTAGCACCTGTGAGGAGCCTGGCTTCACACTGGACTGCCCAAGGAGGGTTTGATGTGTTTGCAAGCAGGAATGAAAGGACTGCCCCAAGAGGCAGGTACTGGCTATCTCCATGGTCCAGGGTCTTGTTTCTGCCAGTGCTTATGGCTGGATGCTTCAGAGGAAGGTGGAAAACTCCCCAGGTCCTGACTGCAGAGTACCCTACCTGGAGGGGGGACTGCTTTGTGCTGAGACAAGCTGCAGCTGGTGATGCTGCAGAGTCTAAAGCATCGCTAGCTCTCTAAATATTTTCTTACCTTGCCTAATGCAACCCTGTGTTTATTCTCAAAAAAAGCCAAGCTTAATCCTTTTTCTTGCTAATCCTGACAAGCCCTTGGCCCCTCTGTGACCTGGTGCAAGGTATTGCACGGTGAGTATTGTCATGCCTCTTCACATCACCTGAGGTGCTGGGGGATGAGACCGCTGCACCTGTGGCCATGCAGTGATGCCCGAGCTCCCATGGGATGGGGCAGAGCTCCAGGATTACCTTTCACAGCCCCTGTAGGCTGTGGTTGGCTTTGGGTGTTTGTGCTGAGCTGTTCTGCCAGCAGCAAGTTTTTGGCACCAGCATCTGAAGCTCAGTGAAGGTCACAGTTTTTATTCCTGGTGTTAGGTGGGTCAGTCTGGATCTTCCCACTGTCAACCCTTTTGTTTGTCCATCAGTCAACACCTTCTGTCTGCTGGTGTGTGTCATACCTGAGCTAGATAAAAAACCTCTGTTGTGGCTGTTAAAATACACTTCAGCCTGAATTTTACCTTAGAAGTTACTTTCATGAGTTTTGTTAGACACAAGTTATATCTCTTTGTGTGTGTATATGTGCATACATTTCTTTTAGAAGTAAGTGCCCTGTTTGGTGGTGGCCAGGCTGCTCTGGGGGCTCCCATGCCAGCAGCATCCCTGAGGCCATCTTTGCAGCTTGCTGCTGCCTCACACTCCAGTGATTCCTTCTAAAAGCTGAGAGCTTTGTATTTTATAATTGCCCTAAATACTCCCTTTCTCTCAGTGGGAAATCAGTTGTAAATCAGCCTTAAGGCAGTGCTGGAAGGTGATTTCGTGATGGCTCAGGTGAGCGAGGGCCCAGACTGAATGACTGCAAATGTCTCCATTCTTTTCCAGGTGCCTCAACGAACCACTTCCATATCCCCTGCCCTGGCAAGGAAGAACTCCCCAGGCAATGGCAGCGCCCTGGGGCCCCGGCTGGGCTCCCAGCCCATTCGGGCGAGGTATGGAATGGACATGAAGGGGATGGGCAGGACTGATCCCTTGTGCCACTGCTGCGCTGCCCCAGCATCACCCTGCTGGGAGCCAGACGTGGGCTGGGGTTTAGCCCTGCTTTTTCTGATCACATTTGCAAGGTTTCTCTTGTCTCTGGGATGAATTTTTGCATCCATTAGTGATTTGTACTGACAAGGCTTCCATCACTGGGATCCCTGGAGGCTTTTCTCCCCTGGCTGAATGCATTCCTGGGCATTGCAGGGTTTGGAGGTGGATGCTGCATCTGCTGCTGTGGAATCAAACAGGAGTTTGGGTGCTCCCCTTAGTGGAATTAGGTCCTGGTTCTCACCTCTTTTGTATCAGTGGATCCCTATAAGCCAGTGGGGAAGTCTCAGTGGTACATTCCATACATTTCTTATGCATCAGAGTGGTTTTTTCCACAGATAATGACTGAGGAATGTGCTGCAGGACAGACACTCATACTTGCTGAGATCTTCTCTGTGTGTAGATCAAGGGTTAAATTCCTTTCAGGTTCCTAGGACTGGGCCTTTAGCTTCGCCAGATCCAGCTCTGGCACAGCAGTGAGCCCCCAGGAAGGTGCTGTGCCACTGCTGTGGTCCCATCTCTGCCGTGTCACAGCTGTCCCTGGGCATGTTTGAAACAAGCAGGGGAGCTGACAGGCTCTGCTCAGAGCTGGATGGAAAAAACACAGCTTAGTCATGCGAGAGCTTGTCTCTGCTTCTCAGAACAAGACCTCAGACAGATCCCCCGAGAAATGCGAGTTCCAATTAGCCTTGCGTGAGGGAGCTCCTTGGATTCTTCTTCCTGCCTTGTCCTCAAAGGGTGAGGTCAGAAAGTGAATGTGGGGGTGTGCTGATCGTGTGTGCTGTCACCAGTTTGAGCATACGCCTCCCTTTCCAGCTCAGTGCCCCTCTGTGCTTCAGCAAACTCTCAGGCAGTAGCCCTGAGTCGCTGGCAGGGGCAGCAGTAGGAGGAAGAGTATTTTTTGTTGTTCTTTTTTTTATTTTAATTAGAGAAAAAGCATATCATAGTTTGTTGCTCCTCTTTGCCAAAGGCTGAAACACTTCGAATTCTTGAGAATGTTGTTCTTTTAATTAGCTGTTGCTTGAAGGACAGCTTAAAATGCAGAGGGATATTGGACTGTGTAGTCCTTGTAAGTGATGGTATTGGAAGTAAAAAGGATAATGGGAATCTGGGATTGAAGTTCAAGGTTGCCCAGTGTTTCCTCCAGTGCAGCCTCACTGTCCCAGTCCTGGCTAGTGCAGGTAAATATATCAGTTGCCAAAGTTTTCAAATAAACTTAACCAGTTAGTTTAGCTAAGGACATTTCAGCCATACAGCCTGAGCTGGAGGCCTTCGGTTTGATGAAAATTGGAAATTATTAAAATGCTACCACATGTCTGTTAAACTTAAGTAGTCATTGAAATTATTTCATACTTCATTTCTCTCACAGCAATGTAATATTTTTCCTTTTTCCCCACTTCTCCTATTGGTTCTCGATTCTTCCCATGCATAAATGTAAATATTACAAAAATATCCCTTCTTTTATTTGTCACCGTGCTGTGACAAATGAGGGAATGTTTACTATACATTTTAAAGAGGACTTTGAATAAGATCACTTCCAGAAACATTGTATAAAACCAAATTGCCTAACTCTGCATGAACATCTCTTCTGATGTCATTTCAATGCCAAGTAAGAATTAATTTCCTAAAGGCATCTGATACCAAGAGAGATATTAGTCACTCTTTGTGTATCAAGGGCACTTTTTATTCTAGATTTATCTGTGTTCACAAGGGTGAGAGAAATCAAGGAGGAAAAGTGGATATCTGATGCAAGTTTGAAGTGAAGCCATGAAAGTTGGGTGAATAAGTGGTACAAGTGATTTGTTGCAAACCTGAGATCCTTGCTTTGCTGAAACCTTTGTCTAACAGCACATTGCAGATTCCTGCTTTTATGAAGAATATTGGTGGCTAATTAGGTAACTCCAGCTTTGCAAATCTACAGACAGGGAATCCAGGGCAAAGAATCTTCTTAATGGTTGCCAAATTTCACAAAATAAGAGCAGAAAGCTTCTCTAGGCAATTTTTTTTTTGTTGTGGTCATAGTGCACCCAAAATTGGAGACCTCAGCCCTGTCTCCTCCAGCTCAGGAGGACTCCCCTGGCCTTTGCAGCTGCTCCTGTCAGTGTGGGAAGGGTCTGCAGCCCTGGGGGTGGGTCTGACCCTGGCTGACGGTGCCCTTCTGTTTTGTCATCCTGCAGCAACCCAGACCTGAGGAGGACAGAGACCATCGTGGAGAGCCCCTTGCAGAGGACCAGCAGTGGCAGCTCCTCCAGCTCCAGCACTCCCAGCTCCCAGCCCAGCTCCCAGGGTGGATCCCAGCCCGGCTCCCAGGCTGGCTCCAGCGAGCGCAACAGAGTCAGAGGTGAGCTTGGAAACGTCTCTCAGCATCAGGCACACTGTGAGGCTTCCTGACAAGCGAGAAGGGCAAGAGGGCTGTGATCTCATGCTTGTTTTGAAAAAAAAAATTAAAAATCAAAGGATCCATCATTCCTGATGTTCTTTTGTGACCTGCTGGCCTCCCTGCAAGCAGAGTTGCCAACAGCCCCTTCCCTGGAGGCTGATGTAGGATGGCCACAGCATCACACTGCCAAGTAGCCTGTACAGAAGGAGATGGGGGTTATGCTTTAGGGTAAATAAAAAAACAACCAGTGTGCTTCCTGTCTTCATCCACCCAGGTGCACCGCTTGTGACTTGATTTCTTTGGGACTGTGTTTCACTTTTAGTTGATTTTTTTTTTTTTGGAGCTTCATCTTTGTGCCCGAGATGGGATCAGAGGAGTGATGTAGCCTGTAAGAAGCTTTCTCTTAGGTGCTTTCACCAGGCAGCCCTGCTGACATGGAGTTTCAGTTCATAGCCATATTGTTCCCTCCCTTCCTGGAGCCCCTCTTAAAGATACTCCATTTCCCTGTTCAGTGGCAATGGAGCTGCCACAGCTCATACACCCCACACATCTGCATTCTGGCACAGCCCCACACTTCCAGTCCCCAGGGCTGAAGAGAATTAAGACAAATGCTGCCTCCTTGCATTGAATATTTTATGACTTGGCCATATTAGATGATGTGTCTGTTGTTGAAACTGTCACTCCTCTAGGCAGTCAATAAAAGGAGTTTGTAACCCATTGTCATTTTGGGTTTGGTTTTGTTTTTACTAATGAGAAATCCTGTGACAAATAATGTCCTTGCACTGTCAGATGCTGCAGAGCTTTTCATTTATCACATGCCCTGCTCTTCTGCAAAGTAAATTTGTTTCTTTAGTAGAAAAGGAGCAGTAACTCTATGAGAGGGCTGTCAGTGGAGACTGGGCAGGGTTATGGCTTCTCTTGCTCTGTTGGTGGAGAAGCAGAAATGAGCAGGAGGACTTTTCAAGACAGCAGAGGCAAAGTGATGATGAAGGCCCTGTGCCCACCTTTCCCCGGTGACAGGGTGCAGTGGTGGCTTTTTGCAGCGTTTTGATTCCCACTCTCTCCACCTGCTTTTCACCCAGGGAATGCCAAGCCCGAGGAGTCCCCTGTGCTCTCCCATGAGCCCGCCAAGGTCAAGCAGGAGGACAACAGGGATGTGACACGACCAAGTCGACCTGCTGTGAGTCCTCACTTCCTTCCCGTGGGAATGCTGCCAGCCAGCTTGGCCACATTTCCCTTTGGTGCGGTGGCACAACTGCGGGGACCCCAAAAACGAGGCTAGTACTGCTGCTGCTCCAGCAGAGGGACTGGAAAGCAGCAGTACAGCGAAAGCCCCTGGGAGATTTGAATGCTTCAGAGAGTGCATGAGTTTTTACCAGGAGCCCAAGCCTAGGGGAAAGCACTTAAGCCTGTGTTTCCAGGTGAAGCAGATGCTTAAGGGCTTTGCTAGCTTGGGCGCGGCGGTGGCCAATGGCACATTGTTGTGTTCCGTGCTGCATGTCCCCCGCAGCACCCACAGAGGGATGCTCTGCTCGGGAAGGCTGGGGAACCAACCAGCCCCCGACAGCCTTCCCAGCTTAAAACCCCACCTGGTAGTGGTCTCTGTACACTCCCCTTCTATTACTCTGAGCAAAATCTCATCCGAAGTGTTTCCTCCTGGTTTAATGCTGTTGACATTTCTATCTTAAAACTCCAGAGTCAGCCTAATAACGATATGAATTTCCACTGCTTCTCTATTTTAATGTGTATTAATGTTTTGTTGATGATGTTTTTTTTTTCTCTACACTCCACAGCGTTGAGCTAACAATTCTAATTTTATTTCTAACCTGCTTGCCCTTCCTCTGGCTTTTTCCTGTCCCGATCTGTTTCCTCTGATGCTGATTATTCTTCCTTTACCCACAGAGCTATAAGAAAGCTATAGATGAGGTTAGTGATATCTTTTCTCAGTGGGTCATGCCTATGCAAGGTTGACTAGTTAGTGCTTAATTCCAAGCTGGGTGTTCTTGGTGCTGGCGTTGATAAAGGTGGCGATGCGATCTCGGGTCGGACGGGAGAGCAAACCGGCGGCGTTCCGGCATCGCGAGCCCGCCCGTGGGGAGGGGACGGCACTGCTGGGGTGCTCTGCTCAGCCCTGGGCTGCCCAAAACCCACTGGCCACACCACTTGCATGGAGGCCAGGGCAGAGGCATCCCAGTGTTCATGTGGGGGAGCAGGTGGTGCTGCCGTTGTTCGCGTGTTGGAAAGAGGAGGAGCAAGAGTGGAGGTTTCTTGTGCTGGTGGAGGAGGTCGGGCAGCCTGGACCCCTCACCGCATTCTGCTCTCAGCCACAGCCCCTGACCACCCACTGATTTCAGTGGGGCCATCAAGTGCTGTTTGAAATGTGTTTTAAGCCTAATTCTTACGAAGGCATTTGGAAAACAGAGCAGTGGAAACACTGGGTTGTTCATTCTCATGGACCAGCATCCACTGCAAAGCCAGAGTCAGCAGAGCCATCTTGGATGTTGATGGCAGTGCTGGTCCTCATTCATCTGCTTTAAAAAAAAAGAGTCCTGAAGTACGCCTTTTTCATGTATGATAATATTTTTAATGTGCATCTGGCAGTGGTGAATGTTGAAACATTCATGGGAAAAGACCCATCATTCCTGATTTAACATTTAACTTGCATCACACACGCATCGCTGTGCATACTGCTGATACTGGTAACTGCAGGGCTGTAGTGGAAAGCAGTGGCATCAGCAGCATCTCCTGCAGCCTCTTTTCTCTAAAAATAGAAGATATGAAAGAAGAAAGATGTGCTTGTTAGTTAACGTGTTCTCTTGGATAAAATATGAGCAATAAATTTTGTTTAATGAGGTGCTTTGTGAAGAAAAAAGCACATAAATCAGTGTCTAAATAGAGGCAGTGTGTGTGCTAAATTCAAGCTCAAGGAGTGATGTGATTTCGGAAACTAATCTGACTTGATTCCAGAAAATATTAAATCTAAAGAAGGCTTTGTAATTAAAAGTAATTAAAAAGCACTGACACCACTAACTTTTGTATTATGTCACCCTCAGTAATAACACTTGGAACATGTGTGGAACTACAGAGCACTTTCTCTCTAGTTGTCAGATTGTTTTTGGTCCAAGAGCAACTTGGTGAAGCCGTTTAATCGTACAAAGTGCTCATTACTTACAGAAAATGATAGCATCAAAGAATTAACCATCCCGAGGCAAAGCTTTAACTAGGATATATGAGTTATCTGATTATATTTTCTGGGAGTATTATTGCTCTTATAACTTCCAAATTAGTTATTAAAAAGTAATTAAGCTGATTTTTAAAATACTTGTCTATCTTCCAGCAATGGCCAAAGAAGGCTGATAGGGTGTCTTGAAGCATGTTAGAAGTGGAAGGTGCAAAAAAGAAGTAATTTGCACAGTCCAGTGCTGTGACAAGGGAGTTCAGTGCTAGTCCTGTGCTGCAGAAGTCCAGCTGCCATTTTAAGAGGCTCTTACACAGTCCTGAAATTCCTTTTAAAGTGAGAGGCTCTAATCCAATTCAAAGGCAAGTGCTCAATAAAGAGCATGTTTGATACTCTAAATGGAAAGCATTGTTAAACTGCTGAAATTGTCACATTCTTATTTAGGAAAAGAAGCAGATCATAGAAGTTGCTACAGCGCTAATTAAAATAATTAGTTGTCGTGACTGCAGATTTAACTCTGTTTTAACCCCAAACATGTTGGCATTGAAAAGGAACTCTTGAAATACCACACTCTCTCTTTAACCATGATATAGAGCCTTTCTTTAAAGGTACAGAGAACGTTCGGAGGGATACAGAATTACAGAATCAGAGAATTGTTTGGGTTGGAAGGGACCTTAAAGTTCATCTTGTTCCCACCCCACCCTGTCCATAAGCAGGGACACCTTCCACTATGCCAGGTTGTTCCAAGCTCCATCTATCCTGGCCTCGAACATTTCCAGGGATGGGCCAGCCACAGCTTCCCTGGGCTGCCTGTGCCAGGGCCTCACCACAGTCTGAATAAAGAATTTCTTCCAAATATCTAACCTAAACCTACTCTCTGTCAGTTTGAAGCCATTTCCCCTTGTCCACACTCTCGTCCAAACTCCCACTCCAACTATTGGAGCCTCTTTAGGGTACTGGAAGATACTCTGAGGTCTCCCTGTGGAGCCTTCTCTTCTTCAGGCTGAACAACCCATATAAAACCCATGACAGGTACCTGCTGTGAAACAGGGATTGACCTTTTTTTTTTTTTTCTTAAAAAGGCCTTTTTTGGTATACTTATCAGTCTGATGGCAAAGCTCTCCAACATCCAGGGGAGTCTCTGTGTCAGAGCCCTGACAGGGCAGACCTGGGAGCAGAATGTGTGGCTGTCACCGGTGGGAGCCCACCGGGAGGTGTGGGTCAACAGCAACCAAAGCACAGATTGCTTACAAAACATTCCTACCTCACCATTAAAAAGCAAACTGGGTTTGCATCTCAGCCATAGAGCTTTTCCATCCTTTTCTTCACATGTCGACAGGATAGATTTTAAGAGCTCCTTTTGCAACCGTAATTAATACTGCCGTAGTCGCCCTGCTGGAACCGTAAACTGGAAATGCAGTAAATGACAGTATGGCCGTAAGACAATTGTGGAATTTAGTCTTTTTCAATGAGTTTCTTTCTCCCTAATCCTTTATCTCTGACCGAATGCACTGATGCCTACCTCGGTCACTAATATAGGGAGAAATGGTAAGACTGACAATTGCGATGCTTTGTTTGTCATGTGCATGTCTTGTGCAACAGAGTTCTCTAACCCATTCTAATTTGAGCTCTCATGCTTTTCTGCCCTACTGCTTCCCCCTGCATTGCTATAAAAGCATGTAAGATAACAAAAAGTCTCTTTTCTACACGGTGCCTGCCATGTTCCTTGTTTTGAAATAGCAGTGTCTATTTTATATGACTGTCGGGTCTGAGACCTCATCAAAGTCATGGTAAACTGAAAAATTATGACTAGGCTTTGGGACTGCTCCTATCTTTTTTTCTTGTTTCAAGGCTTTTTTTTTTTTTCATTATTTTATTTTTCCCTTAGCTTGTAGGCTGCCACATTTCACATAAAGTGCTTAATGGGTCCTGCTGAGGGATTTTTTTTTTTTTTTT
>VZTR01004681.1:58025-68085 GCA_013400775.1 Chaetops frenatus | reverse complement strand
TTTTTTTTTTTTTTTTTTTTGATTGTGTGGCTAACTCAGAGCTGTGACTCCAAAGTCTGGCTGAGCTGGGCGCTTCACCTCGTGCTCCTCACCGCCTCTCGGCAGCCACCCGACAGCGGAGACTCACCATGGAAGCAGCTCTCGACGTGGGGATTGCACCACTCCATGGGAGATGCTGTCATTGCTTCTTTCCCAAATGCATTTATTACAGAATAAATACCATTACGGGGTCTCTTTGAGAGGTTTGAAAGAAGAGAAAACCCTGCAGGAGAAATTCTCCGAGCCAATCTTTGAAGTGATGTTGTTTTCCAGTTTACTATGATGGTGACTGAACTTCACCTTTTCCAACCAATATAATTTTGTCGTGTATATACATATAAGTGTGTGTATATATATGCACATACACGTTCCAAAGAGAAAAAGAAGAGGTTGGCTATTGACTTTTCAGTGAGCATAAATCAGTTTTGTTTTGTTTAATAAATGCTACATGCTACAAACATTGTCTTACGTTTGTCTCATGTTTGTAACGACTCTGTAAAGCTATTTCTTGTTGCTCGTGCTGTTAGCATTGGCTTTTGGAGAGATGTATGTGACATTCTCCTTGCTCGGAATGTAACAGCCATTGCTTCCTTGTTTCCTTGCCCCCAACCCCTTTAGGATCTGACGGCTTTGGCCAAAGAGCTGAGGGAGCTGCGCATTGAAGAAACCAATCGCCCCCTGAAGAAGGTGACGGACTATTCCTCCTCCAGTGAGGAGTCAGAGAGCAGCGAGGAGGAGGAGGAGGATGGGGAGAACGAGACACATGATGGGACCGTGCCTGTCAGTGACATCCCACGGCTCATGTGAGGAGCACTTTCTTTTTGGGGGGTAAACCATGAAACCCCGGTGTGTGTTTTATTGGAGGTGAAACCCTGGCATGTCCTGACCTGGAGGAGCAGTAGCTGTGATAAAAGGACATGTCCCAAGTATGCCTGTGTTTAGTGGCTGGCACTGGGAACGGTGTCATGGTTGCAAGGGATGATGTACTCACATGAGTGTTTTTCCTGTTCCAAACTAGAGATAATTAATTGGAAAAACTGAGCTATTTCCGCTGCATATTCAGTGAATGTTGGCTCGAAGCTGATGGAGCTGTTCCTGCTGATGAGCCAGGCAGGTTTTTGGCCAGAGTGGGCACAACTGACCTCATCCACACTGTGGGGTCCTGCCCATGGGATGGATGTGTTAAAGCTCTGCCTGCTCTTGAGCCTGGTCTTGCCCCAAATTAAGCCATGCTAAACTGTCAGTATTTGGTGGTCTGCCCAGTGCCAACTGGTAGAGCCAGGATTATAATAATCCTGAATATTTGTCCTGGATTTCTGCCTTTGGCTCAGTCAGTGTTGGTGGGTTAAAACTAGTAAAATGAAGAGGTCAGCAGACTGTTGTCTCCCATGGGACACCTGTGCTTTTCAGTCTCCCCAAATCAGAGCAGCACAGCTTCAACACTCACAGGGAGCTCTTGCCATGCAGAGAGAGTTCCTGGAGCATCCCTGCTCAGGCTTCCCACCTAGTGCTATGCAGGGGCATTTCTGGAGGTCTCTGCCTGGCAGCAGGGTCTGAATCCCCTTTGAATTTGCAGAGGAGCTCTGGGAAGGTTTCAGGGGATTATTTGCTTTTTAATCAGTTTATTTCCATTTTTTCTGCTAAATGAATTACAGTTGATTTAGGCATACCTGGCTTCAGGAACATGGTTTAGCAGTGAACATGGTGGGGCTAGGTCAAGGAATTTAGAGGTCTTTTCCAACCTAAACAATTCTTTGATTATCTGATTCATGGTGGTGGGGCATGGAGCAGCACAGAAGCTCTCCAAGTGGCAGGGAGACCATGTCTCCTTGGGTCCATGTTATTCAGAGTGCGAAACTCCTGAGCTGGAATTCCTTCCAGCAGAAGAACTAAAATCAGAGCTCTTGGAATTGTTTGGAGCAAGTCAGGATGGCTCTGAATGTGCAGCAGTTGGATGGGCAGTCAGGCGTGCGAGAAGGGGCCTCAAGCTGTTCATGGAAGAGGAGTTTAATCAGGAGTGGTTAATTTGTGCTGACATCCTTCTTCAGACACCTTGGGTTTGACACAGCACTTGCCAGTGGATGAATGTCTCAGTGGATGCCTTGCAGCCACATGTGTGGGCTGGGTGCCCCCAGCCCCTGCCAGCCCAATGCCACATGTCCCACAGGGTGCTGTCTCTGTCGTGACCCAGAGACTGAGAGTAGAGATGCAGGGATGTCTGCAGGCAAAGCTGCACTGGCCTGTCTGGGGAAAAAGAAAGCAAATGCTCCGAGTTACACCCTTATTTCACAAAAGGGATCTTAACTCGAGCTCGCTATGTACTTCAGTGTTTTTCTAACAGAGAATTACTTTGCTGTGTTCAGTGTTTCTCATTGGAAAGGGGGGCCAAGGGAGATCATCTCATCTTCTGCTGCACCTTCTGAGTGATCTTTGTGTAACCCATGTTTAAACTTCCCTGGGCATCCTCCCTGGACACTTGGCTGCTCTTCATTCCAGCTCTATGCGGGTCTCTCCTGCTGCAGAATAAACCTATCCATTGCTTTGTGTCCCAGTGGATAGCAGGAATTGTTTATTCCATCTACCTCTGGAGATACCATTTCTCCATCTGAAGGTTCTGATGACTCCCTTCAGCTCCTGCTCCTTGAGCTGCACAAGCCAGCTCTTGCCCATGGCCAGGGAACTCTTGCAGTATGACGTGGAAACTGTGCCCTGATGAAATCTGGGACCTCAGGGCTACCACAACCATTCATTCATTCACTGGCTGTACAGTCTCAAAATGAACATAACCTCTGGCCCTGCTTTCTTATTTTAAAACTAGAATAACTGTGCTATTTTCTCATTTTGTGGTGAAAAGCTGATGGTAGGGAGGTGTGAGCTCCTCACAGGGAAGATGCTGTTGTCTGGACTGCCTTGGTGATGCCTGTCCAGTTGTGCAGGCAAGGAGTCAGTCCCACCTCGGGGTCCCCAGGGCTCAGATCTCACCTGAGACCAGTAACCTCTGATTAGTGCAGGCTTCTTTTGGCTTTTCACTGACCAGGCTCCCTCACCAGCCTCTGGGCTTGTTGGTGTGCACAGGAGTGAAAGATTGTATTGCCTCACACTGATGGAAGCAGTTGGTCTGTGTGGCTTTTAAATGCAAAGTAACACGCCTGATCATCCAGGGGTGCTTGTTAATTTGCTTGTGGATTTGCTCAAGTTATATTTAAGCAGCCAGGCTGCCAAGAATGTAGTAATGAAGTAATGGGGGCTGCTCAGCACCTGTGACATCCAGTCTCAGGCAGTCCTAAAATTTAATAAATTGCAGCCTCCTTCTTGAGATAGGTGCATGGAAATGTCAAGGTGAAACCACAGGTTAGGGCTACATTTTCACTTGGAAAACAGAGAAAGCTACAGGACACAACTTGTCCTCCTGCCCACCCCTTCTCCAAACCCCATCCCCTCCCTTGTTATTTGCCATCAGATATTCTGATGTTCCCTTTTCAGGCGTTGAGATGGGGAATAAAGGAAGTAAATTCTGATTTTCTACAGCTTTTTTAGGTAGGAAAAAAATAACATAAAGTGGAGCAGGAGTGCCACTCCTTGTTACATGTTCATCAGTGCTCCTCTCAGGATACCATGGGATGAGAAAGAAAATGACCTTCTCTTTGGTCTCTGTGCTGTATCTGTAGTTTATCAACCTGACCCTGGTTCTGCATTTCTGGCAGCATCAATCTTTTCCCCATAAACCTAAGTGGATATATTTTTCTGACTTTTGTTCCTGTGAGATACAAACCCTTACTCTTACTGAAATAATACTGTACTACAGGATTTTTCATCTAGTTTAACAAAGGAGATGCTCACCATTAATGCTTTTCCATTCTGTCCCCAGACCAACAGGAATCTCTGGAAGCAACGAGCCGTACAACCTGGGAATGGTGACAAGCCACGGGCTAGAGACTTCCCACGCAGATACGTTTAGCAATATTTCAAGGGAAGGGACTTTAATGGTGAGGGAGGTAAGTTGTAAAACAAACACTTCCATGGAGCATCTTCAGGAGGTTTTGCCCATGTAAGCACAAAAACTAACAGTGCTGTGTGTCCGGAACACAAAATGACGGAGTGAATTGTGCTCATTAGTGCTCTCGTTAATGCAATTTACACTCGGAGCAAATGTGACAAGTGCAAATGTTTCTCAGAACTACAAACAGCAGTGAATGGCAGTGCCAGGGCACGGTGGGGAGGAGGCTCATGGAAATGGCTCTGCTGTAACCCCACCATTCCTCCAGGCAGCAGGAGTTATCTTCAATCTACAGCATTTATTTAATTCACTTGGAACTGGCCCAAAGTTTCCCCCTTCTTCCCAGCCTTTGCCATCGTGACTGTTAGAGCTGTGCAGTGTTTGTAGAGCATTTGGGGGCTTTTAGCAGATGGTGGTCCTGCTCAGAGCCCACTGTGGGAGGCACTGGGCATCCCAGATGTGTGTGAGCCCTCGTCCCCAGCTCCAGTGCTTCAGAGATGGGAGCAGTCCTGATGGATGGTACTGCAGGAGTGAGGCAGAGGAGGCACCTTCAGTGGCTGTGGAAGATCTCTCCCAGTGCTTCTCAGTTTCTCACCTGCTGGAACGTTCTGGTGATGTTGGTGGAAGTGCAGATGGGTAGCTGGACTCCTGGTGAGAGGGCAGGAGGCCCTGGTGGTTAGGGTACTGGGGAGTCACTCTCCCACCAGCATGTCAGGTGGGTGAGAGAGGAGAAGGAGGGAGGGGGAGCTTGAAGTCTGCAATTGTAAAGGAGAGATGTTTAGATCACATGCAAATGAGACTTGAGCAGCTTTTTGGTTCTTAATTCCATTTCTATAAAATATTCACATATGAAGGAAAAAGATGAATACAACTTTGAAAGAGAGGGAGGAGTTAGCAAAAGAAATCACAGCATGTTTTCTGCCTTTCTCCATCAGTTTTGGAGGGAGTAGTAATACAGGCTACCTCACCCCTCAGTGGGGTGGAGCAGGAATCCCCACAGCTCTGCACCTCCCTAAATCAGGGGGATGATGCAGGTGAGTGGAGAACAAGGCCCTGTGTAACAGGCAGCTGTTCCTGAAATGAGCTTGTGTTCAGCATCACAACACAATCTGTGCTGAGCCAGCAGGACTGTATGAGAAATGGGATGCAGAAAGGGCAAGACAAGCAGCTGGAACACCCCACTGGGAAGAGAAAGCATGATAAGAAATCCAAACTGCAGCCGTGTGCTGGATGCTCACTGCTTTTTCCCCCCGCACCACCATAGCCATCAGAGGATGGTCTCACTGAGGTCAGTGGGCTTTGGGCAAAGGGCTTTTCACTCTTTGGTGGGATGGCAAGGTGTGTTTGAAGGTGATGGTAATGAGCAATCAACAGATAAATGTCATCAGGACTAGTCAGGGGCTCGGTAAGCCCAGTTAAAGTTTCCACTAATCCAAATAAATGGGTAAATCTCTGTAATAATCTCATTGATATGCTCCAGGTAGGTGAGATTCATCAAAATGGAAAAATAGATGAGGAAGGGAGAAACTTCCCAGTACCTTGCTCAGGGAAGGGATGGAAAGGAAGGGGAAGCCCAGGGAAACCGAAGGGAACCTTGTGTGCAGGGCGAGCTGCTGGTGGTTCTGCCACTCCTCCACGGCTGCTGCTGCTGTTCACTGCTGGTTTGGGTCACAGAAACATGGGACAGGGCTGTGCTGGCACTTGTAGTCAGGCTGCTCTTTGGCACAGCAGTGCAAAGCTGTCCAGGCTAATGCTGATGGTGGGCTCAGATTCTGCTGTCACCAGTGGCTGGTGGCTGTGTGGGAGGAGAACTGGCCATGGGATTTGCACCCATGGGGGCCAGCGCAGAATCTGCCCTACATTCCTTGTCTCCAAACAATAGTGATCAGGCTTCTCTTGCTGTTTGGCTAATTACTCTGTATTGACTTTGTCATTAATCCTGTCTTTTATTCTTCTGGAGTGGAGGGTTGGTTTGCTGCTTGCCAGATTGCATGGGGATGGAACAGAGAGGGTCCTTCTCCTGCGCTTGCTCTGGGAACCGGGGGACTGCTGACAACTTCGTTTTGTTTGGTTTTTTTCCTCTTCTTTTTCTCTACTCTCCCCCCGCCCCGTTCTCTTTCTTCCTCACACCTTGTGTCTCTGCAGACCTCTGGTGAAAAAAAGCGTTCTGGCCACGCAGCCAGCAATGGCTTTGCAGGTCACATCAATCTGCCTGACCTGGTGCAGCAAAGCCACTCGCCAGCGGGCACGCCGACCGAGGCCCTGGGGCGAGTCTCCACGCATGCACAGGACATGGACTCGGTGCCTGAAGTAGGTGGTGGGGGGCTCCTCTTCCTCCTTTGCATCGCTTTAAAATCAAGTATTAACATCTCTGCCCCGTGATGGGGCTCTCCTGCTTTCCTCCCTGGCTTTCTTGGCTCTTTCCTCTCTCCGTTTCTGGTCCTCGTGGGTGAGTGTAGTGGAAATATGAGGGAATTGGATGGGTTACTGCTGTAGGGGTCTGTGGCTGATGGGAAGAAGATTTATTAGGTCTTTCAAGCCCCACCAGCTGGAGTTCTGGTGGTGTGACACGAGTGCTGCCAACTGATGAGAAAGCCCCATTTTTTTTGACACTCGGATATAAAAGGAAGTGATGAGAGCCAGTGATGCTGTTAGCTTCAACTGGGCCCAGCTTCCATCTGTGCAACCTCTGATAATTATCATGACTGAAAAGGTTACCAAAAACCAAAGCCAACAAAATTCCACATAGTTCTTCAGAGTATAAGAAACCTGCACACTTCTAAAATTGTGTGTTTCCTGTCATGGCAAAATGTTTCCCTCTGGTAGGTGTTTTATAGGCACATGATTGAACATTAGAATTGTATAAAGTGTAAAAAGTCTTAGAAAGTACAAGATGTGACAAATAAACCAAGGGAATTGATGTGTCCTGCTTACCATCTCTAACTGTGGGAACCAGACACAGTTCTCTTTTCCCATGAGAAATCAACCCATTTGATGCTAATTAAACTATTGTAGTTAATGTTTTTTGTTTCATTTTGTGGGTTGTGCATCAAAAGTTCTGCCATCCTATGTTCTTTCATAGAAATTATGTTCTCACTTTATGGTGTACTTTTACTAAGGGTATAAAAATAAAAATTTCTTGGAATTGAGTATTGATAAAATGTAAGAACAGATGGTGCCTGAGTTGACCTCAAGTTTTTATCCTTTTTCCTAATTGGCATTAAAAGCAGCAATGAGAGAGTAGATCCTGAAAGTAACACCTTCCACAGTCATCCTGGGGCTGCTGAAATGCAGCCTGAGATTGAGTTTAAATATATTCATTTATAGAATATCAACCAAAAAGATCTCAATTTCTAAAATTGTATTTTTAGAGTTGACTGAGCAGAGAGTGGGTGTGAGGGGAAACTTTGGGATTTTGTTCACAGGCTTCCAGGTGACTCATGCAAGCACAACCTCAGCCTGCAGCTTGATGCTCTTTGTAAGCCACCACACAGGTTTATAGGCTATTGAACAGGACCTGGAGGAAGATGAAGTCTTAATATTTAAATATCAGACTTGGAAGCTATTAAAATGTCAGCTTCTGAGGAGAATAAGTCAATATGAGCAAGGAAAACTGCTCAGTGCATTGGGATGAGAGGTTTCTTCATAATTCATTTGCTGGAAAGCACCTGGCTCTCAGCTGGAAATCCCTGCAAATACTGACATCTTCTCTTCCTTAAATTGTTTTATGGAAAAGACATCCAGCACAGGGAGAAAATCTTTGTATTTCTTGATAGGAGAGAAGCACAAAGTAGAGGTATCTGTGCTCGCAGCCCTCCCTGCTGCAGGCTGTTAACTCCTTCCGTGGGCCTCAGTTACCATGTTCTGTTTAGAAATTCATCCAGTTTCTATGGCAACAGCCAGACTGTCAGGGAATAGGGTTGGGAGGGAAGCAGGATGCACAGCCTGATTTTGGCATGGATGCTGGCTCGCCCATGGATGCCAGCCCCAAAATGCTTAGAGAAGTCATGAGCTAGGAAGCCTCTCCTGCACTTGGTTTTTCTGCCCCTGAATCCTTCTATGGCCCACTGGAGGACTGGCACAGGCCCAGCCTGGTTGCAGTGGGGATGTGCCAGGGTGATGGTGTTCCCCATGGCATATCTCCCCAGGCATGGAGGACTTGTCCCCGTGGCAGCTGTCACACAGGGACTGTGGCAGTGGGCATGGGGAGCAGCCTGGGCTGGGGGACTGGATGAAAGCTGAGGAAGATTTATTGCACAAAAAGGACAATGTCCCAGAGAAGAAAAAGGTGAGCTGTGGTGATGCTGCAGAGTGAGCTGGGTTTTGCTGCTGCTGCAGCTCTAAACTGAGCTCATCCATAAAGCATGTCCTGGGTAAATGCTGAAGTGGGAAGGATAAGCTGCTCAACGAAGGGGGGAATTCATGTCACTTTGATTCCACAGGCAAGGATTTCCTTTTGCTTGGAAGGAGGTCTTAGCCTCGTTTTCTGCCTCAAAGCAATGGTTTTAAAAAGAGAGCAGCGTGGCACTGCAGTTTGTTCATCCCCAGATTCCCGCAGCAAAGGCTCTGACATTCCTTGCGATACCCTCAGGTTAAGTTTGATTAACTTAGAAATGCCCCTTTCTGCAGTCCTGCTTCAAATGTTGGGGACAATTTAAAACTGTGCCAGCTGCCCCAGGCCAGGGCTTCACAGGGACTCCCAGCACCATCCTGCCAACCTTGGCTGCAATGGGAAAGTGGGAAAAGCAAACCCTCACCTGCCTGATGTCCCAGAGTGGGCTTAAGGCAGGTGTGTGACATGCAGACAAGTAAACAGGTAGATTGATGATCTTAAAGGTCTGTTCCAGTCTAAATGACTCTGTGATTCTCAACTGGTTTTTACCTGTGTTGGCTTTTGCCTCTGGCCCTGTGGCTTCTCTGCTGACTGTCCTCATGGCTGTGCTTCTGCCTGTGAGGAGAGAGCAGAGCCAGGCACTGCTCCTCCCATTTTCTGTTGCTGACAGACACTCAGAAATCCAATTTAATGTTTCTTTCTGATTAGTTATGGGGAGGAGGAGCAGATGTTCATAGAGGGCTCAAAAAGGGCACCACAGAGGCAGGCACTATTTGCTAATTAGAAAGTCCAAGATGTACAAAGATGCACAAAATCACTGTTATTTCTGTACTCTGAGCTCTCTCTTTGCTGTTTATTTTCTAGTATGGTATGGGAAGTAGCACCAAAGCCTCTTTCACCCCCTTTGTGGACACCAGAGTGTATCAGACCTCACCTACCGATGAAGATGAAGATGAGGATGAAGAGTCATCTGGTAACGGTAAGAGCCAATGTGGCCAGTTTGAGATGGGACAGCCTTGTGGAAAGCAGATCAGGGAGCCTGAATAACCCCAGTGAAGTTCTCCCACATTTCACTCACCCCAAACATAGCTGGTGTCTGCATCCTTGCCCTCTCCAGCTGTCATCCATCTTCTTCTCCCCCACCTGCAAAATGCCACCAGAAATATCTGGGAGGAACCAGAGCACCAGAAATCCACTCTCCTGTCTGCTTGGGCAACCTAATGTCTTGTAACATTGAGAAATAAACCAAGTATTGTCATTCTGTCCCAAAAGAGAGGTGACAGAACAATTAACCCGTCACCCCTCCCTGTCCTCCTGTGTTGCCTTGCCAGCCCTGTTCACCAGCGAGCTGCTCAGGCAGGAGCAGGCCAAGCTGAACGAGGCGCGCAAGATCTCGGTGGTGAATGTCAACCCCACCAACATCCGGCCCCACAGCGACACCCCGGAGATCCGCAAGTACAAGAAGCGCTTCAACTCGGAGATACTCTGTGCTGCTCTCTGGGGTAAGCCCCGCCCTCGGCAGGCCCTGCCCTCGGCACCTCCGGGAGCCCGTGCTGCTGGGATGGGAATGTGTCACCTCAGCACCGAGCCCCTGCCTCTGCTTGGCCTCCTCTCCATCCCCCAGGGATCTGCCTCTGCTTGGCCCCCTCTCCATCCCCCAGGGCTCCGCCTCCGCTTGCGCCCTTCTCCCT
>VZTR01004681.1:28400-57999 GCA_013400775.1 Chaetops frenatus | reverse complement strand
CCCCCAGGGATCTGCCTCTGCTTGGCCCCCTCTCCATCCCCCAGGGATCTGCCTCTGCTTGGCCCCTTCTCCATCCCCCAGGGATCTGCCTCTGCTTGGCCCCTTCTCCATCCCCCAAGGCTCACGTCCCCCCAGGCTGTAGGAGTGACCCTTCCTGTCCATGGGAAGGTCCCAGCCTTAGCTGGGTTGGTCACACTTTTGCTGGCAGCAGAGACGGGCTCGGGGTGTTGTCCTTGTTGAGCAGCCATGGCTCCTGGTGCCCATGGCCCTCTCCTCACCTCTCCAGGTGTGAATCTGCTGGTGGGCACAGAGAATGGCCTCATGCTGCTGGATCGAAGTGGGCAAGGCAAGGTCTACAACCTCATCAACAGGCGGCGATTCCAGCAGATGGACGTCCTCGAGGGCCTCAATGTCCTTGTGACAATATCAGGTGCTGCTCTCGTGCTCTCACCCCATCATTCACCTGCACAGCCACGAGCCCCAAGTGGTTCCAGCTCAAACAAAACCTGCTCACTGTGTCAGAGGGAAGCTCTCAGGGGAGCTGGAGGTGGTTTATTCTGGAATTATATTAGTTAAGTCTGCCTTTGAGAGAGTTTGCTCCCTTCACCTGCTGTCTGCACTTCATCTCCAGCCTCCTTTAGCAGGGAAGGGGAGGTGTAGGATACAGGCAGGCAGCCCAGCAAGGCAGGTAGTCACAGCTTGAGGGGGCAGAGAGCTCTGCTTTTGGGTCTGTTTGGGTCTGGTTGAGGGAGCCATGATCCGTGGCTTCAGATTTCCAGTTCAGACCATGGCTGTGCTCGGGCTGTCCCAAGCATTGTAAGTGCCACAGGCTTTTCACTGTCCCCATGTTTAGCTGGGAGCTCCAGAGTGCTTATATCAGGTTCTTGGGGTGATTTCTGGCAAAAAAAGCAGAACCTCTGCAGTCAGTCTCCCAGGAAAGCATCCAGCATCCTCCTGCAGAGCAGCCCTGAGGAGCACATGGGTGACAGAGCCAGGGCAGAGCCTTCTCCTGCTGATACCTGTCCCACAAAGCTGATGGAGGGCAGCAAGAGAAGTGCTCATTAGGAAATCGATATTATCCTTCTGTTTATTTTCACATTGTTATCACCTCCTGGGCTTGCTCTGCATTCACCTTAAAATTCCTGCTCCCTCCATTCAGACAGAGCTCCACACTCACTGCTCCATCATTTACCTTGGTCTGCAGCTCCCCTGTGGTTCTGGGATACAGCTGTAGGGATAAGAGTTTTCGTACAGCTGGAAGATGAGTGGGGGGAGCACCAAACCCCAAGATGATGCTGAGAATGAGTCCTGGGGACTTGTGGAAACATGAGAGCAGACAGGGTTTATTGTTTGGGTCCCTTCCCACCAGGCTCGATGTGAGCTCTGTCCTGTCCCTGTAATGGGGGCTCCATAGCCACAGGCATTTTGCAGCCGTGGCACAGCCATCCAAGAGCAGGCAGCCATGCAGAAATTTGGCAGCCCCTCAGCATTGCAGAGCCCAGCACCAGGCTTGCTGGCAAACAGCAGTGCCTGTTGCAGGCCAAGGAGCTCCTGTCTCATCTCGAGGGTGGACTTAATGTTGTATGAAGGAGAGGGAAGGAAAGAAACCAGGTAGCTGAGCAGCTGGATAAGCTTTGAGCTGTAGGAGGGTTGGGGTCACTGCCCGACTGAGCCCCACTGTCCCTCAGTGAACACTGATTTATAGGAAAAGGAATATTTCCAGCCTGTGGGAAGCAAAAGCCTGGCTTTTCCAGTGTCTGCCAGCAGCCTGCGAGACAGAGGTCTGGGCTTTGCTTTCCATATATTTCTTTGCAAGGAAAAACCCAACACAACAACTAAATTACTATTTTCAGTTACTATTTATATGACTTTATCGTGAAACAGGTTTGAATTCTATCATCTTGTGGTTGAAAATAAGCACTGAAACCTCAAGATGGCCCATGCAAACGTGCTCTGCTCTGACAGGGACATTTCCTTTGCCAACAGGAAAGAAGAACAAGCTGCGTGTGTACTACCTGTCCTGGCTGAGAAACAGGATTTTACACAATGACCCTGAGGTGGAGAAGAAGCAGGGTTGGATCACAGTTGGGGACCTGGAGGGATGCATCCACTACAAAGTTGGTGAGTGGGAAGTGTCTGAAGAGATGTGGTTTTGTTCTCTAATTTTAGGTCTGACCTGACCATTTGATATTGAAAGTATGGGTAGACCGTAGCCACAAGTGAATTTGGAATTCATCTTTATGCATTAAGTGGACCCTATGTAATGAGAATCAACAGAGGGATGGCCTGAGAAGCTGTTCCTGGAGATTTGTTGGAAAGAGGATGAATGTTTTTAAAATCGGGTTTATTTTTATTTTAGTGAAATATGAAAGAATCAAGTTCTTGGTGATTGCCTTAAAGAACGCTGTAGAGATCTACGCTTGGGCTCCTAAACCATATCACAAGTTTATGGCATTTAAGGTATGTTTGTCTTTTACACTCTGTAATTGTAAATACATGAGATTTCTGCACTCTGCAGAGCAGAAAAGCATCTTGCTTGTGTATTTGAGCTCCTCAGGATGCCTGGCAGGCATGGGAGATGGGATCCTTGCTGGCTGAAGAGATTGGATACGTTCTGCTTATGGCCAACGATGAAGTGTTATTATTAGTTTACACTAGGAGGCTTTGCTTGAGGAATTTGCAGAAAGCTGATCAAATTGAATTTGGGATTTTGGTGGGTGTTTTCTGTGGGGTTTTTGTGTTTGGTGGGGTTTTTTTCCCCTCTGACTAATTTTTAGCATACAGTACAAAAATAGCCTGGCATGATTTTCTATTTTCATTTGCAAGGTCCTCTCCCCTTCTGCAATGTGGGTTCTGTTTCAATACAGAAAGTTTGGGAGAGTGACCCACTCTTCCTCTCTCTTTTTTTCTCCCTTTTCACCTGCCTGAGTTTCCTCAATGAGACCTTCCTCCTCTCCAACCTGCCAGTGGGTATTTTGTGCTTAGTCCTTTAGAGCACTTTTCATCCCAAGCTCTGTGCAGAGACAACTCAAAAGGGGCAGTGCCTTGTGGAGATGTTCATGCTGAGTTATCTCATTTTACATATTTCCAACACAAATGGACTTACGCATTATTAGGTCACATTTGCTTTTTCTGATCAAAAGCCAGAATAAATGGGCTTAGTGACTTGGAGAGCTCAGCAGCACCAAAATGGCCTGGAATCCAAGTTCCATGGGCTCTGTGGGTGCTGATTGGTGCTCCTGGTGCTGTTTCTGCAACCTGGGGGGATAAACATCCTTGCCTTGCCTTGTAGACAGAGATCTGATCTGATGGGAGAGAGGGAAATGGCACCTTATTTTCCCTGTGAGGAATCAGAATCGTCCTTGCACAGAGTGCCAGGAGCTCTTTCCTCTCCTCCACAGGTGTTTCACTCTCCTGCTGAGCACCTGAGCCATGGGGACATTGATCCATGGCCAGGGGTTGGTCCCAGGCTTGATGCAGAAGGTTAGATGGAGCAGGGAAAAGTAGGTCTCTGCTAACCTGACTCATTTCAGCTGCCCAAACCAGAGCAGTGGTCCCTGCCAACAGAGGAGGTGGGTGGTCAAGGATCTCTGCTGAGAGAGACTGAACAAACGCTCATGTAAAATTGAGCTGTCTCCTTTCAGAGACCAAATCCCTGTGTTAGCCTCGGGCTCCTGTGAGAGAGAGCTGGGCTTGGCAAGGGTGGGCACTTACCTGCTGGGATGCCTGAATACCCTCTGAGGCATCTGACAGGGGAACAGAGACACAGGAGTATAAATAACCACGTATTTAGTAGGAAACCCAGTCAAACAAATATGATTTCAAAACCGTATCAAGCTGCTGCAATGGGGATTTGTTGGTTTTCTGTGATGCTCATGGAAGGGATTATAAAAGTCTTTTGCAGATCTCCAGCACAAGCCGTTGCTCGTGGATCTCACTGTGGAAGAGGGTCAGAGGCTGAAGGTTATCTTCGGATCCCACACTGGTTTCCATGTGATTGATGTAGATTCTGGGAACTCCTATGATATCTATATACCATCTCACGTGAGTACACAGACAGTGCTGCTGCCTGAAGAACATGAGTCAGCAGTGAGGTTTGGACAGGCTCCTGGGGGCTCAGAAGTGGGGACCAGTGATGAGTGTGACATTCCCCAGTGCTGTGCTCACTTAAAGGGGACTCAGAGCTGTCATATACTTCATGTTCATCATTTGAATAGGTTGTTTCTGTCCTCGTGCAGGAGCAGTAAAGTTTAAGGTTTCCATGTCCCACAGAAAGGAGAATCTGTACAAGGCATGAAGCAGTAATGGAGCTCTGTGGGATTTTCTTGTTGACTCATTTAAACTCCATCTATACTGTTGGCCCACAATAAACCGGTCTAGGAGAAACTATGTCACTAAACAAATGCAAGAATTGTTGAATCTGATCCAAGCAGCAGTCTCCTTTGTGAGAATTGGCAAGAGCAGAGGAAGAAATACTGGGGCAGTTTGGGATGGTTTTGTGTTGTCTTAGCTATGGAAGGAAGGTCAGTGACATGGGTGGAAAGTCAATGCAGCTGCCCTTGGAGCAAGAGGATGATTGCTAAAAAATAGAATATTTCCTCCCTAGGGCTGCCTGTAAAATTCTGGGTTTATTTACCTTGATTTGGACTGGTGATGGATTCATCAGCTCAGTCACTTATTTGTGTTCCAGCCAAGTGTCAGCCATGAGTCTTGGGGGCGTGTATGTTATGATCTGTCTGTAATTGCTGAACCTGTTTATCCTTGCTGTGTCAGACAGCTTTGATGGTAGGGTAAACATGACAGTTTATTTCCCTTCAGGCTTATCTCTGAAAGCCAGTGCCTGTGTGGGGAATGGAGGGAGGGCTTTGTTCTCTGGTTGGTTTGGGCTTTTTTCCCCTCAGTGCTCTGCTCCCTTCCCCCTCTCCCTTTCTCCATTCAGTGGAATTCTAACTCTGAGGGTCTGTTTTACCTGCAGATTCAGGGCAATATTACTCCTCACGCCATTGTCATCCTGCCCAAGACGGATGGGATGGAGATGCTGGTGTGCTATGAGGATGAAGGTGTCTATGTGAACACCTACGGACGGATAACTAAAGACGTGGTGCTCCAGTGGGGAGAAATGCCTACTTCCGTGGGTAGGTCAACCCTTCCTCTTCACCTGCCTAAAATACAAGCCACAAGTGAGATGAGGAGTCAAGAATGCTGAGATGGAGTTATTTGGGCTTTTATCAAAGGAGATTTCCCTCAGCCACCTATGAGGTGCAATTGCTAGATTTCTGCAGTTTGGTCCTCCATAATAAAAGCTAGTGATTTCTTGAGGATTTGAACTTTTTGAGTATGAGATAAGTATAAGATGAATGTGAGATAATGCAAGCTGTTGCACTGGTGGGATACTGTGTTGAGTGGTGGGAGGGGCTGGGTGTGGAGCTGGGAGCCCTTGGATTGTTCTTCTGGCTCTGCTGTTGCTCAGCGCCACGACCCATGGAGATGAAACACTGCAGTGATGCTGCTTCTGTTTAAATTTCTCAGCAATTTCTGGATGAAAAGTGCTCTGAAAAGGCTGCTGTCCCTGCAGGCACATGCGGGGCTGTCAGAGCTCTGCCATTGATCTGCTTAGGCTTTGAGTAACAGCTGACGAGAGCTTTTCTGCCCATTGCGTAATATTTAACACAAGTTGTAACACCTGCCAAACGCTTCCTTTTGACAGCCTACATTCATTCCAATCAAATAATGGGCTGGGGAGAGAAAGCTATTGAAATCCGGTCAGTGGAGACAGGACATTTGGATGGAGTATTTATGCACAAGCGAGCTCAAAGGTTAAAGTTTCTATGTGAGAGAAATGATAAGGTAAGTCCTCTTCAAAGCTTGTATCTGTGCTGCCAGCTACAAGGTGCTTTTAGAGCTTACATCTGGTTTGTCTTGAGGTTAATAATTAATCTGAAGGTCCTGTTTAATAAGCAGTGCCTATAAGTCTATTCCCAGTTAATTTTCTCCAGTGGATGGAGACATCAGCCTGCAAGATCTCTTCCACGTCTGGCTGAGACCTGCCTTGATTTGGCTTGAGTTTCTCCCAGTTCTTTCATCTGAACATTAAATTTAGGCTGCCAAGTGAATTCTAAAAGTTGAGTAGCAGCAAGGGTGTGTAAGTGACCCTGATTTGAGCGCTGGTGCAGAAACATTTTGATGCATCTTTAGATGCATTTTGATGCATCTTAAATTATTTTCCTCTTACAGCCTCATCTGTTTCTGTGGACAACAGTGATAAATACTGCTCTGGAGGGTCACCAGAGCTGCATGTCTGTCACGTAGATGACCCCTGCCACAGGTGTTGCAAGGGGGGCAGGGAATGAGGAGAAATTGCTGGAGGAAAATGCATATTTGCATGGAAGTGACAGTTGAACGCGAGGTCTGTTTCTGCTGATGCTGTTCCCTCCTCTCACAAGGTTTCACTAAGATAAATCAGGACCAAGAAGCAGGGAGATCTTTCATAATGAACCTGATCACAAAACCAGTGAAGAAACCAGTTGTTGTGTCCCCAGAGCAGAGTTTAATAATGTGCAGTAAATGAGCTTTGAGGCCATGATCACTGTAGTGAACAGCTGCTCATTAGCCAAGCATAATGGTAGGCTGAAGCTCTGCAGGAATATGTATCCTAACTTTGCAGTTGAGTTAGTCATGGGAAGCTGCCCAAGAAGCTGAATTTAAGTTAAACTTAAGTGTATTCTGATTGTAACAAAGCTGGGAAAAAAACACCTTGGTCTTTCTAAAATACTGGAATCAACTGATCACTGATGGGTTTGAAATACTAAACTCAGATGTTTCTCTTTCTGGAGAACTGGTTAAACTGGTAAGACTGAGTAATTTTTGGTTTTAAAGAGGACAGGCTTCAGATCGTTCCCTTCCATATTTTCAAATTATAACTTACTTACTTTTTAAGACTCTGCTTGGGATCAAACCCTGGTGGATCCTGCCAGAAGCTCCAAAACCCCTGTTCTTCATACAGAATCCTGATATGTTAGTGTACTTTGAACATGTTGAAGGGAAGTAATTTTTCTGGGCTTTATTTTCAGGAATAGCTGAAATACCAGGAATAACTTTTCCCAAAAAAAGCCATTTCAGACTGAGGCAGGTATTGACCCAAAAGGTGAATGTTTAGCAAGATCCAGACAACTGACAGCTGTTTTTTGTTAGTACTTCATAATAAATGATGCTGTGGCAGGAAAACATGATAAACCTGGTATTTTTAAGGCATTCCAAACTCTTTTTGGTAGTGAAGGAGAAGGAGGTTTAATTACTGCATTTACTAATGAGTGGCTCAATTTAATCCCAGTCTGGCATGGCTTAGCTCCATCCCCTGAGTATTACTAAGTGCTTTTTCCTTCCAAACAGGTATTTTTTGCATCGGTGAGATCCGGAGGAAGCAGCCAAGTGTTTTTCATGACACTCAACAGAAACTCCATGATGAACTGGTAACAGAGGAGCACTTGGCACTCACCGCCATGGCATTATTTCTAATTTAAAGGACATTAAACACATGGACTAACACTGTAGAGGCAGGTGCGGAGGGCACCGAGGAACCCCCTCCCCACGCTCCCCCGGCGCTGCCAGCCCCAGGGGAGGGACTGCAGCCAGGGATGGACTTTCACGCTTGGACCCCCCGAGGTCTCCTGATTACGCTGTGTTATAGTGGGTTATGAGTTTTCCTTTATTTTATTTTATTTTATTTTATTTTATTTTTTAGTTTTACTTTTTCTTTGTCCCCTACTTTGTAAGAACGGGGAAAGAAACAGTGTCAAAAAGTCTGTTTTTAATTCTGTCTGCCTGCTAGCATCAAATATATAGTATGTTGTAAAGTTACCAATTAAATCTGGTGAGAGACAGCACAATAAATGTACCTTTTATCTTTGTGATGAAGGCCATAACCATATAGCTGGGTAATTTTAGAAATCTTTTGCCTTCACCAACATTTACATGTTGCTTTTGGCAGCAACGGCTTAACGGATTTTTAAAGAAGAGAAAAAATAATAGGTTTTTTTCCCCTCTTTTGGGAAATGGATTTTAAATGGCTAAACTACTAGCCTTAGACTAATAAAAATCAGCTACCATTTTTGTCAAGTCTGTCAATCCATATTCCTATATGGATCTTCACATAATGGTGTGTCTTGATAGGGACAGAGGTGCCATTTCTTGTTGCTCCGGAGGTGCCTGCCTGCCTGCCCCGGGGCTTGGCCACAGGCACCAGGACAGGGGATCAGTGGAGGAGAGGACGCGGAGTGGTTGGAGGAGCCCTGTGCTCACCCCTGAGGGGGATTTGTGGCTGCAGAGGCTCCCGGGATGCAGTGGGCACCGGACCCCGCTGCCAAAGCTGGCACAGGTTGTGGGTGCTCATTTCCCCTGAGTCCAGAGCCAGGCACTGGTGTGTGGGAGCAGCCGGCACAGGGATGGGGACCACGAAACAAGCTGCCTGTCCCCCACGTTGCTGGATTGGGCTTGTAAAGAGCTTAAAAAAAATATATATATGTGTGGTTTCTTTGGCCAAGGGTCTGAATCTACTTGTTTTCCACCCCCTCCACTCCCTAGGAATTACCCAACATACAGTGAAAGACAACATCTGTGCCGAACCGTGTGTGTGTGTTTAGTTCAGGTTGAATTGTGTCCTTATAAACTCTGCTCAGTTGATTTCCGTTTTCGGTGCGTATCTGGGGTTTTCTTTCTCAGTAGCTGCAAGCATGGCCGCCTGTGGTGTTGGGGTGTCGCATAACAAGGTCTGTGTTGCTGGTTTTAACCTACCTCGTTTCGGTTGGGGTTTGTTTTTTGGTTTGGTTCCTTTTTTTTTTTTTCTGTTCCGCTGTCGATCACAGCGCTGTTACCTCCAGCGACATATAGAGAGCTTAACTGGCAATCTTGGTGTACTCAGTAATGATGGCTTTATTAAAAAATGATTAAATCAACAGGACTTGGTCAAATTTGAATCTTTATCAAGGGTAAGAGGTGATGTGGGGTGGCAGGGATGGGATGGGCTGGGCCACCCTCACCTGAAGCATTCTGTGGTGGCCAGGGTGTCAGGGTTTTGTACTGCAGGGATTGCCAGCTGTAGGACTCCCAGGATGTGAAGTCCAGGGAAAAACAGGTGGGATGTGCTTTGTGGTGCATTCTTCCAGCACCAGGCACCCTCCTGTTGGGCTGGTGCAGCCTGCAGAGTTTAGGGATGGCCACAGGACCATGATACTGGTATTCAAATCCCATCACAAACACTGATTGCCACCAGCTCTTTGTATTTTCATTCTGGTTAAAATACAAATCAAATAAAGCCCAGAGCTTTTATTGTGTTGCAAACTGATAACTGTTTTGGGGTGGTTTTGTTCTACTTCAAGTGACAAATGCACATCTTTGAATGATTTTTGTTACTATGGGTTTTTGGGTACAGTGATGAAATAGAAGGAAGTCGTTGAGTTTAAACGACTCAGGTGGTTTGTGAATGTATTTTTTTAAATCTCAGAATAATTTGAAACAAAAATCACAAGAAACCAATATTACCACAGTCTTGTCTATGGCATGTGTGTATGGAGAAAACACAGAGCAAATGCTTTTCTGATGCCAACCACAATAAAACACAAAACTTCACCATTAAGCCATGCCTTTTATGTTTGGGTAAATAAAACCTGGGGTGTTGGAGGACATGGAGGTAAAGGGGATTTTCAGGGCTCCCAGTCATGATGGTCTTTGAAGGCTCTTGGGAAGGTGGTTTTGGAACAGGATGAGTGCAGGGAGGTGGGACACATCCCTTGTGATGCTGCCCAGCAGTGAGCAATGGCCAAGAGATGTCTTGATGGACCATCACCACCTGAAAACTCCTCTCCTATAAAATCAACCCATGATTATTATAAAGACATTTCCCCTCCAAATCTTACTAGCTTTGATTTGCTTGTCTTTTGCTGTAAGTAAAATGTGCTTATGGTTGATCAATACTCCCAGAAACTACTTATTATTAGTGTTTAAAGAAATAAAACCTGGGGCTCATTTTAAAACCCTGTTTCTGGGACTTTTTTGCCCAGGAAAGGAAATTTCTTTGTTCAGCTGTGCAGTGCCGCAGGAGGAAAAAGCAGTAATGTCTGCACATGCAGGGGTCACTTGAGCCTGTTGCAGATTCAATTATTTACAGAGTTGCTATGAAATACTGTATAACTTCAGGGATGAGTCGTGGCAAATGGAAGAAAAGCCCTGAGAGCAGCATGAGGCCATGCAAGGGCCCTCTTTAGTTCCACCACCCTGGGGAATTGCTGGGTACCACTGCCAGGTGAAGGATGCTCAGAGGTAAGGCTGTAACAGCTACTTGTGGGAACTGAATCTTTTCAAACCTGTTTTAGAATCACTATCAAATCACTTTTTCTTGTTGTGAGATGGTTTGGGTGTTGACACTACCTATTTTGTGACAGAATGGGGATGCTCAAGGTGACCCTAGCCCCAACCCCAGAGCTGGACTGGTTGCTGGAAATGGTTGAAGTTGTGCTGCAGTTTATTGCGAGCCTACTTAAGGTCCTTTCCTGCTCGTACAACAATTTGATGCTCTGTAATTGGGGCCAGTGTGAGCATCGTGTAGGCCGGCAGAGGCTGAACCTGCCTGTTCCCAAAGGCATGGGGTGGAGCTCCATCTCATACCCTGCCTGTGTCTGGGCTAAGCCACCCACTGGGCATGGCTCTGAGGAGATCCAGCAGAGATTCTCAGCAATAAGGATGCAGTTCCTGGCACAGGATGCCTGTCACAGGCGCTGCTGCCCTGCAGCATCTGTGTCCTGCCCTGTGCTGCCACTTCCCTCATGCAGTCGGGATCTGCAGCAGGAGAGGTTTGCTGGGTTGGCTTCCCAGTTTTTCTGGTCTGGGAGATGCTGCACCACCCAGAGCTGGGGGGTGGGAAGGGGCTCACTAACCTCCAGTATCTTTACAGCAGTGCTGTAAATGCACCAAATTCTCTCTCCTAAGTGTGTTTTATCAGCCTGCGCTGCTGTATCACATGTGGCCCTAGCACTGCTGCCTGCCCCAGCTGATGTGCATAGAGAGGAGAAATGAACAAACATAATTTTGGTTTTGTGGCAGCCACTGATGTGCTACATCAGCCTGCTCTTAGAGAGTGAGAGTCTTGCAGACCAGATCTACCTTTTTTTCTTTGTTTTGCTTCGGTTTATGGCATACTTTTCCTTTTTTGTTAAACATCAAAGCTGTCTCTGAATGACCCAGAGGCAGTAAAATGGGTGTGCAAATTACCCCTGCACCTGGGGATAGCCTAACAGCCCCTCTGGAATCTTTGAATTCCTTCCACTGAGGTGACAAGTGTGCTCAGCTGTTCAAAAGCAGAGCCCCACCATAAACTTCAGCCCATTGCTTTTATCACACAGCTTAGATTATCAACAACACCAATTACAGTACACACAACATAGAGCAGGCAATAAGCATAGCAGTTCTGCTTAACATTATGCACAGTTCTTGCACTTCATTATTTAAATAAAGCCTTAGCAATAATGCAGGCCCTGTTGTCTGACAATGACCTAACCACTGCCTGGCCAGGCTCACCAGCCCTGGGATGGGTCAGTGTTGCTTTGGGCTGTGCTGTGCCACGCTCTGCACCCTCTGCATGGACTGTGATCACAACTGACTGTAAGAGGTGCAAGAGATTTGATGGGCTGGCCATTCATCCTGGTGGAGCCAGGCCTGGTTCTCTGTCCTGTAGGAACATTGTGCTTCTCTTTACCAAGCTAACAATCAGCCCCTTTGAGAAAGGATTGCAGTGAGAGAAAGATTTGATCACCAACCTTTCCCACCCATGAGCCTCAGGACCAGCCTCAAGCTGGGCTCTTCTAATCAGCACATCCATACCCAGCCCCCTGTTCAGAGAAACACAGCGTCTGAAGCCTGTTAGTGCCACTGAGAGTTCAATTCATATGCTTAAATTGCCTGGGGCCAGGTTGTGCAGGAGTGTGTGACATCCCAGCTGGCACCAGCTAGGGTCTCAAAGGCAGAGGTGAGGCAGCCCTGGCACTGGGTCTCAGCATCTTGCCTGGCAGGGAGGGTAAGAGGAGCCGGGGAGGGATGGGAAAACCCTGTGATAATTCCATGGTTTTTGCTAGCAGACCTGGCTGTGGGGCTGTGGGGCTTCCAGCCTTTAGCATCCAAAGTTTCCATGGAAGTCGAGAGGCTGCTCCTGGGGAGGTGAGTGATGTTCACCCATGCCTTCACAGCACTGCTCCAGCTGCTCCACACCCTGTCCCCAGAAAGCCAGATTATGGGAAGGTTCTGCTCTAAGCAGCAGTGGGGGGGACATGGAAAGGCCACCCTGCTTGTGGTATGTTGGTGGCCTTTGATCCCTCCAATTCCAGAAGGCTGGGAAAAGCAGGGAGGGAAAGCATCATCCTCAACACCTGCAACAGGATCCCAGAGAGGTACACAGGAATCCTGGAGGGGGACACCTGTTCTGGCAAGGATTTCACGGTGCCCGGAGGTTTCAGTCTAGGGTCTTGGGTCAGGGCTCCCATTTGTTTTCTGATCAAGCCTTAGCAGCCTGGTAATTGTCAAATCCTGCCAGTCCCATTGTGAGGGTATTTACCTGCAATGCAAAGAAACAGCTTGTAAATGCCTGGGAATCCACACACAGCGAGCAAACAAACACCACTGGCGAAGATCTCAGCAGGAATGACAAATATTGGGGAAAACTAAAAAGCTCAGCCTTGGGGCCCTTCCTGTCACAGCTACTCCAGCCTAAGAGGGGAATGCAGGTGCTGTGGCTGGAATAAAAGCCTGCTTAATGCAATGAACTTTTCTCCTCCAGTTGAAGTTTTACTTTACTGGAGACCAGTGCAAAGATTAGTGGTTTTACACTCATCTTTGTTGTTTTTTCTCTTGCTCTTCCTCTGTAGAAAGTACATTTTGTGCCCTTGTGAAGCCTGGCTGACAGAGAGCATCATCCAACGAGTGCTGTAACTTGGCTGCCGGACCCATCAGGGGCTGATCTGGAAGATAATGGCTTTAATTAGCATTAATCACCTTCCCGGCTGACTCAGACTTTGGCACGGTCTGCTACCGCTAAGGATGCCACTGTCCCCCGTCCCTGCAGTTCCTCTCTCTGACCATGTCAAGGACAGCAAAGCCCAAGCCAGAGCGAGACCAGCTTAGACCAGCTTGTGCAGATGTGCAAAGTTCATGAAAACCAAGTGAGCCGAGGCAAAAATATTTGGCAGCAGCAGTAGTATTTGGCAGCATTGGCAGTATTTCCCAGAATCCACAATATTTGACAGCGCAGCCATCAGCTGGTGGTGCTGAAAGGTTTACTGTTCACACCACTGCGGGATTTTTAATGAAAACCTCTTTTATTGTAATATTCTGGGTAATTTTGCTATGTTTTATGTCCATATACACACACAGCTGTCTCCTCTGATAGGTGTGTACTGGCATTAGAGCTGCCTCCTGAGGGGCTCTGTGTGTGCAGGTGTCTGTGTATGGATACACCGAGAGACCTGTATACATCTGTGTTTATATGTGGCTCTGTATGTGATATACACACATAAATATATTTTAAAGCAGGTGCTAAGTGCTATTTAAATAAAACACTTAGTCATTTTCTAGCTGCTTTGCTACATGTGCTGGAGAGGTTTCTTCTCCCTGATTCAGCAAGAGGATTGTGATGTGACACACAGCACAGAGGAAGGTGTTGAGCATCTCAAAACAGGCTGTAGGTGTTCTCAAGCCCCTGGCATGTCACATTTCCAACTGTTCAGCTGAAGAACAGCCCCAAACCAGCCCTGCAGCTGGATCATTTGAATTTTCCAGATCCACTCTATGAGTTTGCAGGTCTCCCATTGTTTCATGTGTGTCCCAAACACGGGGATTGGTGGTAGCTGCTTTGAGCTGAGCAGTGGCCAAATAATGCGTGGAAGACTTGGGTTTCTCATTAACTCCAGAGTTGATATAGTCCCATCTCTCCAAGCACCAGCCCGTTTTCCTGCCTCTATCCCAGCTCTCCTGTCCTTCCTCCCCTGCCCAAGCCCTCACCTTGCTCTGCAGCCCAGGACAGTGACTGTTCCCAGGATAAGAGTGGAGGAGCTACGGCGTGGATGAGAAAAGGAAAATGCAGACAGAGAAGGTAATCATGGCTTGCTGGTATTTTTGCACTAGACTTTCTAGTGAGATGACTAGAATTTCTGCAGGAGCCCAGCACGGAGCAATCTCTTGCCAAAATCAAAACCAACAAAAAAAAATCCCCTCTGCTATTAATTGTGCACAGGGGCAAAGAGGAAAAGGGCCAAGGGTTTATTTTTTATTTTTAAGAGCTCTGTTGGTTCACTGGGTAACTTTAACTGTAATGGAAGGAAAACATGGTTGAAACAGCACTTTCAGTGTTTTTTTCCCAGCTGTTGTGCTCCAGGGGTGGGGATGGGGCACAGCACACTGCTGCTGTTGCTGCTTCTTGCACTACTGTACTGGGCAGAGCTCTGGTTCCCGCGAGCTCCAGGGCCAGGATGGGCAGTGCAGCAGGGAGAGCTGGACTGTCACTATGGGGCATCACCACTCTGCCCTGGGGGCCTGATCTTTCCTGTCTCCAGGGGCCTTCCTTCTCCTTTGGAGAGAGCCGACCACCTGTGCTGCTGCAGCAGCATCCCTGGATGACACTTTCCCGGGCAGTAGGGTCCCCTGGAATAGGGATGGGATGCAGCCCTCCCACAGTTTTGGGCACTACTAGGACAGTATGATGAGGTTATTCTTTGCTTCCTGTCCCAGCACCTCACAGGAACATTGGTCCTCTCTGTCTTCACTGCGGTGTTGGGCTTCTTCCAGTATGGCTACAGCCTGGGGGTCATTAATGCCCCCCAGAAGGTAAGTTGAGCCCTTCAAGCTGTGCATGGTCAAGGAACTATGGCTTCAGGGCAGCCAGGGCCAGTTTGTCCCTTGCAGAAGCCCTCAGGAGGGCTCTGTCCCTTCCCAGGCAGTTTTTCCCACAGAACAAAACCCCCACAACAAGGCAGTGGGGTGAGAACACAGCCAGGACCCTCCGCTGGCACTTGCCCAGGGAAAGGAGTGGGGGTCTGCACGTAATGGAGCTGTCCCCACTGCAACACGGTCCCTGTGCCCAAGCCAAGAGACTGCACCCTTCCACCAAAGCCAGTGCCAAATCCAGACACCACTCTCAGCCTAGCCCTGGGAGGGGGAATGCTCTGTGCCTGCCCTTGCCACCGCTTCCTGCTGGGGTCTGTGTGTTGTGGAGCTGGGGGGACCCCAAGATTTCACCCCTGCAGAGCCTGCAATTAAGTTTTTCCTGAGGCAGAAAAAAATCCAAAACGGGTTGAGGTGGTTATAGATCTGAGCTGAGGGCATTTTTCTTCTTTGCCTGTCACAGGTGATAGAAGCTCACTACGGGCGTGTGCTGGGCTTTGTACCCCCAGACAGATATGCCACCAATGCCTCCACGGAGGAGGGCACATTACTCCAGGCAGACACAGAAGGCACAGTCCCACCCCTGACTGGCACCAGTGAGGACCTCGCTACCTCCCCACACCTCCTCACCATGTACTGGTCCCTGTCCGTGTCCGTGTTCGCCATCGGCGGCATGGTCTCCTCCTTCACCGTGGGCTGGATCGGCGACCGGCTTGGGAGGTGAGAGGCTTGTGTGTGCTCTGACTCTGTGCCACAGCCCAAACCATTCTGGTTGATTTTTCTCATAGAGCCATTTCCTCCCTGTAGAAATACAATTTGTGTTATTTTCGGCAATTTAGGGGAAAAAAAGGAAAAAATATTCCAAAATACTGTTTCAACCATCACAGAAGCTGGGCTTTATTAAAATCCTCACTTACGAATCAGACGTTTTATTGCAACTTGAGCATTTCAGACAGCAGCTGATGAGCAGCCTTGATTAAGTTCTGAATTGCCCCTTTTCTTTCCATGGCAAAAGGAAGAGGACATCTGAATTTTATTTGCACAGGATGTATAGTATAATTTATAATATAATTTTAACTATTCTGATTGTACCCCAGCCCTGTATTTTGCAGTGCCTTACAATCACTGTTTTTCTCCTGTAGTACTGATTAAGTCACTTCACAGCTCCTTTTGTGTGTTGCAACGGCTGCTTTGGCTGAGTGAGGTGCCAGAGGAGCTGGAGCTGCTGCTGCCTTGCAGGGTGAAAGCCATGCTGGTGGTGAACGTCCTCTCCATTGCTGGGAACCTCCTCATGGGGCTGGCGAAATTTGGGCCATCCCACATCCTCATCATCTCTGGGAGAGCAGTCACGGGGCTGTACTGCGGTGAGTCCAGGCTGGGTCAGCCACTGAAAGCAGCTCCTTGGCAGCATGCTCCAGAGCTGCAGTTCAGAGTTTCCTGCATTTTTTAATCCTTTTTTTAATTCAGAAGGGGTTTCCAAGATGGGAGTTTCCCTCTTTTCCCTGTGTCTGCCCTTCTAGATCCAGGATCTTTCCCAGAAGTTTTTGGGCTGGCTCTATCATATGTTCATTTTACATATCCTAGAAAGGAACAGGTCCCTCTGTATCTCAAGGATGGGTCTTGCTGGTGGCTGCTCTAAGAGCACATCATTAGTCAGGCTGGTTAACAAGCTCCCTAGACAGAGAGCACAGGACCACTGTGCAGAGAGGATAAAACAGTCGGCAAATAATAGGGAATTACATTAGAGTTAACTTAGAAATAACAGCTCTTTATTACTGTTACTAGTATGCAAATACAATACTCCACTCCGAGGTTTCACGGCAAGTTTTAAGAAGGCTCTTTGCCCTGTGATACCTTCTCCCAGCAGACGATCCCTGCTCTGTGCTCTGAAGAGTGTGTTCAAGTAGAAAGACTTCCCAGTTTGGGACTCTGAATGCAGCGACATCCCAGCACCTTTCCAAGGTGCAGGTGGTTCCCAGCCAGGCTTGGTGGGGTGTGGGGTGCAGCAGACAGGCTCCATCCTCCTTTCCTGTTTGGGAAGTGGTTTCTGCTGGTTGTGAAGCTGTGTCTAGAAGAGGTGACACCCACATGTACTCGGTGCAGGGCTCTCCTCTGGACTCGTGCCCATGTACGTCAGCGAGGTCTCTCCCACGGCCCTTCGAGGAGCGCTGGGGACACTGCACCAGCTCGCTATCGTCACAGGTATCCTCTTCAGCCAGGTAAGCAGGAAAACACACACATCCAGAGACGGTGTTTCAGAGATTAGGAAGACCCCAGTGATACACTGGGTATTGTTCATCATTCCAACCCAAACTAAAGGGGTGTGCAAAACAATCTGCTCTAATGGGGTTAAACCCCTGCCTTGAGTAAGAGGTGTCTTGACAAGGACAACTTCTCAAGAAATGAAAAATACTTCTGCAAACAACTTCTCCTCTCCCTGAGGAAGTTTTTTCATCATCTCATCAGCATCAGGCTGGATCCTGAGCATGAGACCCCTGATAATCAGGTTCTCAAAAATGGCTTCATCAGGGAAGCAGGGAGCCCAAAGCCCGCATCAGCATTGCCCACCATGGCACAAGTCCCAGCTACACAACAGTGGGCACATGCATGTACAGAAAACAAACACATCCGGAAAAAGAGATGGTATTTGCTTCTAGTTTTCCTCCAGCTTGTCACTTCAAAACACCATAGAGGTCAATTGCTTTCTCTTTTTAGGGTGCAAAATGATCCATTCAAATATGCCTCAATTATTCCAGGTCCTTGGACTAGACTTTCTTCTGGGCAATGATGAGATGTGGCCCCTGCTCCTCGGTCTGTCTGGCGTGGCTGCCCTGCTGCAGTTCTTCCTGCTCTTACTGTGCCCTGAGAGCCCCCGATACCTTTACATCAAACTGGGGAAGGTGGAGGAAGCTAAAAAAAGTAAGAAAGATATTCTGGGCTTGTCTAGAGTTGTTTTTATACTGTACATAGTGTTAAACACAGAAGGAAAAGCCTGGCTGAGGACTCACATGTGGCTGTGGCTGCTCCATCTCATGCTCTGAGGTGCTGAGGTACAAACTAGCTCTGGATCAAAAACTACTGAGATGTTTGCATGGGACTAAGCAGCGCTGCTGAGGGATAAGGCTTGAGAGTAATGTCTCAGGGCTGCTGCAGAGCTGATGTGCTGCTGCCCCTGACCAAGCAGACGCACCCTGGATCCTTGGATGTGCCATAGGAACCCTCAGAGCAAGAGGACACAGCTGTCCATGGGGTGGCTTACCTTGAGTTTTGGCTAATGAGATTCTTGTCCTTACATTTACACCTTATCTACCACTGAAAATAAAATGTCAATCTTTTTTTCTCCCTAAGATTTGAAAAGGCTTAGAGGAAACTGTGATCCAATGAAAGAGATTGAAGAGATGGAAAAGGAAAAGCAAGAAGCTGCTAGTGAAAAGAAAGTCTCCATAAAACAGCTTTTCACCTCTTCCAAGTACAGGCAGGCTGTCATTGTGGCACTGATGGTGCAAATATCCCAACAGTTCTCGGGAATCAATGCGGTGAGTCTCCCCAGAATGCTTGTCTTTCAAGAAATCCATGCTGAGCATGGAAAGGCAGCCCTGGCTCCACCCAAGCCATGCAGGGAAGATAGAAGGCTTTCCCATGGCCGAAGTGGGCTCCTGGGTCCCTGCCAAGCTGCCTGTGGGAGGGCAGGAGGGGAGAAGAGTGGGAGGGAGTCCAGTATAAAACCAGCTGGCACAGCAGGCCCATGCTGAGCCCTCCCATGACCCTTCACCTACCCGAGTTTGTCAGCAGTTTGCTCTCTTTAATGACATCATGCTCACCCCAGAATCATTACTTTCTAGCCATTTTTAGCTAAACAACTTTTGCATCACCTCCTGGAATACCAGATATCACCATCTGACACCCAGAAGCTTTAAGCAGCACACAGGGATGCCCAGCCTAGCTGGCTCCAGGCCCACCCTATCCACCTGACACTGGGACAGCCACCCATTTACCTCCTGCCCTTAACTTTCACCAGAAATGAATCACCTTCTCCTTGGAGAGAAGAAAGAAATGGGAGTCACTGCAATGAGAATATTTTAAAATTCATGTAAAACCCAGTCATATTAAGATATTTGTCTTAAATGCTCCATGCTGGTGATCTGGATTTTAAGATTAAATGTAGACTACGCAGAGGAAAACAGATTTAATGTGCAAATGCAGTAGCTCAGAAGGGGAATTTAAACAGGATTTTTAACTCCCTCAGGCTCCTATGTAATTTTCAGCTTTAATTATTATAACAAGTGGTTAAAAGTTGAAAAATTAATCATAATTAAATTATGCCACATCTCAGCCAAGCAAATGCAACTCTTCCCTCATGAGAACAAAATGTTTCACCAGCTCTGTTGCCTAATCCTTCATCCTGATGTATTCTGATAGATCTTTTACTACTCCACAAACATTTTCGAGAGAGCTGGGGTTGACCAACCAGTTTATGCAACCATTGGTGTTGGAGTGGTGAACACGGTCTTCACTGTTATCTCTGTAAGTAAATACTTCTGCCCCCTGGACTACAAAGACACATAAGCTACAGTGTGGTCTTGAAACATGATTTTATCCTGGAGTTGGAATTTGCAGTGTTGCAGGACTGACCCTGAACACTTTATAGGGGAAAAATCATTCCCTGGGCAAGTTTCATTTGAAAATTCAAGCCTTGACATAGAGCATGTTGCTATCAATCAGGACTGCTAAATGCCTCATGAGTGGAAACTGCCGTGTTCAGGGAAGCTCTGAAAACTTTGCATTTCCCCCCAAAATGAAAGAGACTTGAGACTGCAGGTCCTATTCCCTCAAGGAGCAGGCAGGTGATGGGGAAGTCACCAGCTCACAGTCTGCTCTTACCTGTTACCTTTCACACTGTTTTCTGTATGTACATAGCACTTGCACGAGTGATATCCAAAGGCTATTCCACAGTTATAAAAGTAATCCAGCACTTATCCTCATCCTATCTAGGCAGGGCTCTGCAGTAATAAAAGGACGGTTCCATTTCCACAGACCTTCCCTTCATTTGTCTCTCTCCTGAGAGGATTAACACAATTCCTATCAGCTGGCAATTACTTTAATAATGTGGCCATTAATATACAATCAGGAAATGCCAAGCCTATTTCCCTCATATCTCTCAAGAGATTTAGGGAGTAAAGAACTTTCACCAACATGATGCAGGACTGGCTGCAAGGGAGAAATACACAGGTCCAAGAGATTTAGGACAAGGAGGAACCATTTTAAACTGACAGAGAGGAGGGTTTGATTAGATATTAGAAATAAATTCTTGTCTGTGAGGGTGGTAAGGCACTGGCACAGGTTTCTTGGAGAAGTTGTGGATGCCCCATCCCTAAACTGTCCAAGGCCAGGTTGTACAGGGCATGGAGCAACCTAGTTTTGTCGAAGGTGTCCCTGCCTGTGACAGGGGGTTGAAATTGGATGATCTTTAAGGTCCCTTCCAACCCAAACCATTTGTACTCAAGCACATGTGAGATAGCAGGTCCTGGAGTGAACCTGCTTTAGAGAAAGTCCATCACAGGCCCCGTACTGAGGAGAAAATTTGATGTTTATAGTGAAATGAGGCACAGAGGTGTACAGCTGGAAGAAGCCTTTCTTCTGCATGGAGGGTGTCCTGCAGTTTGATCCCCACCCAGGGCTGTGGTCCTTGCAGCCTTGGCATTTGTTCTTTGCTTCTTTTGTCCATGAGCACTTAAAAATTACCTGCCTTTGTCAATAAATGACAGACCCCGATCAAAAGGCAGAAGCGCTGACAGCCAGACCTTGGCAAGGGGAGAAGGGAGCAGAGACTCCTCTCTAACTTCATGTGTCAGCAAATGAACTGCCTCCAGCAAAAGAGACAGTCTAGGAAGTGTAAAGCATGGCTGTAACGGCAGGAAAGGTGGAGCTGCTGGCCAGAGGTGTCCTTTCAAGCAGAGGAGAAGGAGTGGGCAGCCCCAGAGGCTGCTGCTCCCTGCCAGGTGAGGTGTCTGGTACAGATATAGGTATCTGGCAAAAGCTGGGTGAGATGACTGGAGTCCATCAAGAGGAGTTGAGAAGGAGCAAATGATGCTTTGTTATTATCAGGGGAAGCAAAAGTAGTCTGGGAATGATTGGAGAAAAAAATCCTGACTGCAGCTGCTACACAACTGTCCCTGCCTTAGGACAGGCAATGGCCCATGATGTGACCTGAATCATGCTACATTTTGAAGGCTGATTTCAAACTAATGCAGACCTAGTAAGTTTTTAGTTCCTGGAAGAAAAAAAGAAAAGGGAGAGAGAGAAAAAGTCCACAGTTAGCAATTCATGTGTAGAAGCACTGGGAAGTCTGAGAGCTTGGAAATGCATGGGCTCTGAGCCTTGGCCTTGGCAGGGTGACTGCTCAGTCTGGCTCCTCAGCAGCCACCAGCGGAGTTTCTGACACTTGGAAACCAACACATAAATCTATACCACTAAAGCTAAAAGAGCAAAAGAGCAGTGTGGCAGTGGTAACTGGTATTGCTAATGGACCTGATCCTGAGAGTGGTGGTGCTGGACATTGACCTGCTGCATGTGTTTCCACAGGTTTTTCTGGTGGAGAAGGCGGGTAGGCGGTCACTGTTCCTGGCTGGTTTGATGGGCATGTTAGTCAGTGCTGTGGCCATGACAGTTGGGCTTGTGCTCCTGGTAAGAATTTCTCTCCATTTTTTCTCCCTGGTTTGAAAACAAGAAAAGATCCAACCAAAGTCAGTCCAAACCACTGGTGCAAACCCTTGTCAAGATGAAAAAATAAATAAGGGGTGGCCTCCTTTGCTGAACACTCTGGTTATTAAAGGGTGCCATTCTGCCTCATTTTGCTGAGCTGTAGGCAAAGAGAGGGCTCAAAGTAACAGCTGCACTGATGGCTGTGAACTCCTCCAGGCATCAATGCTGGAACCACATGCCCAGCCAGCACCTGGCACAAGAGTTTAAAACTTTAATTATTCATGTCCAGTCCCCATTTGTCTGAGTAGAAACAAATTTCTGAAAAAGAAGCCTAAATAAAGTAAGTAGTGATAATTAATGAGAGCTGTGTTGGGACTATAACACCAACCTCTTGCAGAGCCAGTTTGCCTGGATGAGTTATGTCAGCATGGTCGCGATCTTCCTCTTTGTCATCTTCTTCGAAGTGGGGCCTGGGCCCATCCCCTGGTTTATTGTAGCCGAATTGTTCAGTCAGGGCCCACGCCCCGCTGCCATCGCTGTCGCCGGCTTCTGCAACTGGGCCTGCAACTTCATTGTGGGAATGTGTTTCCAGTACATAGCGGTAAGAAATCCCTTGAACCATACAAATAAATGATGGGCACAATCCCACTGCTGGACTCCCAAAGCAGCCCAGCAAGATGTGAATGTGCCTGCCAGATTTCCATCCCCTAGTCTTGCTGGGCACCTCAGCCACCCAGGGTAGGAAGGGGAAGCCATCTCTGCAGTGCTGATGGTGGTCTCCCCTGTGCCTACCCTGGGCCCACTTTCCCACTGCAGGATCTGTGTGGACCATATGTGTTTGCAATCTTCGCGGGTCTGCTCCTCCTCTTCTTTCTATTTGCATACTTCAAAGTACCGGAGACAAAAGGAAAGTCCTTTGAGGAGATCGCTGCTGTGTTCCGCCGCAAGAAGCTCTCGGCCAAAGCCATGACTGAGCTGCAAGACCTGCGACGCAGTGAGGAGGCATAGACATCCCACACACCCAGAAAGGAGGGACTGGGCATGAACCTCCTTCAGGCAACATGGGAAGAATGTTGGGCAAATGTCTCACTTCACAAAAACCTTGCAGCTGGCAGACCAGGAGGACCCATCCATCGGATTCCTTCTGGCTGCTGCAGTTCACACCTCCCAGCCACAGATGCTAACCTGGCATTTTACTCTGAGACACTTGGGATAACTGGGCTGCAAAAAGAGCCAGGGAAAGGACAGGAGTATGTTACATGTGTATCTCAATGCCCTGCTGGAAGAGCCCAGTGGGACAGTGATCTTACCAGGTGGCATTGAGCAGAGCCATCTTTTAGCTGAAATGAAGGAAAGGGGGGCTGGCAGGTGCTGCAGCCTCATGTTTTCTCCTTTTTATCCCCATATCCCTGCTTCATTCTGCTGAGTGACCTGGTGCCTTTAGAATCCAACTGCTAGTGCAGTTGTGCCACCAGCACACAGCACTGATCACCCCAGGTGCTTAGGAAAGCAGGTGGAGCAAACACCCACTTACTCTTGCTTCTGCAGAGGAGGACGGTGGATCCCACCTGAACTGGTTGGGAGGTACCTCCCTTGCTTTGCTATCTGTGCATTATAGAAATGCTGCCTGATCTCATAAGAATTTCTCAGTCACAACATTTTTTTGGAGAATCTTAGAAACTGTGGCTGGGCTGATAGGCATTTTCCTTACATTTCAGGCAGACTATTTAGCTCTCTTTCCTCCCAGGAAGCCTCTCCTCTCTCCCTTCTCGCTGCTGCAGCACAAGGCACAGCACAACGCTGACCACACAAAAGGCCTGGGCATTCCTGGTCTCCATGTGAGAAGACTCCAGCCCTGCTGCCACCCCATCCATGGTGTGACCATTGCCAGGGCACCTCCTTCCCCATCTGCTCCTTCCTTTCATACAGTGCTCAAGACCCACAGGTGCCAGGTCCAGCCAAGGGCTCAGGCTGCCCATAGAGCAACAATTAATGATGACACAAAGAAGAAGTGGGTATCGGAAGGTTAACTGGAAGGTGCCACTTACCCAACTCCCACTTTGCATCACTTAGCATTTTCCTGGCTGGGTGTGCTTCAGCCAAGATAGTGTGCAAGCAGGAGGTCACGCTGTTTCCATAGCCTTGTTTATGCTCCTTTTGCTTCTTTATGAGACACTTTTATGTGGCAGAATCAAACTCCAAGAATTTTTCTTCCTTTTTTGGGGGTATATGTTGGAACCACTGTAAAAGCCTGCTCTCTGCTTGACTTTTAAAATGTGCATGTTCCTTGTTGTGATACCAGGTTACTTTTTAGCAACTTTGTCTGTGTAGAAACCCATTATTTATGTAGAGATGAAACACTAGCATTGTTTAGTCACTGTGGGCTCATGGTGGCTGCTGGTAAAGCAGTGGCCCAAATGTAACAGAGGATCAAGCATAGTGAAAACCACAGAACAGATGGGCTGAAGAGGCTCATGCTGCTGCTATAGGTTTGCTTTTAGGGGAGGTGCATGCTCCTTTCCGTGTGCCTGAACTTTTTCCTCTGCAGACTTTACTCTCTTGGTATTAAGACCCTACAGCAAATTCTGGTCACTACCAAGTGATGGGAAGTGCAGCCACGAGGTCCACTGGCAGAAATGTCTGGCCTTGGTGTGTGCACTGAAGCAGTAAGATTGCATCAGAGGCTTTGCTGGAGTGACTGCTGGGATTTAACTAGAGGAGAACTGGGTCACTGCTGTCATATGCTGCAGAGGTGGGTGACCCAGGTCTGACATGGGGCATGCAGGGCTGCTGGACCCAGGCTGGGACTGAGAAGAGAGCAGCAGAGCTGGGGCACAGGTCTGTGTCGAGCTGTCCGTCTGTGTGCTCCACATAGGTCCCCCAAGGTGAGACCAATGGCCACAGCAGTCTCAGAAGCTCTCCACAGTGTTTACCGTAAGTTAACTATAATGGATTATCTGAATGTACAAAAAGGAGAAAAAAGAAAAAAGAGGTTTCTTGCTACCAGCATTGTTATCTAGGTCTGTTAGATAAAAGATGAACAACATCTATGGCATGTGTTGGCTTGTGCTGCTGTTTTTTCCCTCTCTGTACATTTCAGAAATACATCCCATGCCAGATGGGAGCTATTCTCCTAGCAGGAGACATTTGCTCCACAGGAGATAAAAGCTGTGCAAGCCCTCAGCAAGCAGTTTAGAGATGAGACTGTGGGGTTGGAGGCAGCCCTGGAACCGGTGGCAGCCGGCTCTGGGCCAGGAGGAATCCTGACTGGAGGTGTGCCAGTGTCTGGCCCCAGCTGTCTCCACTGTGCACTTCACCCCACTGTGAAGCACCTCTGTTTGCATTGTGCTGGTGCAGCCTAAAACCTGGTATTGGAGCCTCTCTGGGCATGAGAGACAGGAGGAGCATTTGGGGAGAGGTGAGGTTCAAAGCAGATTTGCTGCTGCTCTGATGGCCCAGCCAGGTTGGATTCCCTGTGATCATACAGGGGGGTACAAAACTATTTCCTAAACTTCTGCTAAGTTTTGTCCTATTGTCTGTGGGGCATCAATGACTCTGCTGGCAACTCAGTAGTCATCAGTCAGTCCTTGTTTTCCTGTGTCACTTGTGAATGACAATAGAAAGCCTGACCCAGTTACTGTAGTGCAGCAGATAAATCAGTTTAACAAACCCCACTGCCCATAGCTACAGCACCGAACTTCCCAGAAGAGCTGCCTGGGGGTTCAGAGACACCTAAGGAAAATGGAGTGTCAGGCTGTGTCTCCTTGCAGCAGGTGCCATGTGGAAGGTAAGGCAGTTTTCTTCTTCCAGGCTGGGACAGGATGAGCAGTTAGGCATTGCTGACCCTGTGTCCTCCCCATGGCTGCAGTGAAGGATCAAGCTGGGCTGAACTATCACAAAAGCACTTTAACCATATGCCAGTGCAGGACAGGGTCATTAGAGTTAGCTAAATCTGACGATATGTTTGCTTTTGTCTTGTCCCATCAGGCTGATAATTAGGACTGTACACTTTATCTGTCCTTGCCACATGCATGTTCCAGTTAAAACTTGTTCTTGAGACCCAGCTTGTTGAATCATTATTTTTATCTCTCACCATTACAGTTTTACTAAGTTGCTAATCATTAAGAAAATTTAAAAGACCGAGTCAGACTTATTAGCTAAATGGTCATTCCATTTTAGTTAACATGCTAAATATGTTCTCATACCATGCCTGGCTAATAACGCAATATAATTAATAATCCCTGGGAAAGCATCTTGTCAGCAAGAGCTTTGACAGTGTTTTCCTAATGCGCTGAGACGACAGCCATTAAGACTTTTCTGTTGTGCCAACGTATCTAGTCTCCCACTCTCTAGGCTTAATTTTAAAATTAGTTTGACTTCCCTAATTCAATAAACTCAGGACATTTGGCCCCATTAACGCTCTCTACACTAATTTATCACAGGTTTTTCTGCCTCACTTCAACTTGTTTTTCATCACTGAGAAGCAGTGATCTATCTCTGGGGTCAAATAGCTGATAAGTAGGATAAGCTTAACTCAAGTACTATGTATGCAGGGACAAAGTCTTTGAGGTATGATGAATTTTCTGAGGTGTTCAATGTCCTTATCTTTCACCGAAATCTATGGGAGCTGAGGAATTTCAAGTCTGGATATCAGATCTGGATCCAGCAGAATCTGTAAGCATCAGATTAAATTTAAGGTAACTGAGTGCGCTCAAGTGTTTCACTAAATCCTGAAGCAACACTGGCAAATTTTACCCGGAGGCACAGCTTGAGTAGCTGTGCTGAAAGGGGAGCAATTTCCTCCCCAGCACAGGGGCAATAAATCCTGGCTGTAGATCAGTAGTCCTTAAATTTTACAGGCTATAAATACAACTGCAGACACGAGGCTTGGGTAGTGTCCTGCATTTTCGCCTCCTTGCACTCTGTTCAGCAGAGAGAGCAGCTCTGTGACAGGAAAGTATCAGGTCCTCGCAGGTCGGCGGTGGGATATCACTGCTCCAGCACAGCTGCAGCCCCAGGCGGGGGGGGGGGAACATCTGGAGTTACTTTGTGCTTTCCTTCTTCCCCGTGGGGAAGTTACAATTACAGTGGTTCCTGCCAGCTCACGGCATCACTGCACTGTCACCGCTTGCCTCTGATCCCCAGGGTGTGCCCAGGGTGATTCCCTGGGTACTGGAGACGGGCTCGGCACAGGAAGCGCTCCGTGAACGGCAGGAATAAAGCAGTGCCTATAAAGGAGCAGAGTGGGTGCCTATGGCAAGGTCACTGCAGAGGGTCCCTGACCCCATTCTTGTTACACGCACACACTGTACGTGGAAGCTCTGAAGGCCTGCTGAGCGTGGCACTGTCCTGTGCAGCGGGATCACTGATCCACAGCCTCTCCCTCGTCCTCCTGCTCAAGGCTGCACCCACAAGCCAGTGTGAACCTTCACCCCAACAGTCAGGACATGGAGGGATCCCAGGAAAGTCAGCTCAGCAGCTGAAACAGAGACGCTGCTCAGGTTGGAACAGGGCTGTTTACACCACTCAGCTCATGACCTGGTAGCTCAAATCGTGTGACGTGACCTCATGGCCCAGGGTTGCAAACACCACCTCCTGCCTTTCAGTGGGCCAGTTGGAAACAAGGTGGGATGTTTCTGGAAACAAGGTGGGGTGTTTATCTCAGCACTGGCTGAAATGCATATTCTCAAGGCTGGGCTTTGATGAGGCAATTTAGGGCACCAGACACTTCTCCAGGACATAACTGAGAACAGACACAACTCACTAATTTTAAATCTTCCAAAAGTTTTCTAGTCCCTCTTCACTTCTTAAAGACACAGATAGGAGCAGCAAAGGCTGATAACATCCTGAGCCTACTTGAGAGAAGAGGTGTGTGATCCAGCTTGCAACACTGGAAAGAAAACACCTTTAAATGTGAAAGGCCATGGTATTTTATTTACAAATATGCTTTGAATCAAATTGCTGTTCTTGTATAGAAAAGTGGGATAATCACATTAAGACTATCAAGAAACACACTTAAGAAAATTAATGTTGATCCAGACAAAGGAACGATGCCTGCAGGCAATAACTGATGGATTGGATTTCCAGTGTTTTTTATTGAATCTCAAGTAAAGACTGTCTTGGAATATTTGTTTTGTGCCTGAAAAAATAAATATCATCGACAGTGGCACTTCAGTAAAAAGACTTGATTTAGCCCAGAAAATTTCCCAAGTAATTCAAAATGAATCTGTTAATTGTGGAAAACCAGCAAATTTATCAACTGATACTTGAAAAAAAACCACAAAAACATCAGTAGTGCATAGCCCCAGGCTGCTGCATTTTGGGTTCAGAACAGTTGGTCGTTTTCTCACAAAATATTTTATTAGAAGATAAAAAGCCCTTGAACATGTGCAACTTGTCACACACTTGCAGGTAAATAAACACACACTGCACATGTTAAAAAACTTAACAGGATGCCCCAGATTCTGCTTATCAACTGAGACAGCAGTAAAATGGGCAGGATAAATGTATCATCTCCAGAGCAGGCTGGGTGAGGCAGCATCCAAGGAAAGCCCAGGGAGAGAGGATGCTGGGGCCTCGTGAAGTGGCCCCACGTAAATGAGAGCCAAACTTAACTCCTTGGCTGTACAATTTGAAGTGGGATCTGTGTAGCTAAGAGTGGGACCACAGACAAACAAATCACCAAAATTAACACAGATGAAATAAAACATCTCAAGGTGAACCATTTTAAAATGTGATGTTAAAAGTGACTTGTGTAGCTACCCCATTAGAGCACAGATGGCAAAGTCTAGGTCTCAGGGCAAAAAATGTAGGACAGCACACAGCAGCCTTTGGTGGTGATGGCTGAGGGAGTTGTTGACACTGTGGATTCCTGCATTTTCCTGTTTTTGTTGTGTTTGTAGGTGATCTATAGGGAAACCTGCAGAGCCGGGCCCCATCCACCAGCAGCTCCACAGGAAAGGTCCTGGTGAATTTGTTCAAAGAGCTCAAAGTATTATGACATCTAAGTAGGAGGGATTTAGTAAAAACAGTCCTTTGGCCTCATTCTGCTCAGGACCCCACGGTCAGGCTTCCATGGCCACAGACCCCTCCTGAGGCAGCGCAGGGAATGGTTGTTGGACAGGATGAGGGCTGTGCCACAGTTTAGACTACTTTGGATTGGAAAACCTCTTAAAGACCATCTATTCCCAACCCCTCCCATGGGCACAGACATCTTTTGCTAGATCAGATTGCTCCAAAGCCCATCCACCCTGGCCTGGAACACTTCTAAGAATAGGACATCCACAGTTTTTATGAACAGAGTTTTTCCAAATCCTCTTTTCAGTTTGAAACCCTTGTCCCTTGTCCTGTCAGTACAGACCCTGGTCTTATCTCTATCTCACACATAATCCTCCTTTATATATGAAAATACTGCAACTAGGAACCTTTTCTTCTCCAGGCTGAACAACCCCAGTTCTGATTTCCTTCCTTCCTCGATCTGCTCCAACAGATCCATTTCTTTCCTATGTTGGGGACCTCAGAGCTGACCACTGTATTCCAGTACTAATAATTCCACTATTAATAGAATATCAAACAGAAGCCCTCGGTAAGGATCTCAAAAGGGCCTCCATCTCTTTTGGCCGATTATAATGCTTTCATAACGCTCCTTTCTGATTACTCTAGGAGGGAGGATACAAGACAGACAAAGGAGCTTTGTACGTACAGTCATGCACGGCTCATCGGGCTGTGGGGACATTTTGGGGACATTTAGGGATACACACTGCCCCCCACATTCGTGTAACTCTCACCCCCGTACCCAAGCAGCTCCGAGGTACCCGCGGCCGCCTCAGCCGCCCAAGATGGCGGCGGGGCGTGGGGGCTGTGGGGAGGAGGCGGTGCGCGGCGCCGCCTGGCGGCTGAGGAGCGGCGCCTCCACAGCGCCCTGAGCTCGCCCGCCCCTCGCGGGCGCCGCCGAGGGGGCGCGGCCAAGCGCGCGTGA
>VZTR01004681.1:0-28337 GCA_013400775.1 Chaetops frenatus | reverse complement strand
GGTCCCGCCTGTCGCGCACGTGTGCGGCGCGGGGGGGCCCGGCCCGCGCTCCCCGCGGTGGGTGGTTGGGTCCGTGTCCGTCCCCCTCTCCCCCTCCCCGCCACCCCGTCCCACCGCCGGGGCTCCGAGCCGACCCTCTGTCGTTGTCGCGCAGCACCCTCGCCGCCAGCCCTCCCCCTCGCACCGCCATGGCCGACGAGCTCGACTTCACCACAGGCGATGCCGGCGCCTCCTCCACCTACCCCATGCAGTGCTCGGCGCTGCGCAAGAACGGCTTCGTGGTGCTCAAGGGGCGCCCTTGCAAGATCGTGGAGATGTCCACCTCCAAGACTGGCAAGCACGGCCACGCCAAGGTGAGCGCTGCCGGCCCGGCTGTCGCACCGCCCGCAGTGTGCGCTCCTGCGGCTCCCGGCTGGCCGGCAGGGAAGAGTGTAGCGTTTCATTTGGCTCTGTGTCCCGCCTTTGCCTTTCTCGCAGTGGTGTCTCATCACTCCACAGCTGACTCAAGGAGTTTCAGTCATGTAAAGCAGGAAGGATTGCGGACAGGAGGGTTGGTTTTTTTCTCCCAGCTTTGACTCGCTAACGCTTTATTAAAAAAAAAAAAAAAAGTTGTAACGCTTATAGTGAGAAAACCAGATTCTGTAGTGGGGGTAGAGTAAGTTCTGGAAGGGGGGCTGATGAAATCACTAGGGCGTGGTTGGGTTGTGCTGTCGCTACCCACCAGAGCACTTCTGTGTCTGCCTGTGCCGGCAGACTTTTACTATTGCAGCGTTAGACCAGGAGTGCCCGTGCTGTTACATAATCTAGAGCTCCGCGGACACTCGCTACTCTGTGGGCCTGGCCTGGCCCTTTTTTACTGCCTTTGCCTCAGCTCCTTTCCTTACTCCAGCACTGAGAGAGGAGTGCCTGTGTCCCAGCAGGGACGTTTTTACTCACTCTCTGGGGCTGCAGCCCTGCTGCCCAAGCAGTTGGCTCATGCAGCTGTCCAAAGTTTGGAGCAAGGGTGGAATCCCCCTTCATTCATTCCATCAGCCACACTTTAGGGTGGGTACGTCAGAGTTTAGAGACAGGTCTGTAACAAGCAGACTAAGGAGATTTGTAAGTTTCCACAACCTTGTGTGATACATGTAGGGGAATAGAGTATTTGGGATTTGTCCAAACTAGAGTAGACCAGGCTCTTTCTAGTCTTTTTTTTCTTTCTTTTTTTCCTTTTTTATGATTTGTTTTAATAGACATATCCAAATTTCTTAAATACAGAAACAGCTGTGAGAGGGAAAGGACCTGAGAAGAACTGGTTAAACTGGTCATCTAAGCTCTAGCTTTAGCAACCAATGCTGCTGGCATAAAGGGAGGTGGGAGCTACTGTGATCTCTGTGCATGACCACCTCTTTCCTCCTTAACCTCTACTGCCTGTTTCTCAGAACAGTTAGATCTTAAAATGAACGTGTTCTTAACCACTGTGAACTCCTGGCTTGCTGCTGTAAATCTCCAGAAGGCAGTGGAAGATAACAGTGGCTGGTCTTGCTCTCGTGTAGGGTTTCTGTAGTGTGCTGTGGAAGAGAATGAGAGGCCCCCTTTCAATGTGAGGGATGTTTGCATACCACAAGAAAAGGGTTGAGGCACAATCTGGGATTGCATGTGATCTCGTAGGAAACTGAGTATGACCAGCAGTACTGATGACAATAGCATCTTGCTTCTCTGAGACCAAAAGTAATTGAAGTTATTTTTCTATTCTTACAGGTCCATTTGGTTGGTATTGATATCTTCACTGGTAAAAAGTATGAAGATATTTGCCCATCAACTCATAACATGGATGTACCAAATATCAAGAGGAATGATTACCAGGTAAGTTAACAGTCATACAAGGCTTTATACTCTTCATACTACACATAAACTCTCTTCATCTCCAAATTTACTTCTCAATAAAGTACTGTTGTTGGAATTAATGGGACTTGCCTGTCTAGACATGGCATAGCTGAACTCATAGCATTTACTGAATTGCTAAAACTGTCGAAACTCACTGATGGAGAGAAAGCTCATTAGCGTATAAACAACCTCAGGTTAGAGTAGCAGTCTATAAGCATGACAGGTAATAGATGTAATTCATAACCATGCTTTTTCTAGTTATTGTTTTAAGGCCACTTCTGGTTTCTTTGTGGTACTGGCATCCTTTAGAATATGGAGAGAGGTTTTTCCCAGCTGCAAGTTAATATTAAAGGAAAATCAAGATCTCACATAACTAAGCGTAAGTTGTCATTTATAGTTTCACTCTTACATGGGGTAGATGAATCACCAAAAAGTCCTAAACTGCATCTGATGCCAATTCTAACTTGCCAAAGTGTTTTCTGCACCTTGTGGGGAAAGTGGCTTTAGGTACTAAATACAGATAGTTTTGAAATTCCTGAACTCTGTGTTGAAAAATATGTATGAAGGGAGCAACTTCTGTAATGCCTTCTGTGATATGATTAGTGAGCTCTTAAAAGCACAGTCCAGGTTGAGCTGTAACATGTTCCCTATCTCCTCATTGTATTGGGAATAGTTCTGGTCAGGAACTGACACATCTACATCATCTGGAAAGCTGCAATTGTTTGACAAAGGCCAAGTTAAGTGTTTCAGCAAACAGTCCTTACAGGACAGCTGATGCTGTTGGAATAAAGTGTGACCAGCATGTCTTAGGGCTCAGACTTTCCAAGAAAATCTTAATGTTATCTTGGTGGTCTTTCTCTATTGTACTGGGATTTTAAATTTTTTTTATTTACTCTTCCAAATTCCCCAACCTGCTCTGTCAAAATAGCCATTTCCCTTAACTCAGACTTTTGGTGAGGCTGAAAACAATATAAAATGGTCCAGGGCTTGGTGGAGGTTCCCTAATTTATAAGTGTTTAATGTAAGTGATAGTATCTCACTGTAGAGATGCAGGTATAGAAGTGTATAGTTAGAGTGTTGTGTATTCTGTACACTTCATAGAAGCAGTGCTGTTGAGTGAATAACCACTTACTGTTTCTGATTCACAGAGGAGAAAGCTGAACCAGTGACCTGGAATCAGTACATTCCCTAAATCACACAGATGGGGTTTATAGTGTCCCATGTACTAGGAAGTAACCAGCAGGGTTCTGTGGGTTCTTGATAGCAGAATGCCTTTTGCTACAGTTGTTGTAACTCTCAGCCCACTGAACTTCTGTTAAAAATAGATTTAAATAAGGTTCTTAACTGTTACAAAGACAGTACTGAAGAATTATTGTAATAGGTGGAGTTCACTGCCTTCTCCTTACATTAAGCTACTACCTGCTGGTGACTGCTCATGTTAAACCTCTGAAAATGAACTTATCTTTGCAGCTGATAGGCATTCAGGATGGGTATCTCTCCCTGCTGACAGAAAGTGGTGAAGTTCGTGAGGATCTAAAGTTGCCAGAAGGGGATCTCGGCAAAGAAATAGAAGGAAAATTCAATGCCAATGAAGATGTGCAGGTGAGTAGGGAGGGCAGACAAGAACAGTTACAGTTAATCCCACTTGATGATACAATGAAGAAGTCTTATTCTGATATTGACCACTTGTATCTCTTTGTGAAGAGTGGGTTAACAGATTGAGGATTGGTCCTTTGAGGAGTAGAAGGACATTTGTACTGGAGCACTTGAAAGAGATGGGATAGATATTAAAATGTGGCAGTCTGTAACTTCTAGGAGCACTTCCTGTGGCCTGGGCTGGAGTTTACCTCTGTGTCTTCTCTTCCAGATATCTGTCATAAGTGCAATGAATGAAGAATGTGCTGTAGCCATAAAGCCTTGCAAGTAAAGAAGATCACCAGGCTCGGGCAACCGCTCAGGTCTGGACAAACCACAGATCTATAAATTTGGTCCTTATTGTCACCAAAGCTCTGGCCTTCACAAGCAACCTCATTTCCTTTTTGAATTGTTAAAAAGCAGTGCTGGATTCTGGATTAGTGTTGCAGGCTAACTGGCAGTTTTCAAAATCACTGAGATTTTAATTCCTTAATTGTAACTATTTTAACATTCCTGTGGGTTTCAGCTATGGATCTAAGAAACCAATCAGGTGTTACTAGTGGATATATTTTTATTTGCTTGAGCAAAACAGTGTTTGTCTGTATGAACAGACAAAATACAGTATTCAGGGGCTTTTAGATAAGCTGGTAGGTATCTAGGATTATAAAGTGACCTAGAGCACAAATAGTATTTTTCTTGACATCTTTAGGTAGAACTGACAATAAAAGTAGTTTTTTTTTTCTTTCCTTTTTTTAAAGCTTAAGTACTTGTGGATTGGGACTCTTGCAGAACTGTAGGTGCCAATCACAACTTTTAGACCAATAAACTCAAGTGATAGAAATGCCAGCTGGCTTGACCGAGCCCCAGTGGCCATGTGCAACTAAACTGTATTACCTCTGTTTTCTTCTTTGCCAACTTGTTGGCTTATTGTAAACGATAAAATGGTTTAAAAAAAAAAAGCCTACCTGTGGTTTAGGCAGGCCGTTGGAATATTGAGTAGATAAGACGTAGATAAGTCAAGGGGACACAAAGGTGAGAATGGATGTTAAAGCTATAGACTTTCACTCGAGGCCTTTGTCAGACTTGAAAAATAAAATAGAAAAATGCAGTTCAATTGCTTTTCTTTATTATATTTATCTTAAACTATAAAAGGGTGACAAACTCCATGGGAATCTGTTGCAGTGCTTCCAGCTTTAGGTTTTAACCTTCAGGTTCAGGCCATATTTTTGTAGCACAGGGACCACACATTTTTCAGAAAGTGGGACAAACTGTAGCATTGAGCCTAAACTAAATGCATGTGATTCTTTTTTTAAAAAAAATAAAACTATAGTATTTTCAAAACATAAACTTGACAGACAATACTGAACAACCATGGCTTCACCATAAAAGTAAATAACTTTGCTACCTAGTTAGGGAAGCTGGCTCCTGTCCTGGGGAGTTCTGAGTCATAGCAACATGCATGCATGCCTCTAACTATTTAGTAGCTTAACAAGGCTTCACAGCAATAGTTATGGAAGGATAATTAGCCGCTCCTGTCTAAGGTGTTCAGCTTGAACTCTTAGGACTTGGTGACTCTTCATGAGTGGGGAAACTTCCTTAGGCCCTGGCTCAGACCTCTCTTCACAGCTGATAAATTGTTTCATGAACTTGCCTTAATGCTCAGTGGCTGATGGAGGATGACAAGGAAGCTGCCCTGGACAGCACGCACAATCCACACTATTGGCAGCCAGAGTCGGACTTCATGCTGCTCTTAACTGCTTCAAATGTTTTCAGCTTCATAGTTTGTACTCTCTAGTCCCTGAAGGGCTCGTGGCAACTGTCCTGAGCTGCCCTTGGCCACACTGGGGTAGGGCTTAGCAGACCTTGGAGGTGTAATGCAGGTGGCAAAAGCATGCGTTGTCCACAGACTTCCCGTGCCAGGGAGAGCAGTACCAGTGAAGGTAAAGACAGCAATAAATACACTCTGGTAATAAAGCACAGCTACCTGGGACACCTGGCAGTGGTAGGATCTGCCACACGCTCTTGCCTAGCACAAAACGTAGGTGAACGCTATAAATAGCACCTTGACTGAAATGGCAAAGCTGCTTTTAAAAGAAGCTCTAGATTGAAATGCTTCCAGAATAGTTCTGAAGTGGATGAGGAGTAGTTGAGGCTAGTCTGCACTGTGCTCCCTTCTGCCTCTCCATCAAGCTGGTTCCTGGAAGTCAGGCTTTGTTGGCTTTGGAGGTGACTAACCATTGCTGATGGTGCTGACACCAAGCTGAGCTGTGTGGTGTCACAGGAAATCACAAGTTGCGATGTCAAACTAATGCAAGTTCTATCACCATATTACAAATACTTTCAATCTGCTTGAAAACTACAAGACTTGAATTTGTCCTTGCTCTGGTAGTGCTCTAATCTATTTTCAGGTTCCTGTCTGTCCTCTAAAACCTTGTTGGAAGACAGGTACTTGATGTCACTGGCCCACAATCTGAGCAGTTACTCGGACTCAGCTCTCTGGGACCAGGGCTAGTTTAAGCCCTGTTCCTACAGGCAGAGTCCTAGCCTGACTGGAGTTTTCAGGTACTACAGCAATCTAAAGATAGAGGTTTCATGACCTCCAGCTTGCTGGAAGAGCCCTCCTTGGGACTTTCAGATGTCCTTCTATTTGCAACCTTCAGTTCTGCAAGATTTAAATGATTAAGTACTTCATTATAGGTTTGCTCTTATATACTTAGTTGTCTTTGTGAAGCACTTCAGACATCATGGAAGTGCAGAACATCATGCATGAAGTTTCCCATAGGTACATATGCATGTCTTAAAGCATAATCTCCAAGTTACAGTAAGGTTCAAAGTTGCTTCTAAATTAGAACATATATTTGAGGCATTTTTTTCCAAAGTAAGACGCTTCAATTTCCTGTCAGAATCGTTGCAACACACTTTGTGATCAGTAGTCCATAGAGATGTGTATTTTTAATATCCATAACCAAGTGCTTAGGGAAGTTCTCCTTTCATAGCTTTACTTTAAAACAAATCTTACCAGTGTATTTGTTCTGTATTACTGTCTTTAACACTTAAATTGTGTCAAAACCATAAACTTATAGCTGATGGCAGTTGCTTAGAGTAAAGCCTGTAAACACAGGGAGGTGGTGAGAGGTATTTCCACTCCAAATGATGCGTTTTTTTATGCCTCCTGTTCATTGAGTTTCTCTTACTACTTCATACAATTGGAAAGGCTGCAGTGTTTCCTGCCTCAAACGTTGGCAAATAATACTTTCAGAATTCAATAGATCCTTCTAATTTTTGCTTAAAATGGTGGCTTTTCAACTGGGCTCTTGCTGGTTGAGCCATGTTCTCAGGGCTGTTTTTTTTTAAGCTGAAGTTCATTGTTTCTCTTGCAGGTTTTTCTAATCCGAAGTGTACCCAGAAACGGTGCACCCGTCTGTAGTTTCACAAAACAGATAATTTTACATAATCTGTAAAGAAGTCAAGTTTGTTGACAGTTCTAACTCCTATGGTTACTGCAGGTCAGTCTCACAGAATTCAAAATTCAATAAATCCCACTTTTTTTTTTTTTTTCGGTTGAGTAATTAGAATGTAGTTTGTTACAGTAGAACTAAACTTCAGGCTATAAAGAGACCTTGTTCAGGATATTTCTAGTATCCTCTGGGAATGTTACTGAAGGTGTGGATCCTGGAGCGATCGGCAGCTCAGCACGAGGTGGTCGGAGGCTCTCCAGCACCTGCACTGTGACCCTGCAGTATTTGGCATCCGAGAGTGACTTGGTTTGTGAGCTCCAAGGCAATGTTTGCTGTGCTTTGCTGTATCGCAGAACCCCTTTTGTCCTGTGCTGTCTGTTGTAAGCGAACCCGGCTGCTGCGGCTCCCGGGGTGCAATGGGTACAGTGGCCTCTGCCGCCCGTGGGACAAACCCGACCCTGTAACCGGCGTGGCAGCTCCGGTGTCCGTTTGGGAAGCTCTGTTACTGTTCTCAACACCATGGAAACGATCAGGGGAAAGATTTGTACGTGTGTGTGTGTGTTTTGCTCCAGAAATAATAAAGGTGTCAGTGCTGTGGGGAGCTGGTGCTGGTTACAGTGACGCGGGAGCGCGGTGGGGTTGCCAAGGGGCTGCGCAGCCCCTTCCAGGGGCGGGGGATGGGTGGTTGCGGCTGGTGCGGGAGGAAGAGGAGGGCGTGCGGCCGCGTCCCTCCCCGCGGGACTAACGCCGGGAAATTCCGTACGGGACTCCCTTGCCAGGGCCGCCATCTTCCCGTGAGCGCCGGCGCCTCCCGGCCTGCCCCGCGCACCTGCGCGGTGACGTCACCTCGGCGGATATAAAACCGCGGCGTGGCCTTGGCGACTTCCTTTCTGCGGGAGCGGCCCGGCGGGAGCACCATGGCGCCGGTGAGAACGGGAGGGAGGCGGCGGCGGCGGGGCCTGCCGAGGGAGCCGTGGGGCGGGTGAGGAGCCGGCGGCCGTCCCGCTGCGAGTGGGGCTTTCCCGAGAGGGCTTCGTGTGGGAAACTGCCGGGCCGGGCCGGCTCGGCTGCAGTGAACCGTTCTGGCCGGGAGGTGGTGCTGCCGCTGCCATGTGTGTCCCTCCTTGGGTAGAATAAAAGTTTCTTACGGCGTGGTTTGGTAATGCTGGGGAATTCTTTGGTGTTTTAGCAAAAGGACCGAAAATCCAAAAAGTCAACCTGGAAGTTTTGCCTTGACCTGACCCATCCTGTGGAAGATGGAATCTTTGATTCCGGGAATTTTGTAAGTCGTGGTTTTGCTTATGCTTGTGACGCATAGTATAATGAAAGCCTTACTGCGCTAACTGAGTTGCGTTATAAAGAGCTACGTTCTAAATGAGTTAAATCATCAGCAGGTCTTTAAAATACTGTAATTTTAAAAAATATGGTTTTATACCGTGCTTCATATCTGTTCATGAGTAGAACTGCTTTAAATTAATTTCTGCTTTAGCACGGGAGTGATTTTTTATAATTACATGCTGTAAAATATTTTTGCTTTCTCAATAGTTCTGTCAGGACCTAAGTAAACGGTGGTTTTTAATGTTGCTTCCTGAACTAGGGTCCCTTCCCTAGTTCATACCTAGGGTGCCATTCCCTAGTGTTCTTTTTTTTTACTGTTGAAACAGGAACAGTTCCTAAAGGAGAAGGTTAAGGTCAATGGGAAAACTGGAAACTTGGGCAACACTGTTCACATTGAACGTCTGAAGAATAAGATCACTGTGACGTCTGAGAAGCAGTTTTCTAAAAGGTTGGCATGGTGTCCTTCTGTTGTGTTTTTGGGGTTTGAACTGTGGGATGTTAAACATATAACCAGAGTAATTTAGCTTGGGAAAGATTTTCACAGTCAGGGAGTCCAGCTATAAACCTGACATTGCCAAATCCACCACTAAACCATGTCCCTTAAATGCATATTAATATTCAGTTCCTGCCTGCAAAATGAATTCCAATTAGTGCACTTCTGATACTTGGAGAGGTGTTAGCTCTAACCTTCATAGCTCTTGTAAATATTAGTGAAACATGTAATTAAAACAGATTTATTATATCAGATATTTAAAAACTGCTTTTTAAAACTCAAGGCTTGATTGCTAATTAATGTTGACTCTAAGCATATTAATAGAGATACTTTATATAGGTCTTTAGAAGTGTATTGGGAAAGATGGACCTTTAAAATAACACTGAATTAATGTCATGGATGGCTGTTTGATTATTTAATTGGTTGTATTATAACGAATGTGTGCATGGTGTGGGTTGTTGCAAACAAACCCTTTAAGCCAAATTAAGCCTTCACCTATTTAGTTTGTTAGGACACATAAGAGCTGAGTGCACTGATGAGAGATACAGATCCTTCCCTGCATCCCCGCTTTGTTTCCTGATACAGGTGCAGCGGAATCTGTTACATTAGACCAAGGTTTAGAACCACTTAACAATGCTTGCTGGTTACTGGCATTTTTACTATGCAGTTGAATAATAAATTCTTACATATCTCTAGTGAAAATACGCTTTCATTGTCTGTTACAGTGAAAATTTTCTATTTCTGGGTTTAAAATGTATTGCCCCGCTCAAGACATTGTCTTGGGTGGAATGCAGACAGCAGCAAGGGTTGTTCAGTGAGAAGCTTCTAACGTGAAATTTCTGGTTTTCAGGTACCTGAAATACCTCACCAAGAAGTACCTCAAGAAGAACAACCTGCGGGACTGGCTCCGTGTCGTTGCGTCCGACAAGGAGACGTACGAGCTGCGCTACTTCCAGATCAGCCAGGATGAGGAGGGCTCAGAGTCGGAGGAATAACTGAACCTTGGCTTTATGCTCCGTGCAGAGTACAAAAGACTAGAACATCTATTTATAAGAACACTTTAACTTACTGGTGAATAAAGTTTTTGTACCCTGTTGGACAGAGCATGGTTGGTTTTCTGGTATTTCTTTTAGATCCTAATTAGAAAACAGCATGGGAATTGTTAGATTTGCAGTTTTCCTTCCACTGCCAGGAAGCAGCTGATCAGTCAGCACTGGTGAAAAGTCCCAGTAAGAGAAAACAACCCTTTGCCCAGTACATGTGTAGGACAGTTTAATCAATTTTTGATCATATCATATAATTTTTGGTACTAATAGTTCTAGAGCTCATTGTGACTGAAAGTACCAGCTCCTTCTGTGAATTTATATGAAGGTAATGGCATAATATTTAATAAAAGTTTACTTCTAGTTATTTTAGTTAAACAGTAGCCTTAAAAATGGTAAATATTTCTTTCCTGTGTGCTTACCTAATTCACTAATTGGTTGTGGTATTCCTGTGTGTAACCACAAGTCAAACTGGAGGATAACAATGATTTGATAGGCTTATATTAGATGGATAAATAAGGATGTGGAGACTAACCTGATTACCAGCAACCAGCTAAAACCATCTTAAGGAAGGGACTGAGATGTCCTTCAATATTGACAGTGCCTGAATCCCATAAAATTAAAACAGATTTTTCTCCTTGTATGGCATATTTTACAGTTTTTGTATTTGACTTCTGGGAGTATTTCTTTAAAAGAATTATTTCTCTAGCACAATTGGAGAGTTCTTCATAGAAACAAATAATTCCATAACCATGAACTAGGTCTTCATATAATATCAAGAGAGATTTGTGTTTTTGTTATGAAAAAGGTATTTGTGAGCCTGCAGTTGCAGTAACTGTTGCCTGTAAGTGCAGTTCAGTACCATGTACTTTTGGGCTGGTAGTGTCCTCTGCACAGGATAAATCAGTATTTGCTCAGATGTTGGTGAACTCTGGAATAAGTAATTCCTTATTTGTTCAATATCATAAACCAGGGATACATCTAGACTCTGATACTGAACTTTGTGCTTGAGGAAGTCTGGTAGATGAGGCTGAAGTGTGCCCACTAAATTATTTCATCTCCTGATGATCATTTTTTTTTTTAAGTTGTATCATCACTGTTTATGCTGGCAAACCTCTGAGACGTAATTTAGAGCTTTGGCAAAACATAACAATGCAATACAGTCAAATGATACTCAGTCTTGCTACCTAAATCTTAGTGAGAATTACAGAAGGGGAAATGAATTTTATCAACAGCCTGTTGGGTATCATTTGTCATTTTCCAACGTGCTTGAGCAGCTGTTCCTGGCCCAGGGAGAGGAGAAGAAACAGCAGTGGAGTAACAGCTACTTATTTGTGCCATGTCTGCCTTACTGATTGTTTCATTTTGCTGCTTCAGAGGCAGCAAAAGGAAGGGAGCAATGTGTGTAACTGGCTGCACAGGATGTGTTGGACTTTTTATGCTTCAGTGGAAATAAAACAGCACAAGTCCTGCCCCAGTCTGGGGCACTGGGTAGTGCTGCCTTGGAATTTCCCATTGGAGGAGAACCAGGCAGTGGTGAAGCAGCCATTAAGGGTGGTTTTGTTCTTCTGAAAATCCCAAAGACTGATAATACTTTTACAAAACATTTACAGTATCAGTCATTAATTCTGTGTTGAATAAGCCATGTTTTTCAGGGTAAAGCTGCATGTATTTGTAAAACTGATGTGTTTCCTTTGCTGCACAAAGTTTAGCAAAGGGCCTGACTTAACAGTTGCATTTCAAATCCCAGCCCCACCTGGTGTTTCAGAGCTGTGCTTTTATGTGACAACATATCCTTTACACCACACTGACACAACAAACCTGTTCTGATTAAATGGAACAAGCAGGAACAAAAATCGGAGCTAATGGGATCACGCTGCCTTATTATCCTTCCTTTCAAAGCAGGCTGGCAGCCACGTGTGTGGTTGTAGAGCTCTACAGATAAAAATTGTCACCAGTCAGAGAAAAAACAAGACCTGAGATTGCAAGCAAAGCACCTTATTTCACAGCTGTATTTGGAGGAAAACTGCCGAAGTGCTCCTGCAGGATGTGTTACTCACTGAGTTTAATTGCAGTGAGGATGCAGGGCAGGAATTCCTTTTCCCAATGCTTGAAAATATTGTTAAACTTTTAAAAATCAAATTTCTGATAACAACTGTGGATCTAGAGTGTTTAATAAATTTAGTAAAGTTTTCCTTTAGATCCAACCAGGCATTTTTGTTTTGTCCTGTGTTGCTGCCCAAGCTCTGCGGGCAGTACCCAGAGCTTCCCATCCTGAGTGTGGATGCTGTTACAGCTCCTGTGGAGGTTGGACTTTTATCAGGTCAAGATGTATGTATGTGTTAGGCATAGAAACCACAAAAAGAGAGTTTAAATTTAAATGGAGCTTCTACAGTAAGATTGTTAAAAGTTTCATGGGGAAAACTAGCAGTAGTCTACAGATGAGAAGCTGACCCCCAGGCAATGCTTCACAAAAATGGTGATCCATAATTTCATGTATATTTGCAGCTGAAGTGGCCACGTGTGATACAGGTGGCAGGCAGGAAACAGAGCCTGTTATTGTTCAAATGTAAATTTATGCACATTACCCAGATTAGAGTTGAAGCAAGCTTTTTTAAAAGCCAGAGGTCAGTGTTTCTGTGATCTTAGGCAGTGAATAACTCAGCCAGGTACCTGCTTTGCAAATTGTTTCTTTCCAAATTTCTTTGCAAATTGTTTTTTTTTTTTTGCTGTAAAATCACCCATTTAGTTCATGTTTCTTTTGAAAGTTAAAAGATCTCTAACAGCTTGATCATGCACAGGATTGACTGTTGGAATTTTCCGTGTTTAGTGCTGGACAAGAGCCCAGAAAGGCCCAGCTCGGTGGAGGGCTGGGCTCTCCTCGGAGCTGCGGGGATGTGCTCCTGTATCAGCCACGGGATGAAGCTGTTGGGAAAAATAATGCACCCATAGCATGGAGACTTCCCAGGTGACAGGAGCTGCTGCTAAATTCGGCAGCAACAGAAATGCCCCAGTCTCAGGTGGTGCTCAGCGTGCTTTAGGGTTTCCAGAAGGGGTAAGCACAAAATCCAGCAGGAGTGAGTGCTCCAGCAGCACTGCTTTGCCTCCACCCAGCTGAGAGCCCTGATCCATCAAGCCAGAGGTTTAATTTGGGAAGAGGAATAATCACTGCAAAGCACCAATTGCGCTGGTAGCACAGCAGATGGGCCAGGACCAGCACCTGCCAGCTCAGGGCTCAGAAAGGCAATGGCACCATAACTCTTACAAGGCTTTAATATAACCAAGATTTTTTACATAAATATATTTTATAAATATATATAAATAAAACAGCAAACATGCTTTTACCCCTTTCATTTTTCAATGATTTTCCCCTTCATTTCTCAAAAAATGTTTTCACTGCTGTCTTCCAAATAAAATCAGTTTATGAGAGACATCCCACACATGTAAAATTCCAATGTCTGTCAAATAAGAAGAAAAAGATTTTAAGCACAAATGGCTGTTGCCAGTGTAGCAGTAGGAGCACCACATAGGCTATTTATGTGTGAGCATACAGAGATATTATTTATCTGCACCTCCAGTCTTTTTTCACTTTTGCTGCAGCAAAATTCTCACTGTCTTCCATTAAAAAAAGAGCAACAAACCCCACAGGATTTCACCAATTTTAAGCATCACTAGCTAAGTTACTTCTAATGTACCTTTATGCTTTCTGTCTGCTTTCCCTCCTGGCCAATAACCCCATCAGAAAACATTTTCATTTAACATCCAGAAATAGTAAGATCAGAAATAAAGATGTAAATAAAAGCAGGAAATATCTGAAAAATTGGTTGTTTACATTATTCTCAGCATGTAGCAGGTATTAAAGGAGGTGCAGACTCAACATTGTCACATAATACCAGCACAAAGTAATTAGAAACAGAGAGGCCCCTGGAAAAATAAATACTCAATAATAGCTTGGATGTACCCAGCAGGAGGAAATGAGCTTCAGTGGTGGAGGGATCTGATTACAACAAATATAGACAAAAATAAGGAACAATGGTTTCTTTTTACAGGCAAAAACAAAGCAAAAGGTCCTTATTGGGCAGATCAGAAGGGCTCAAGTTACCTCCTCATTTGGTATACATGTGAGTATAATATTTATATGCACTCTGCATAGGTACTTTCTTTTATTTATCCATTATGTATTGGAGGGCTCAGGGGCTCCCCAGGTGTCCTGGTAGGGCTTGTCAGGGGTTTATGTCAGCACCATCCTATTGCAGCAGCTAAATCCACCCAGCCCATCCTGCTGCCTCACACTGCTGCCCCACTCTCCTGCAGACTCAGGAATAACTAAATTCCCATGGCAGGGGTACATTTCTGGCATGGAGCCCCTTCTAGGCCTTGCCTTGGCACTGTGGCTGCTATTTGAGCCCTAACTCATGCTGGAGCAATGCTGGGTGGGAAGAATGGCTTGGGATAACTGGGACAGTGGCTACCACATGGCCCAAATTGGATCCAGCTGGATCCCATGAAGTCCTCATGGAGGAGATTGAGGGATTGTTTCCAAGGAGGGTTTCTGTGACCACTCTGAGCCTGGTAACTGCCCTGAGCACCATTTTGTGCCTGAATCTCTTTGGTCTGGGCATTAATAAACTCACAAAGCACTAAAAAGCCACCAGCCAAGAAAGATTTTCCATTGCTGTCCATCCATTCTCAATTTAAATGAGAAATTAAGAGAGAAATGCTTTAATAGATTATTAACAATTTTCTTTTTTTTAATTAAATAGCTTAACATGTCAAGGCAGTTCCAACACCCCAGCCCAGCAAGCATTAAAGCATGATTTAAGCCTCACATTTGTTATAGGGTTTTTGCTGTCAGGTTAGAGGTTTAGTAGGGATTTTAAATGAGAATATGAGACAACGGGATTCTTTTCCAGTGGGCACTATGGCTTGATCACCACACTGATGTTCCCTGCACACCAACGGGATGCTCTGAGCCCGACCTCCAGGTCCCAAAGCCAACAACAGCATCAGCATCTTCTTAATCACTGGCACAAGGGGCAGGGAGAGGACAGAAGGCACTGAATAGTAAACACAGCAAGGTGCACAAACAGCAGAATTGAAAGCAAATAACTAAAACTTTTCAGTTAGATACAGAACAGTAAAATGCTTCTCGGAGCAGTGCTGCCACTGAGTCAGGTTGGGGACACCCCAATTATCCCCTCACTTCTTGTCCAGCACAGATACGGGAGTGCTTAGCCATCCCTGTTTCCAACCTGATAACATTTTCCAGCAAAACTGCATTCATCAGTCTTTCTCCTTCCAGCTCATTTAGAAATTATTTACACTGTTGGCAGACAAGGGTCCTGAAACAGGGGTGGTTTTGCTGACACAACAGGCTGGGAGCTGTAAAGCCTCTGTGCTTCTCCCCCAGCAGCTGTTCTAGGGTTCTTCCTCCTGCCCCAGCCTGCCATGCTGAGACCCCCGGGGAATAAAGACCCTCCCCATGGCCCCCAGCTGCAATGGGGCACGGTGTGGGGCTGGCAGGAATTACTTCCAGAGCCTGTGGGTGGGCAGCAAGGGGCACCTGAACTGGGGTGAGGAGCCTGAAGTCCAAAGCAGGATAAATGGTCTATCTATCTATAAACAGATATATCTATATCTATATCTATATCTATAAATATAAATATCTATAAATTCCCAGAGAAAGTGCCTCTCAGAGGACAGGGATAACAGCAGTAGATGCTGACAGTAGATGCTGTCCCCCCATCTGAGCTTGCAGTGAGTACTCAAGTTCCAAACTCCATCAGGGTATTTCCATAATTACACACTACAGCCATAGAAGTTTAACTGAGTATTTGGTGTCAATCCTGAGCACCAGGGACTGGGATGAGCTGGATGGCCCTTGGAGGCTAGCAGGGAGAGGAAATCTGATTATTCTCAGTGACTTCTGACCTTCAAATTCACGCTGGAAAGCTCAGGAGGACTCTTCCTCTTCCCCCAAACACCATAAAGAGGCATAAAACAAACAATGTTTTTGCAGGTGCAGAATTATCTGTTGGGAGAACAAACTGCAGGGACTGTGACATAAAGCTGTCACTTTCCTGCTCACCTTTAGAAGGGAGTCTGTTTTCCACATCACCCCAGTAACTAAAAAAAATCAAAGCCCATGAAAACAGAAACCAGGCAAAACCCTGGGCTTTTGTTCCAGTTATTTTGGGGATCTTGTCTGTCAGTGCCATTGGCAGGGGTGCCTCCCTGCCCCAGCTCTGATGTTCTTTGCCAAGATGGGATTGCTGGACCCAGGGCAGAAAGGGCATTGTGCTGCTGTACACAAAACCTCTGGGGAAGTTTTTGCTTGCGGGTCAAGAAGCTGCTGCTGTTGCTTGCCTGATTCCTCTGGGTCTTTTTTATTGCACACAGCCAAGTAAAAAGCATTATGATTATAAGAATTTTTATGTGTGCTGTCCTGAGCTTTGCTAAGCCCCAGAAGCAGCTGGGATGCCCAATTCCCTTTAAAACAAATGGCACTCCTGTGCCAGCCCTTCCAAGATAGTTTTACAAATAGGCCTTAGAGATATGAGCTCAACAAATGAGTCCTCCAGGGTGGCTACATCCAGCACTGTTGCTCAAAGATATGACAGAAGGTATGAGTCAGAATCAGTGCTGACATTAGCCAGGATTGGGCTGACAGAGGAATGAGTGAGCACAGGGTGCAATCAAGGTCCTTTCCAGTTTGCCCATTTTTGACAGTCTTGTTTGCAGGGAAATGCCTTGCTGAAACTCAAGGACTGCTGCAACATAATTTCAACCCTGGTCTGGGCTGCAGATGGGGCAAGGTGGTGGTGAACTGGTCACAAACACCCCATGAGCTCCTGCTGCAGTGCTGGGGTGAATAACACCAAAGCAATGCACTTGGAGAGCTGTAGAGGGCAATCCACACAAGGCAGCAAGGACTGTTCATTCATTATTTACCCAATACCTGGGACAGTTCTGTGGCTTATTATTTTAATCTGAAATTCACTGCACGAGTGTTTAGCTGGGCTTGGAAGTAGAGGTTAAGCAACGCTGTATTGACTTTTCATCAAACTTCCCCCGGGTGTGACAATGTATCAGATCCATTGCTCATGTCAGGGGGTGGTAACAGGACAGCTCACTTCCAAAATAGAAACACAGCAGCAAGGTCCATCTCAGCTATACAGGGGAAAGATCAAGTCAGAAGATCATATTTGTCCCAAATAGCTGTAGCCATGTTCTCCCAGGCCAGGCTGGACAGGGCCTGGAACAACCTGGGATAGTGGAAGATGTCCTTGCCCATGGCAGGGGGTGGAACAAGATGATCTTTAAGGTCTCTTCCAACCCAAACCCGTCTAGGATTCTATGATGTTATTCTCATGCCTTTTTCCTTTGATCCTGAATCAGAAGAACCAGGACAAAGGAAAGAAAGTTGGTCACCAAACAAATGAAATTTCCTAATGACTCCCTTCAAGGTCTCTGCCAGCACAATTTCGATGGGTGCACCAACATGTACAAACTAAAATGCACTGTGAATTAAGAAGCATTGCCCTGACGAGGCAATTTGTTTTGCAGGCACTTATCAAAAATAGAATAAGAAGAAATGGGGAGAGCACCCAACAAAGTAATATGAAAATGGAGCCTCTGGCAGTCTCTGAAATGCACACTTTTAATGAACACTTTTAATGCATGGAGTGGATGAGGGACCCTGGACACAAAGTAGCCAAACTCTAGCTGTGCTTTTTTACACTGCTGCAGGTCTGAGCACAATCTGTTCCACAAGCGACTGGAAAATACATTACAGCTGTGGGGAAAATGGATTTTTCTTTTCTTCTAAACCTACTGTGAAATATGAATTGGGAATTCATTAGCTATGAGCTGCTGCAAAGTAACATTGTTCTTAAAATATTCTCCTCATTCCAGAGGACCTTGGTTAGCTGCAGACAGAGCACAGGTGTCTTTCATTTTATAAAATGTCCTGGGAAAGATCATTAGAAATTACTTACAGATTCTTTTAGAGGCTTTATAATTTCCATTTTGCAGACTCTAAGTGATGACAAAGCAGAAAGGCTTTAAGGTGGAGGAGGGTAGATTTAGATTAGATATTGGGAAGAAATTCCTTACTGTGATAGTGGTGAGGCCCTGGCACAGGTTGCCCAGAGAAGCTGTGGCTGCCACATCCCAAGGCCAGGCTGGACGGGGCTTGGAGCAACCTGGTCTAGTGGAAGGTGTCCCTGCCCATCGGTGAGGGTTGGACCTGGAAAAAAGTCCCTTTGAACCCAAACCATTCTCTATGTGAAGAGCAAATCTGGAGCTGTTGAGTGGTGAAGGAGAGGGTGCCACAGGCTCTGCTGCTGACAGAGACAGGAGTGAGGAGCCAGAAGGAAGAGCACTGGGCAAAGCAGGCTGTGGCTGTGGTTTATCCATGTCCCAGCACCCTCCTGTGGGATGCACAGCACCTTTGGATGCAGTGAGCAGCATCAGTCCTGGGGACCTGTTCAGGTTCCTGCAGGTCCACCCAAGGTCTATTTATGGACAGGTACAGCTGGGACATTGTCAGAGCTGTGGGGCCATTGCCCCAGGCAGGGAGGAGTGTGTGCCCAACTGGGCTGGGCTCTGTCACTGCAACATCTGAGCAAGGTTTTGGAAGTACTGGCACCACCAAGATCCACCAATGATGAACATAGGCAGCAGGGGTGGGATGGATGTCCTGAAACTTTAAAGCCTTCTTGCTAGTGGAAGAGTTTGATTTCCATGGCCTCAGCAATATCTGATATCCTGCCAAGAAACCACTCATCATGCTGAAGGCTGCATTTCAAGCAAATGAAGAACAGTCCTGCTCCTCCAAGGTCTGCTCAGAGACTGGTGTGAGCCACTAAACTTAGGTGGCTGTACATCTCTAAACATCTCTCTGCTCTACCCAAAGCTGGGACATGGTCTGCCCTTGTGGTCAGGTCCCAGCTATGCTTTGATTCCAAACAATCCAAAATGCCCAGGAGGACCAGGCCCACGGCTTTGGCTCAGACCCCTCACAGCCACCGTGTCAGAGAACAGTGGGGCTGTTATCCAGAGAGCCCAATGGATGTGATGGGCCGGCTTCCAACACCACCATCCAGCTGCAGTTAAACAGCCCTACCACGAAAGTGGATCCTGCAGGAGTGACTCCACACCACCAGAGTGGGAGCAGCTTTTGATGTCAGCACTTATCACCTCTGTCCCTCACCCACACAACTAAACTTTTTCCCCCCACAAAAGAGCAGATGCCAACACAAACAGAATAACACTCCTGATTCCCTGATAATCACTGAACAAACCCACTATAAATGTGACCCCGAAGCCCTTGGGGAGCAGAAGGGGGACAGAGATGTACTGGGGGATCTCAGAGCGGGGAAGTCTGTGCTTGGGAATGGCTGTGCTGTGCACTGCAAGTGAAGGGAGATAGTGGTTGTTCACCATGACAGAGGGAAAAGTCCTCTGGTGTATTGCCCTGCCTGGCCTGCCCCTCTGCCACCACACTTCTAACAGGTTTTGAAACTATTTGCCAGCATTGTTCCAAATTTGGCACAGCAGTGATGCTCTCAGAGTGTTGCATTTACTTGGGTTTCAAGAAAGTGAGGGAACAGGCAGGGAAATGGGGAGAGGCAAGAGCACCTCCTGCCTGAGGTCCCTGATGGCACTGGGGACCCTTGGGGACCTTGGCAGGGAGAGGCAGAAGGGCAGGACAGAGGACCCATGGAACCAGGCTAAGCACAAGCTGCCAGCTTGTCTGCTCATGGAACAACTGATTTTCAAGGGCTTTGGATGAAAACTCAGAAGGGTAACACAATGGTTTTACAAGTACCTAAAAGAGGAGCTGAAATCTCCTTTATCCTGGCTGCAGGCACATTGATTTTTCTTGAGCTTTAGAGGCCAAACATCTCCAATGTCCAGCACCTCTTGACAAACAAGAAGCCACAGGCTGAGAATTAGGAAAAAGAAATGTGTAAGGTCTTCTTCAAAGTCAGAAATACCTTCAAAGCTGTAAAGACAAGATCTTCTTGAAAAAAAGAGTCACTCCCATCTCCAGTCATTTACCTGACTTTTTCATTTGTCTGGAGAGTTGATAAAATTCACATGATAAGATATGCCTGGAGAAAAATCCTTGCTTACAGGTTTTTGGTAGAAAAAATATGCTTCCCCCCAAAAAAATTTGAAGCCAACCAATCTACAAGAGGTTTCAAAAGAATACAAAAGCAATTTGAATTTTGGTTGTCCAGTTTTTCCATTTCATTCCAAAAGGAAAACATCTAAGTAAGATACTAACTCCTATCACTATGGATATTTATTTCTGCTGGCATGGTACTGTCATGCCAGTCATTTGAAAGTGGTGAATAAATCCCTGCCTGGAGATCTGGAGAGCTTACAGTGAGAAAACTGAGACCCTGAAGGAAGAACTGACAGCAGATAACAATAAAAACAACAATCACTTTTTCTTTTTTTTCTCTCTAACTGACATTTTCCTGTGGAAATGTGAAATGTGAAATGAAAAATGTCTTGTTCAGTGGGAAAGCAACTCAAGACAGGCAGTCCCTGCCAAGGATCCATCCCACCTGCCCTGGAGCAGGGCAGGTGGAGGTGAGCTGAGCACTCTGATGCTCAACCACCCAGCCCAGATCTGCTGCCTCGCCATCCCTTCTCTTTTTTCTTCCTATTTTTTTTCATATTTCTACCGCTTGCCTGGGGCTCTCCTCCCAGGGGAAGTAATATTTTACAGCAGCATGCTGATAGCTATTAAAGTCCCACCAGGCTCTTCCCTGCCAGCAGCCATCACGGATGATCCAGCATGAGGACCATCCTCACTCCCCTATGGAGCTCTGGGATGTCTCTGAGCTCTCTGAAGCCCCAGCACCAACCCCCTTATGTGCTCACAGCTTTCCTGCAAGGCTTTTTCTCCAGATTCTTTCCCTGCTGCCCTTTGCCACCCCTGGTTCAGTTTTCCCAGTGGTTTCACTTAGATGTAAAAAGCTTCATTTCCCACCCTGCCTGTGCACCCACCCTCTCCCCCTGCCATGCTTCAGGGACCACCACCAGCACCCAGCTTCACTTCCCTGTGGGGCACTGGGCATTCCTAGGAATTAAGAACTGAAATATTTTAAATTTAAACCATCTCTCTCATATATATTCATCAGCACTAACCACAGCAGATGCTGCATCTCTCAACACATTCAGCAAAAGGAACGTCTCAGCAGCAGTTTTGAGTCTCCAGATGCCAGCACAGAGGTGCCTCCTCCCGCTTGCTGCCCTGGCCAAGAGGGATGATTGATTTTCCAGTATCACAGTCAGATCAGCTGTCAAAGATGACAGCTCTGGGGAAGACTTCTCTGCTGACTCCTTGGGAGCTTTGAAAGATCTGTGGTAATTATTTTTATTTAGGAAAACAGATGAATTAATCCTTCTGCTAGGGTAGCGGTTAGTTTTCCTAAAACTGGTGTTTTCAGAAGATTTCAGAAAGCAAACAAGGCTGCCTGGCACCTTTTTTTTTTAAATCATTCCCAGTCTTGTAGTTCAAACACTTCATCAGATTTCCAGGAGAAAATAGATCAGATTTCTGAAGTGCTCAGTGGGTGCTGCTGGCTGCTATGAAACTGGGGACGTTGTCTTGTCCCTCAAAAGAGTGCAGCAGATTTGGCACAGGTCTCACATGTCGAAGATGGATGGATGCCAAATATGTGCTCTCCCTGAGTTTTAGCTGCATTTTATTTTCTGAAATGATTCATTTATAGCCTTCAAACACAAAATACAGATAATCCAGGAGAGAGAACAGGGGAATCCAGCAATGGATATGGTTCCTGTGCACAGCCTTGGTCCTCATGCCAACAACACTCTGCTCTAAGCCCCAGGAAAGGAGGTGAAAACCCCAAACTTTGCAGCATGGACACCTCATGACACAGCTAAGAAGGTCTGGTAAAGGGGTTTGATGAGGCAGTCAAGCAAAAACCTAATTTTTTCACGTGGAATTGCCTTCTGTGAAAGGCATTGGAGAAGTAGCTCCAGCGCCTTTCACAGAAAAATTCACTCCTATTTTGTACAATTTTCTGTAAATTAGTTTCAAAAGAGACAATTAAGCAGAAATGCCACCTGAAAGACCTCTAATCTTTGAATGTCAGACTTGGACATCAGCAATGCAGAAGACTGCTGTCTGCAAGTGCTCTGCAGATAATCATAGAACCATCAAATATTTTGGGTTGGAAGGGACCTTAAAGACCATCTCACTCCAATCGCCTGCCATTGGCAGGGACAATTTCCACTAGACCAGTTGCTCAATTAAACAGTCAAACCTCTTTTTCTGTGGCTACACATAAATAAGTTCCACTTAAAAATCAGTTTATTTATTAAGCTCCTCCGTATGACTTTACAAACACTTACATTTGGCAGGGGAAGTTGTGATCATGTTAAAATCAGTGGAGGTTTGCTCAGCAGCCCCGCACAGCAGTATTTCACCTGCTGAGCAAAGAAAAACAGGTGACAGGTGATCAAGATACTGACTGGGTCTTTGTTTATGAACTTAATAAATTTATTAACTGAAATTAGAGAGGACAACTTTATGAGATTAGAGAATTTTGATTTATTCATCTAAAAAAACCACCCCAAAACAGGTTGAGAGAGGACACAACTACTGTTTATAAGTAAATAAGGAATATCAGCAGGAAAAGAAAATAATTAGGCTAACAACCCTAGTTAGAACTAGTGGGAGTTAGTTGGCCATAAATGATCCAGGTTGGAAATGAGAAGTTTCACCCCATTAATGAAATCTTCATAACAACATCAATTATCAATTCTTGCCTGCAGTTAGTATAAAATATGGAGATGAAAGGAGGGACAGAGGGGAGAACTTAGAGAACTCCATTCTGAAAGGGAAAAATTGCAGTGGCAGAAGGGAAAAAGCCCCTTTAAACAGGACAGCAAATACACAACCACAATTCAACACAGATATACACACTACAGATTAACTAACAGTCTTGGAGAAGAAGTGGCCAATATCCCTGGCTCCTCTTAGTTTATGATTTCTTTATTATTGCCATTAAGCACCCTTTTGGCATTTCATAGGATGGTCTGAATGCAAATTGCAGGAAGGTCAGTGTAAAAACACATTCGTTAAATAAACGACTATTTTCTTAAACTTCCTTATGAAATGTCTCTGTGAAACTTTAATGAGACAGCTCTGTGGCCCTTGTCTAAACCCAGGGTCAAGGAATAAGAAAGACTGGGTTGGCTAATTGCAGTCTGAGTCCTATTTAACTGCCCAAAATAGAAGAAAATACTTGGGGAATGAAGACTTCATTTTCTTGCTCTCACTGTCTTGAAAGCAAGCAGTGATGGTGACCTGTGATCTTCTGACCAGAGAAAATTCATAGAAAGATAAAAATAAGCATAGTTGTCAGGTTGAGGGTGGTTTAGAGCAACAGCCCTTCTTCTGCAGTGGCATGGGCATGACACTGTCCGCTCCCAGCACAGAGGGGACAATCCCCCCACTCCCAGAGGTCTGAGTCCTACCAGAGGCATTGACAGACACATCTCCCTTTGCTCTCCAGCATCTGAGGGACAATCACCACCAACCTGCAATACATTCCCAAACTGGTCGGTCGCGATTCCTTGAACTTGCAATTTGTCTTTAGTTGTAGCACTCATCAACCATTAATTCTCCCAAAGCCCTCACAAGGCTGTAACACTCAGCAAAAAGTAAAGCAGGCAGAGATTAACTGATCAGCACAGGGTATGTCACAGCTCAGCAGGAGGAGCCCTGTCCTGACCCAGATCACTGCTGTTTTATAGCAAAAACATAAAAGCAAAATCACACCAGGCTAGGCCTGAAATCTGTGCTCTGTAGAAGTGTTGAGTGCCAGGCTCTGCTGTGCCACCAGCTTGTGGGGACCCAACATCACTGCCTCAGATAGAGACACTGCAAAATGCAAAGGTGCGACATGGGAGGGGAAAATCAAGCTCCAAAGATTTGGAGCTTACTCTGCCTCTTCCTGAGGTGGTTTGTCCTTAACAAATCCTAACAACCAGCTCCTGGTTTGGTCCTAGCAAGTAACTGTGACCCTTTGGGTGTCCCTAAAACCTGGGGTCTCCCTGAGCACTCCCTCCTTACCAACACCATGACCTCCCCTCTAAAACCAGATCCCACCAGATGAGCCCACCAGTTTCTCCAAACAGAAAACAGGGGATTAAGATCCTTTGGGCACAAGGAAACCTTCCAGATTCTCCCAACCCTTCATATCCCACTTGCTCTTTTTGGCACAGTGGGACTAGTTCCCCGTCCATTCAGAAAACATCCTTCTGAAGTCTCTTTCCAAAGCCAGAACATCCCCAGCTTTGATTTCATGGTTAGAAATGAGCAATGAAACTGCTCCAAAAGCTAAAAATGTAGTTTATCCATCTTCATAGATGATTTGAGTACTATCAGAAAAGTTCCTCCACTCCCTCACATGATCCAATTCTAGAGTTCTCAAATAATGAGTACAGACTGTTTAGGAACATTTAAAATAAATGGTGAGGTTGCAGAAACAAATTGTGGCAAGCTGCCAGAAGGCAAAGCTTAGCTGTTCAATGAGTATGAAGGACCATAAATAAGAAAACTGCTCAGGAATTCCATATAAAAGAATATTAATCTGCTAACATGCAATTCCTTGGTAATTATACCTTGAAGTGCATTTATGACATGTTACACTTCTAAAATACACCAGCACAGGCACTCAACTATGAGTTCTACTGTATTCCTACATAGGTGGGGATGGAGACACAACTTGGTTCTTTTGTGTCCTAATGAGCACAAGTTTAATGGCAAAACATAATTTGTATTAAAATAAATTTTGACCTTAGTAAAGAGGAATAAAAATAAAGTAGGATGCATGTGATTTCAAATTTGGCTTACAGAGTGCTTCATTTAGGACACAGCAACAGATAATGCTTTCATCTGGGAAAGCACATTCAGCTCTGTCACCCCGTTGAACACGTTGTGGAAAGGAAGTTCCCAGCATTACAAAGGGATTGGAGCTCAGCGCAGACCAGTGGGATTTGGGAGACTGCAATCACGTATTTTCCGCCATAGTTAAGATTAAACAGGTCACCCCCAAGAGCTGCAGCACCTTGTCCTAGAGCTCACAGCGACTTTCCCCCAAGCACAGCCTGGACCCGTACCTCGGTGAGCACGGGGGGGGGAAGGTGGCACCTCTCTGAGTGGCAGTGGCTCCAGGGCGAACGCAAGTTCAGCAGCCCTGAGGGGAAAGAGAGCATTATATACACTGAATCATCAAGGCTGGAAGGCCTCGCTGAGGGGTGGGATGCGGGTGCGCCCTGAGGGACACGGGCGGGGCAGGCAGGTTCACGCCATGCGGCCCCTGCCTCCCAATTGGCTCCGCAGAGGGGTGTTTCCCGCCCAGGCTTGGCAGCTTCGCACCCCAGTCCCCTCAGCGGCGGCGGTGGGAACTCGAAGGCGCTGTGCCTGCCCCTCTCGGCGAGGCCCCGGGCAGGGTTCCATTAGGCGGTCTGGGAGTCCATGGGCTGACACATGGAGGAGGAAGCGACGGCGGCTGTCACTGGACTGCACAGTGTTTCAGTTCGTGAGGCGAAAAGATGAGGTAAGTCAGAAGGGACAGCAAGAACGTCATGGAGGAGGAATGCTGGAATTCTCTGGTGTCACCTGTAGGGTGGAATGAACATTTTGCGGTAAAATTGAGCAGTGTTGGAAGAAAAGCTGCGATAATGTGTGGAGGATATGCAGCAGATATCTTCGGCGGGAAATTCTGAGGCGATCTCTAGGGGAGAAAATTGTTTTTGGGCAAAAGTCTGAGGTAATTTGGGGACGATGGGCAGAGTAAACTTTGTGATAAAATCTGAGGTAATTTTTAAACCCCAGAAAGATTATTTTTTGGGTAAAATGTCAGGTAGTCTGCAGAGGACTGAATGAATATTTTGGAAGGATAATCTGAGGTAATTTGTCGGGGCCAGAAAGAACACTGTGGGAGAGGAGTGTGCCCCTCGTGATGCTGAGGGGATGTGAGGGTCACTGAGGCAATATGAATGTCACGGAGCGAACGTGTAGCCCTGAGCAAGTGGCAGGTGCCCCATGCGTCACTGATGGAATAATAGATCGCTGAAGGAATGGCCAATTCCCCATGTATTGCTGAGGCCATGAGTGTCACGGAGGGGAGGTAGACGTCAGTTGTGTTGCTCTGAGGGGGAGCATGAGGGTCATTTGAGTGGAGGCAGGAGCCCTGTTTTCCTCTGAGGGGACATGAGGGTCACTGAAGGAATGGTGTCTGCCCTGCATGTTGCTGAGGGGACATGAATGTCAATTTGGCTAGAGGCGGGTGCCCCGAGTGTCGCTGGGGAACCGTGAGCATCTCTGAGAGGCATTTCAGGGTACCCTGTATGTAACTGAGGTGGTGGCAGATGCCCTGTGTGCCACTGAGGGGGCGTGAGGGTTGCCGGGGAGGGGGGCGGATGCGGGTTTGCCATGTGTCCCTGAGGGGGCGTGAGGATCGCTGAGGGGGATGCAGGTCTGCCATGTGTCCCTGAGGGTAGTGAGGGTCTCTGAGGGGGATTCTGGTGCACCCTGAGGGACACCAGAGGGGCGGGCGGGTTCCCGCCGTGCGGCCGCCGCCTCCACATTGCCACGGCAGGGGCGTGTTTCCCACCCAGGCATGGTGGGCTTGCCCTGCCGGTACCCTCAGGGCGGGCACTCGAATGCGCTGTGTCCGCCCAGGCTTGGCGGCCTCACACCCCGGTCCCCTCAGCCGCGATGGTGGGAACTCGAACACGCTGTGCCCGCTCCTCTCGGCAAGGCGCCGAGCGGGGTTCCCTTAAACGATCTGGGAGTTGCCCTGGGGCACCCCCTGGGCTGAGACACGCAGGAGGAAGGGACGGCGGCTGCAGTGATGGGAACTGCAGTGTTTCAGTTTGTGAGGGGAATGCTGAGGTAGCAAGAGGGGGGAACAGCAAGAACGTCATGGAGGAGGAATGCTGGAATTCCCTGGTGTCACCTGTAAGGGGCATGTCATGATCCGATTGTTATTAAGGTTCTTAGAAATACCCCTGCCCGAATTAAGGTACAAACGAGACTATATGCCAGTGACAATAGTATGAAATGTATTTGATAGTATTTGATAGTAAATAGAACAAAGAGAGAGAAAGAGATAAATAGGAAATAGTGGGGCAGGGGACAGAAAGAGAGAAACAGGGAAAGAATAAGGAAAATATCACCACTCCATGGGTCCCAATGATGCTTCGTTGATCCTCTCCAGCTGGTCTTCTTGGTGGTGAAGGTCCCCCCACTAAGCATAGAATGCCCTGGCTTAATATACCCTCAAGCCAGGGGCTGATGTATAGGCATGTCCCCTGGTAGAGGGTGGGGGCAGTCCCTTACAAGGGACTCTGGATCTGTTGCATCACTTGCAGTCTTGTAGTGCAAGGCTTAGCACTTTGGAAGGTCTTTGATGGATTGTGACTCCCCCTCAGCTTCATCTCATGTGAAATTCTCGTGGATGTGGTCTGTGGGGTTGGAGAGTTTCACAGCTGGGTCAGTTTGTGTAATCGGAGGATGGGTGTTCATTGCCTCTGATGAGAGGTTATGCCACGAACCCGAAACCTCCTCCTCTCCCTTCGGTTGGGGAGGAGTCTGTGTAAACCTGGCTTCTGTGAGCTGTGCTCTCCCCCCACCCCAGACTCAGCCAGGGATACTTCTCCCAGCACAGCTAGTGGCTTTGGCCTTTTGTGGATGCAAACCTTTTCCTCAGTGTGAGATGGTTGAACAATGGGTTTCCCTTTATATAACCAGTAGTTTGACTTCCGGTCCAAAGCCCCAGTCAGGTATCTTCAGGGAGGCTTCTTTGTACAGTTTTGTTAAAATGAGCAAAACTTCATATCAATGTTTGAGACATGAATTATTTCAGTCTCTGACAGGGCGGAATGAACATTTTGGGGTAAAATTGAGCAGTGTGTGAAGAAAAGGTGCGGTAAGATGTGGAGGAGATGCAGCGGACATTTTCGGTGGGAAAATCTGAGGTGATCTCTAGGGGGGGAAATTGTTTTTGGGGAAAAGTCTGAGGTAATTTGTGAGGCAGAGAAAATTTAATGGTAAAATCAGAGGTAATTTTTAAGTGCCAGAAGGAACATTTTTGTGGTGAAATCTCAGGTAATCTGCAAGGGAATGAATGAAGGGCAAATCTGAAGTAATTTTCAGGAAATAGAACATTTTAGGAGCAAAATCTGAGGTAATCTGTGGGAGATTATTTGGAGGGAGAATCTAAAGATGTCTGTGGGGGACAGAATGAATATTTTGGGTGCAAAATATGAGGTAACCTGTAGGGGACATTTTTTAGGGAAAACGTAAGGTATTCTATAGGGTCAGAACAACCATTTTTGGGATAAAATCGTAGCTGATCTATAGGACACAGGAGATGTTTTGGAAGAAAAATCAGACTTAGTCTTTCGAGGGGTCTGAAGGCATTTACTTGTCATAAAACCTGAGGT
>VZTR01004680.1:177073-204963 GCA_013400775.1 Chaetops frenatus | reverse complement strand
GTTAAATGACCCTATTATCCAGGTTGGTTTGTAGCTGTGCTGTTTTTTGTTCTGGAGCAGTTTTTTTCAGCACTAGGTCAGCACCAAGTAAAATTGCACAGGGTTGGAAGAGTTGTAGACACTGCTGTACCTAGGTATGTCAATGTTTAATCCCTGGAGCAGAATTCAGAACTCAGCAGAAACCCTTTGTAGTCTCATGTAAGTGAGTGGAGCATTAGGGTAGCTTAGATAGTATACTGAGCAGAAAGCTGCCTTTACTCAGCGTACTTGGATCTGTACAGCCTAGAGGCAGTTAAACCAAAAGGGAATGGCCTTAAATGCTACCCCTCAACTGGACCAGCTTTCACTCAGTGTCTAGGGTCGGTCATGTTTATATTACCTATATATTATTCTTCATATATTATATAATACCTATATATTATATTACCTATAATTTATTCTTTCGTGGTACTCCGAAATTCCCTTATTGGTTTTTGCTCTTCTGAAAGATTTCCAAAAGTGGACAAAATTGATGTAAAAGGACACTACTCACTTTGTATTAGCTGACTGTGGGAGGAGAATGTGAACGTGTCTCTGTCCTTGAGCAGATATTCTAAGAGATATAGGTTCTGTTCTTTAATGCAAGGATGTCTCTGTCACATCCTCTTCCTTTTTTTTTTCTGCTTCCATGTTTCATCTAATACGGAACAGTGTAATGAGTAGAGATCAGAACCCAAAACTTCTTTTAACTGAATGTCAGACTTCAGGTAGAAATTATTTTTCTCTGCAGTTCTTACCCACTGACTCCTTGGTTTTAGAGGGAAAGCTTCAGCCAAATTTTAAGCATTCTGTTACCAGGAGAAAGCCTTTTCCAAGCTGTCTAGGTGTAATTATCTGTGTGCTATAAAGAAAAGGGGATGTACAAAGAGGGCACTACTAGAATTTCATCTTACTGTAATTTTCTTTAGTAGTGGTGAAGGAAGCTCACACTGTTTTTTTAGAAACCCAGTCCTATGAACACATGACAAGACTTGCTTTGAAGCCAGTGTGTCTTAATCTAGTCAGAGATCTTTCAACCATGCAAAATGTTTAGTGATGAAGATTTAGTAGATGGTGCAGTTGGCCACTTTTAGGTGTAAATGAATAGCCCTGTCAAAACAGGGAAGTGTATACATGTCCTGAAAAGCAGATGGTAGCATCTAAATTCTACCAAAAAGTGTTCATTTGACAATTTAATCAAATACAGACCTGATCCTTCTGCTTATGTCTGTTATTCTTTTTGGCATCCTAATGTTATCCATTGCTAGCTAAAATTAGTTGCAAAACTGCTGTTTTCCTACTGTGACAGTGAATCACATTCTCCTTGCGGAAGAAGCCAAGAAGTGAACTACTGAAAAAAAATAAAGCTGGCATTATACTACTTTTATTCTATTTAGTACAACATTATATTTTTCCTATTCTTTTACACTAGTCTTTACATTAGTTGTCACAAAACACAATGTGCATCTAACTAAGTCAGAAGTCTGAGTTTGTCTCATATATCGGGAATGTATTTTTGTAACGAAAAGGTGTTTGGTTTGGAAATACACTTTTCTGTACACAGATTATTATAGGGACCAGTCTGATAACTTCAAAGTCTGTAGAAAATGCTTTTTATATCTCTGCTGGTAGTCATAATTGATTTGTAGATTCTCCAATGCAAATTTGTAATATTAGTGTCATCTAATTGAAGGTAAAACTTCACTGTAATTAAACACCTCATTTGTCATGTGAAACAAAGTTGCCTTTTGAGCAAAACAAAACTAAACAGTTATCAAGTTTTTCAAGACTGCATTTCATTAAAATGATCCAAAACATTCTAAAGAAATATCCATCATGTCATTAAATTATATCAGGCTCTAAGAAGTATGAGTGTTTCTGTTTAGCCTGGAGTTGCATACCATTCATCCATACTCTTCAGCTCAGTGTATTTCTGGTATTTTTTTTTCCAATTGTTTTATTTGGCTACCATTCCAGCTTATAATATTCTGCCAACTACTTTTTTGATTGCAAGGAGAACACTTTGAATACAATAAATTACTTTCTCAGAAGTATTATGTGAAAATAAGCATTTTTAGTGAAACTTGCACTGTTGTACATTTACAGCTGTGCATGAAACTTGTGTAAGTACAGATAACATTCGTGTAGTATTTGATAAGATGTTGCAAGGGGAAATTATGGATATGAGTTGTTCAAGACAGGCCTGTTGAAGGTCTCAAAAACCAAGTTAAACATATCTAGGAGTTTGAAATGGTAAAGATGAGATTAGGATAGAAATATGCATATTGCTCCAAGTAAGGATTTACCATAACACTTTTGCTTGTCTGGCTGTTTGGGCTAATAAAATGTGGTTTTTGTCCTTGAGTTGGAAGTCCTGAGATTCTGGCACCCTCTTTTCAGGAAAAAGTGTAGATAAGATGACCATATTGTGACCATTATTCTAATTTTTTTATATATATATAGGAGTGAAGTGCTTACAAATCATTATGGCTTCTGAATTTTAAATGTTTGTTGTTAACTTGTTATCTAATGCAAAATCCTAAGTATAAGGTGAACAGTTCAAGCTAAAATGTAAAAACTTAAAATCCTTCCTTTTTCAAACATCCAGCACTTACTGCCCCCACCTGCCATGATTGAAGAACCAGAACCGGCTCAAACTGAAGAGACTGAAGTAGAAGGTGAAGGTCAGGGCATGCAGGAAGATGCAGAAGAAGAAAGTGAAAGAGTGGTAGAAGTGATGAAGGAAGAAGAATTGAATGTGGATGAAATGGATGAGCATCGAAAAATGCCAGAACACCCTGGAAGAGACAGTGATAGTGGAGACGGTGAATCTGAGAATGAGAGTGAAAAGTGATTGATGGAATCCTAGTCCGTAATGCATTGTGGAAAATGCACAGGGAAAAGAGCAGTCAGAAAAATAATTGCTATTTTTACACGGACTTTCATTAAATGGTTGCCTATGTAATGTGACCTGTTTGGTATATTTTTCACTGAATACTTTGTGGACAAGCAAGATGTTTGGCAAACCGTCTGCTGAGTTCTTGTCACTATTGGTAATGTAATTTGTTTAATGGCCTCAAATTATATGCATTTTCCTTTTTATAAGTTGTTCAGTAAAGATGCTTTTTATACCAGTTTTGAGTATTTGACTCTTAATTCAGTCACCCATTAAACCTCACTAAGTATATTCAATATTGGTCAGACATGCTTTATAGTTTCCTTAGTATTTTGCCAGGGAGAATTCCTTATGCAGAGCTGTGCTTGTATACACTGAGATGGTATTTTAGGCACAGGCTCCATTTCATTAAGGTACTTGATTGTATGTCTGAGAAATGGGAATTGTCATGGGACTTCGAAGGGTTCAAAAACTTTATTGAATTTGACCTTAGTGGATTCTCAGGATTTCAAAGGCCCAGGTACTAGTAGCAATTTCTCATCATTGACTGCTGACGTTGTTTTTAATTTATTATTCTTCACAGAAGAAGAAAGGATGCAGCTTTTCAACAGCACTAAGTTCTAAATTAGTGTTTTGAAATAAATTTCTTTTACTTAAGAAGACACAGTAATTGCCCAGGCTAAAGCCACACGAGGAAGAAAAGTGGAAGCAGTTCCCTGAATGCAGGATATGTAAAACATACAGTATCAATATTAATGACATAATGGTTGAGTGGGGGTATTTTAGGGTAACTTCTGAGTGTGCACGTTTCTTAAAGTCATCAGAGAAAGAATTTTTCCCTGATTCATTGTGAATACTTCCAACTGCATCAAATTTTCAGTGATTTACTGAGACAGGAATTTCCAAGTAGATTTTCAAACAGCAATAGCCATAGAAACACCTTCTTTTGCTGGCAAAGGGAAAACTTGGATTTCAAGTGTTGCAGTTGTGAAGCTGCCAGATGGACTTGCTAGAATGATTAGAGAATCAGTAACTTCCAAGCTTTTTTAACACCACTGAAGTTTTTTATTTTTCTTAATATTTTTAAAGTATAATACGGGAAAAAAAAGTACCAAGTTAAATGTGTGCCAAGCTGCATGAAATGCATCTATTGCAAACCAGTCTGTGCATGCTGCCATCTCATCTGCCCCTCTCCCTGAAATCATTCTCCCTCTCTCAGAGGGGAGCTCAGGGATAGCAAATCTAAGTACTTATCTTCAGTACATAGTATTCTTTTACGTTCTTCCTTGCTGAAATGAAGTTTTCTCAAACAAGGATCTAATAATAATGCAGAATTTGTGTTCTGTCCCTGCATGTTTTGATTTAAGTGAGTGTGCTGTTTATTACTGAGATGCCTGCTTGGAAGAAGGAATTGTGTTGAACATATGGGTATTAAGTTTCAAGCAGTAACAATCGTGTTCATGCAGAATTGAATAATACCCTTCAGGCCACAAGCAGCTAGTTCAGCTGAGGATTGTTATCTTTGTTTTCCAGCTAATTTTCTATAAGTATTGAGTCTAACAATCATTTAATTGCTTTAGTATCTTAGGAATTTGAAAAGGATTCTCCAGTTATTTGGTTTTTTTTTCTCCTAAAGAACAATTTAACTGAGAGAGATTCTATAAAAAATTGGGACAGAATGACTCTTAACAAGCACCTGAAGCTGAAAGGGGCTGCAGAGACTGTTTTGAGTTGTGCAGTTTGCAGTGGACAGTGTCCATACCTGGCTGTGCCATGCTGTGTTCTGTGTGCAGGCCCCAGGTGGGTCTGGTGACTTTGGCTCAGTCCTTGTGGAGCAGCAGCCAACTATAGACTTGTCCTAGATAGACCTCAGTATTGCCCTAAAATTGTGAGTGGAGTTCTAGTGGAGGTTGTTTCTGCCCAAAGTGCAGGAAGAGGCAATTGAACTGCAAACAATTGTAGCAGTTTGAACAGCTTAATATGCAGCTTCTTGAGGCACCAAGCAGCAGCACCTGTAAAAAAGGTGGGTTTTGTTGAGGTAAGTCGAGCAGAGCAGATCATTCATAATCTCTAATGCCATCTTCCACCTGTTAAACTTGGATTTTTTTCAGAAACCTGGTGGCATTAAGAGAATATATTTTCAGGGGTTTGGGAAAATCATGTCTTCATTCTAGCAGTGTTTGGAAAGCTCTTGAGGCTTTGCTTTGGAGTATGAGGTTGGGTTTGTGTCCTTTTACTTCCAAAGCTTTTTAGGTCTGTTTTTAATTTTTGGTAAAGGATGAACTGTGTCTTTTCCACCAAAATAGTTCTTTATGATCGATTTACATTTTCTTTCAAGAAAGAGTAGGTGGGAGAAGTGAAGGAGTCTAAAACTTTAATTTTGATCTACGTGGGTTTAGCATCTCTATTCAAGCAAACAATACACAGTTGTTAAACTAAATGTATTGAAATTTTAAAAAAGCACCAAAAAACCCACAAATTCAATTCCTTTTAAAAGAAAGAATATTTGAATGACCAAAATCATTGTTAAAAAGCTTCAAAAAATTCTTCTTAAACATTATTACAAAGAATTATAGCAGTGCATGAAAACCTAGTGAACAAAATTAAAATCTTTCTGAGGGCAAGATTGTCTAAAGGTATGAACTGGAAGAAAATACATAAAATTCCTTTATTTTACTGTTCCAAAGCTGTAGAATAAGAAATCCATTAGGGACATTTGAGTGAAACTAAAGAGCTATTAGTGGTTTTTCTTCATATTTATTTAGCCAACACGTGCATGAATTGCCTCATTTTCCTCTTATGCTGAGCCTGTAAAAGGACTTAGTTACTACTTTTCAGACTTGCTTAGAGACTGATAAAGAAACAGCTCAGCCCTTGGGTGCTGATGTAGTCCTACTGTAATAATCAGGTTGTAAGGCAATGTCCTGTTCATTTCTATAATAGCCAGAAAAAGAAAAGTAGAGAGCAATTTACTTTGGGTTCTGTCATCCATGTATAGCTGAGATAATGCTATATAAATACAGGCTGGTTTCCATCTGTGACTGAAATATTGGAGTAAGTGCAGGTTTTGGTATTACGGAAGAAAATGCCTTGTTAACACTCTCAGAGCATGGTTTGCTTTTGCTTTAGTCTGTATGGACTTTGAAAGGGCTTGGCAAAGGTGCTGAGTAAGTCAGGACTAGAACATTCAGGAGCACTTCTGCCAAGGGGGAAAGAAGGGATAAGTAAACGTAAGGCATACAATATATATAATCTATAATATTAAATATAATAATATATTATAAACTTCTTAAGATAAGGCTGTTACTTTTTGCTAAGCTACACTGTATTTACTTTAGCAGTGGATACTGAGTACTGCTCTGTGTGTTCCATAAGGTAGGACCTAACTTCCTTCTAAGGGGAAGCGAGCACTGGCAGTTTCCCTTTCCTCTTGGAATGGATCTGGCCATTTCCTGGGATGTAAAAGGCTATGAATCCCAAAGAAAACTATNCCTGTTAAACTTGGATTTTTTTCAGAAACCTGGTGGCATTAAGAGAATATATTTTCAGGGGTTTGGGAAAATCATGTCTTCATTCTAGCAGTGTTTGGAAAGCTCTTGAGGCTTTGCTTTGGAGTATGAGGTTGGGTTTGTGTCCTTTTACTTCCAAAGCTTTTTAGGTCTGTTTTTAATTTTTGGTAAAGGATGAACTGTGTCTTTTCCACCAAAATAGTTCTTTATGATCGATTTACATTTTCTTTCAAGAAAGAGTAGGTGGGAGAAGTGAAGGAGTCTAAAACTTTAATTTTGATCTACGTGGGTTTAGCATCTCTATTCAAGCAAACAATACACAGTTGTTAAACTAAATGTATTGAAATTTTTAAAAAGCACCAAAAAACCCACAAATTCAATTCCTTTTAAAAGAAAGAATATTTGAATGACCAAAATCATTGTTAAAAAGCTTCAAAAAATTCTTCTTAAACATTATTACAAAGAATTATAGCAGTGCATGAAAACCTAGTGAACAAAATTAAAATCTTTCTGAGGGCAAGATTGTCTAAAGGTATGAACTGGAAGAAAATACATAAAATTCCTTTATTTTACTGTTCCAAAGCTGTAGAATAAGAAATCCATTAGGGACATTTGAGTGAAACTAAAGAGCTATTAGTGGTTTTTCTTCATATTTATTTAGCCAACACGTACATGAATTGCCTCATTTTCCTCTTATGCTGAGCCTGTAAAAGGACTTAGTTACTACTTTTCAGACTTGCTTAGAGACTGATAAAGAAACAGCTCAGCCCTTGGGTGCTGATGTAGTCCTACTGTAATAATCAGGTTGTAAGGCAATGTCCTGTTCATTTCTATAATAGCCAGAAAAAGAAAAGTAGAGAGCAATTTACTTTGGGTTCTGTCATCCATGTATAGCTGAGATAATGCTATATAAATACAGGCTGGTTTCCATCTGTGACTGAAATATTGGAGTAAGTGTAGGTTTTGGTATTACGGAAGAAAATGCCTTGTTAACACTCTCAGAGCATGGTTTGCTTTTGCTTTAGTCTGTATGGACTTTGAAAGGGCTTGGCAAAGGTGCTGAGTAAGTCAGGACTAGAACATTCAGGAGCACTTCTGCCAAGGGGGAAAGAAGGGATAAGTAAACGTAANAAGAAAACTATTCTCACAAGGAGTAGAAATTAATTTTTTTTTTTTTAACAGAATGCCTTTGCTGACAGGAGAGAGACCAGCTTTCTGAAATCACTGAATTCTTTTGAAAGAAGACCTAGAGGTGGTCATGATCACATGCTGGATAAACATGGTGACGTACAGTTCTATTGAAACAAGAAGCAGGTAACACTTGAAATCTTGTAGCAAGCAGACAAAAGTGAATGTCCTGATCCACAAAGGAATGACAGCCCACAGCAGTCAAGAAGCTGTTAAGATACATAGTTTCCTTTGCCAAACATGGTAATCCTCTCAGGAGAGACAATCACTCGAAAATGAATGTTTCTGTGGGAGTTTTGGAAGCTGTTTTTATGGCCCTTAGTGTTTCCTTTGCTATGTGGTTTCTCAAATGTAATTATTTTACAATTCTTTTTCTCAAAGTGTTGGTTGCCTAGGTATCTGTGGGAAAAGCCCAATAACAGTGTAATGTTCATATGCTATAATGTTTTCAAAGAAGGCTGTTTCCATTGCAAATTGTAAAAGAACGTTCTTGAAAGGCTTGCATCATCCTCTGTAAGTTCATGTATTTTCCTAAGTTTTTGGGAGGTATCTGAAAAAATGCAGTACTCAAACTTTCAAAACTTGCAAGTGTGAGTATCTACAGAATTGCTACACTGAAGAGAATAGAGAGAGAAACAATAATTGCAGTTACTCCCTCTCAATTTCTAAATAGTAGTATTTCAGACTAAACACTACTTCACTAATGAGAAAGTGATTTTTTTTCCTACACTTATGGTAGGTAATGAGGACAAATCATCTCTCTGGGCCTTGCTCTGGCAGGACTTTAGCTTAATCTAACCAATATAAAGGATAATATAATATGTTGCTATTAAGAAAGATAGTGTGTTCTATTTAGCTGCCATTATGATTTTCCCTCACCCTAAAAAAGGGGGCAAGGGCAAGGATATTTGAATCAAGTAATAGCATTAATTAAGTGTAATACAGAATAATCTGGTGTTGTACTGCTACATCTGGAAAACAAGAGTCAAAAAGAAGCTGAAGAGGAGTTCTTTCAGCTATAGGTAAGAAACTTCCCAGAGTTCAGGCATTATGTTTCTGCTTTAGAAACACTATCAGAGCAGAGTATGTTTCTGTACAAGTATTTTAAGAAAATGTAGACCCAAACAAGAAGTTGGGCCAGCTGCTGACAATGACATTTTTCACCTATAGATGTCAGTGAAAAAGTTGTATACAATAACAGTGCATGTTTGCTTAAGCAAACTTCAGAATTTCATGATTCCAGAGAACAGCATAAAAGAATCAAGCTGGATTGCCAAATAAGGATCCAGGAAGACATCAGTCCTGGCACCATTTCCAAGAGATAAAAAGAAGCCGCCCTTATTGCATTTATCAAGTGTGAATTCCAAAACTGCTGCAGCCCACTGTAGGAGAAGCCCTGCTATGCATCCAGAGACGCTTCAGCATCCTGCTGTGCTAGTCTGACATCTCTTGTGTGTCAAGAGCACTTATTTTTAGATGGGACAATTGCTAGGGACAGAACGTGTCTTAACTACTGTAAAGGAAGAAAGGAAGTAGTTCAGGGGCAGCAGAAGTGGATAGGGAGAAGCTCCGTATAGAGGCACAAAGATTCTCTTTCTGACCACAAGCCACAGCAGTTTAAGCTTGCCCTATTTTTTCGGAGCGATTTCTGGAAGCAGCAGTCATGTCCTATTGGGCAACACCCTGTTTTCTAAAATGAGACCATGTTTTGCAAGCTGAGTCAGAGAGGGGAGAAATCGACTCACCGATAATCCTCCTCTGCTGAGGACACATTCAAGAACATTGAAACAGGACTAGCTGGGATGAAGAAAAGCCCAACTGTGGAAAGGTTTTCTTGCTGTCTCTCACTGACAACCCCTGGAAATGTGATCAGAGTTAACTAAGAGACTGCTGTATTGTAATCATTCAGTGTAATGTATGATCTAAGTTTGAAGAGAACTCATACAAATCCAAACATTGCCTCTGCATAACTCTGAATTAAACCTAATAATGACTAAATTTAAGATGAGATAATGGTTTTGCATATGAGAAAGATATACTGAAGAGTACAATCCTTTGATTAAAATATTTACTGAAACTAAGTCTGTATTAGGAGTTTTGTGGTTTCATACAAATTCTAGAGAAGAATGCTACATATTCACCTTCAATAAATTTTGAAAATTTTGAGTTCTTATTTTGCAGACTGTTTTTTTTTTTTTTTTTTTTTACTGAAAGCCTACTGTGTATTGATCCAGATTTTCTTATCTCTGTTGATGTTGTAGTAGTGAAAAGTCTTGTGGAGGGCAAGACCAGAGCCCATGGCATCCGTTTCAATTCTGTATTAAAACTTTGTATCTAAACTGTTGCAACAGATGCAATTTACGTAAACTTTAAGAGGTGAACTATGGGCCTTTAAACAGAAAATAAATCACATTATTTGGAAACTTCTGTGGGATATTGTTTTAGAAAATAGTGGGATTCTAGACATGATGACAATTTTCCCAAAGCGACGCTTTTCCCAAAATGATACATTAATGTTGCAATTTGTTGGTTGCTTATTTAAAAACAAACAACAAATAAAAATTGCTCAAGCACTTGCCTTTAGTAATGGACTTTTCCCTTACATGATTTATACATTTTTAGGAAGTCATGGGATGAAAAAGAAAGTAAAAGGTGCAGTATTAAACCACCAAAACCAAACAAAAAAAAAAAAAAAAAAAAACCCAAACAAAAAAACCCACCCACACCAGAAAAACACCCCAACATATTTTATTGTTTAAAATTTCTGTTGTTTTCTTTGTTTGTTGATCCAATTAGCACTGAAAGGGATTTAAAATTTGGAGTTTCACACAATATGAAAACATGAAATTGTGACCAGCTCTTATCAAATATGTTTGGATGTCGAACCATTCCTGCATTACCACTTGAGTTCCACTTTTGAAAACTGACCAACCTCTGTGCAGAAATGGGTGATTCACTATAATCTTGATAAATTTCAAGCTATTGGAATTGTCCTGAATGCCTTGCTTTCCTGTCCTGGTAAAAGATGTAGTATCAAACTGTTTCTTTCCTTCTCCAGACTGTCCATGTTTCAGGCACCTGCTAGTTTTACTCCGAGCTAAGAAATGCTAAGAAATTTTCACAGGCTCAGTTCTTTATCTCATTTGATCTCTAATGTACTATGAACTAATCTTGTTCCTGCATACACAGATACTTCAGTGATGGGACAGTTGTCCTAGATTGCTCCCTGCTCCTGCAGTGTTCACCCACTGGCATTCTGTCAGTCTGAGCTGGGCAATGAGAGGAGACACCGAGGACAGCTGCTGCTCCTGACTCATCTCGGTGCTCAGGACCTGCCTGTAACTCTGAGCTGCAACAACCATCATAAATTGGAAACAAATACTGAGCAAACACAGCAGGTATCATAGTGTAAGTTTTATCTATTGAAACACAAATATCAGTGGAAGCACACGTGCGTACCTTGTGTAGTGGTAAATTTATATCAAGATGATTCTAAAGAGAGTCTTTTACTGTAATCACAAATGTGTTTCGTTTTGTCAGTATGAAGCCTGGGATTTTATATAAGTTAAAGCCTATTTTGTAAATTATTAATTTAAACGAGGTATTTGATACTATTTCTTTATAAGGAACTATGAGTGAATATGTACCTATGCTCGCTTTCTACACAAAAATGCAAAAAACCTTTCAACTTAAAAAAAAAAAAAAAACACAAAAGGGTTTGTCCTGCAAATTTAAAGTTTTGCTATTTGCATCTATTTTATTACATTTAGAAATTATGCCTTACAGTGCACCAAAATGAATATAGTGAAATAAAGGGCAAATGCAAGTTACTGTTATTGCTAAGGCTCCTGTACCATGGAGGAGGAGGTGTGGAGGAGGCAATCCCTCTCTTATATTTCAGAATTCTGCCAGCAAAGAAGAGTACTAGAGGAAAGCACGTTTCACCCAAGCTAATGAGGGTTTGGGTCAAGAGTATTTACCTTGATTCTCCTAGAGCTTAGAGAAAGATGCTAAATCTACACACATACAAATTTGTCCTAAATATTGCTACCCAAACTTTTGTGTAAAGGATGGCAGGACTGCGAGTAACTGGGACCTGGAAGGCAATAGGTAGAAACTGGTGAGACCATTAGGTCAGAGGTGCATAATATGCCATGAGCCCAGAGTGAGGAGATGCCCAATAGTGTGCAGCAGTAAGCTAAATATGTACCCCAGTGGTTTAGCTTCAATTTATGAATAACAACAGCTCCATGTTTCTTCTGGCAAGATCTTGTAAATGAGCTATAAATACATATGCTTTGATGAAATATTTTCCCAGTTGGCACCTGTCTCCACCTTAGGCTACTTTTCTCCTTTGAGAAGCGAGAGAGGCAACTGTGTTTGTGACTGTTCTCACACTGATGCCTTCCTCAAGTCAGCCTTGGGAAAAAAAGCCTTAGTGGGAATCTTCCCCTACCCTCTGCCTTCTGCCTCAGTTTGCTGTTGGTAGGAACTTCTCAGCTTGCAAACTGCTGAATGAGTTTTGCAGCTTTTTGCAGTCTAGATATGGCCACATTCAACACAGTTGAAGGGAATGACATTTGCATTTGGGAGAGCAAGGTGAGCCTCTGAGAGGTTAACATGAAAAAGTGTGAATGTGCTCATAGGCAGAAATCTGTACAGGGGTAATTGGCCTAAAGTGTCAAACTGCTACTGCCTGACTCAATGTTGGCCATGTACATCAAGGTCTCTGCTAAGCCACACAACCCTGTGGCATTAGGTAGGAGGTATGTGCAGATTCTCAGGTTTCAGATTTTTGATTTTGACATTCATATGTGTTGTATTCACAAAAAAATTTGAGTTTTGGCAGGGGTTTTTCCTTTCAAATCTACCTCTATGCTCTGTGGGTATCAGTATCTTTTCAAATCAGCAGTCTTGGAGACAAGGAACAATTATTCATAACAATCTTTTGGGTAATTCTGAGAAAAGACTTGCATGTTTTCATAATTTTTTTGAACTATCACCATTTCAGATACCCTTGTAAAATCTGCTTAAGATAAGGAAGTCCCTCGCTCAACAGAACAAGAAAGATGGTACTTTTTTGTCTCGTTCTAACTTGAAACCAGATTGGATCTATTCATAAGGGAGATGTTTGAAGACAGATTTAATCAGCTATTTAACTGGTTTGTTTAGGAAAGGCAATCAGGAATTCAGCACTAATTTGCAACATTATTTCTCTGGGTACATGTTCACAGTGAAGATTTTCTTTGTTTTCTATTGGAAGAAAAACCAAATCATCTCCAACTTAATGTTAATGATATGCCATATTAGCATATCAGCTAATATGAGACTGAAGATATAGTGCCACTATTTTGCTATGTCCTGTGCAGTTTCTTTATTTGAATTTGTTCTTTTGCTTAAATTAACTCTGTGTTTGAAACTTCAGCTGGCAAGCTGCCAGGCTTGCCAGCAGCATTATCATTGTGAATATCATGGTATCCATATACTTAAATTTTCAACCAAAATATTTTTTAGCAACTTCAGTGATGAAAAAAATTTATGAAAAGAAACCCACTTCTTCATATACACTGTGAAAAATGATGTTGAGGTAGTTCAAATCAACATATATTTACATTGACTATAAGATGTTCTGTTAAACTAAATGCTCGACTCATTTTGTGGCAGAAACTTTCTTTTGAGATCTCTCTACAAGAAGAAAGCTACTTAGAATATCTTACAGCATTTCACTCTGATGTGATTTAATATAGTGTAAGTGGATTTAACAGACTTTTCTGAAGCATAAACATAGTTGAATTATAAAAAAGCTGTCTATGCCAAAGCATTTGTTAAATGCCTTTTAAAAAATTACTGAATGCGCTAACAGAAAGACATGTTGAACATTGTACCGACCTTGGTTTCCTGCTTTGGTGAGTGCCTGCTGGAGAAAATCTGATCATTTAAAAAGCCATAAAGCTGTGCTGTCAAGGTAAGGAAAGGCTGTTCTCCATATATTTTTCTGCTTTTACTTTGTTTGTTAAATCTGTGCACTTTACAGTATGATATCATAAAACAGTAAAAATTCAGCTGGTTAATCCACACCTTCCTATTTTTGAGCCCTTCTTTGGTGCATTTTCATTAATAGGAGTGGTGAAAGCAGCATTAGTATGTTAGTATGATCATGTGATTGTGTTAGTTGATTAGTGTGATCAATAAGAAATTAGTCCATGAGCCACAATAGGTAAAACTATACTGTTCAAGAAAACATTTTGTTCTGGCTGTACTTTAAATGCTTTGTAAGCAGAACTTGTCTGAAGATATGTTGCCCATACACCCAGAGATACTCTTATTTTTCATGTCATTTTTTATTTCATCATGATTTTAAAGAGGTGTCTCCTCTGTGTTGTTCATGTATTTCATTAGCGTCTGAATTAGAGCAATTTTTTAAACTCAATAATACTGTACCACATCCAGTAATCTCTCATTTGGCTGTGTAATACTGCTTTTTACTACCCCAACTTTTGCTTCTTTTCTTCTCTCTCCTTGATGTTTAACCACCTTATCACCTTGTATATGTAACTAGTAACAGCAGTCATCTGATAACCAAGAGTGTGCAGAGTTTTTGGGTTCTAATTTTAAAAGAATGTCCTTAGCAGATTGTATTTTTACCACAAAATCTCAATTATTAATTATTAAAAACAAAACATTGAGAAATGTCTCAGTATTTTAGATACAATGATTTATTTTTCCATTGCAGCCTTTTTTTGGGTTTATTTAGTTGTTGGACCTCTCACAAGATCATCAGAAAATGGCAGGTTGTGTTTTCAATTGTGTGGTGTTACTATACTTATAAATATATCTGCAATTTTCCAGTCTGCTGAAAGAATGAGCAAGGCAGAAATAAAATACCCTGACAGCTCACAGCACATCTCAGTCATTGGGGAGATAGCTGTTAATAGTCTTGGTGGATAATAGGCTTGATGGATCTGTTAAATAAAGCACATAGTCTCAAAGCTCATCACAGGGAGTAGGTGATAATGAAAAGAACCAGCAGATATGCAAACTCAATTAACCTGCTACTAGTTGTGTGCAACCTATTCCTCATTAAGCCAGAAAATCAGCAATGTTGTCAACGTGAGATGTTCTGCAGCTTTATGGACTAGTCATAGTCTAGTTCTTGGGATTTTATTAATGTGTTAAATTCCAAATGTCTTATCTTCCAAAAATTAATTTTACTCTTCATATATAGCCATATTTTGTCACACACTGGAGGGACATTGAAACTTATCTCTGTAGAACTGTGTTAAAGTTTGCATCTAAGTCATTCTAGTCTAGAACGGTACTCCTTAAAGTGAACGTGGTGTTTTCCTTTCTTCCCCAGGAAGAAACCCCAGAACGCGTGTGTGACTGTATTTTTTAAATGAGACTTTTGTTAAATAGAGGGAAAAGATCTTTCTTGGCTGAAAATATCTGTCACTCCCTCTCTCAAAAAAAACCAAACCAAACCAAACCGAAACAAAACAAAAAAACAACAAAACAAAACAAAACCAAAACAAAACAAAAAAAAAAACCCCAAACCAAACCAAACCAAACCAAAACAAAACAAAAAAAAACCAAAACAAAAAACAAACAAACAAACAAACAACAACAACAACAAACCACACACACACACACAAAAAAAAGAAACAAACAAAAAAACCCCCAAAAGAGTCCTATCTGTATATCTCTATATCCACTTGCATTGGAAATTAACCCTTCTTTTCCATGTCGGTGGTTTCAGCGTGGAGATTCTTTGGCCTCATTGTGCTGGTGATTCTCGGCTGGCCCATGGGCACAGCCTGGTGTGCCCTCCATGGGTTCCTCTCTCCTCTCTTGGCTTTAGCAGGACCTGATGGGCTGAGTGAGGTGCTGCTGAAGGGCGCCTGTCTAGGGAGGCAGCAGGCTCAGAGTGCATGCAGTGGCAAACCCCTGTGCTAGGCACTGGGGACAGCTCTGCTTCACACAAGCTTCCCGCTGTAGGCTCTTGGATTCCGTAGTTTACTCTATTAATCCTTGTTCTTCAGGTCTAAACAACCTTCTCTCCGTTATCACCTGTCTGAATTTTTCTTGAGCACGTCACAGAAAACTTAACAATCCAGAGGTTTGTCTCCTAAAATATACAATGAAAGCTGCTGTATTGAAAATGAGTAATGATATCTTGTACTTAGAGAGGGTAGGTTACTTGGAAAAGGTAGATATATATGCATTTCTCAGGTTTTGAACTCAGTGTCAAAACCTAATTAATTAGAAAAGATTGAAAACAGGAGGATAGGGCAGCCAAGGTTATATTGAGGGGATAAACTTGAAAGTAAGTGAGTAAGAATGAGGTTGTAGGGATGACGAGATGTTGTCAAAAGCCTTAGAGGAAAACAATGCACCCAGGAATGACACTTATCTCCAACATGGAAACCTGTCACTCCTGTGCCAGTAACAGTGGTGAAAGTAGAGACACAAGCCTCGCTGGGGAAAAAGCATTATGGTGCTATATGATGTCACTTTTGAATTTCAGCTTCTTTTTTTAAACCTCCCTGAAACCTTTGTGCAAAGACAATTCAGTGAAAGTTTATCATGCTTGCAAAGTCAAGAACCTGAAGTCAGGAATGTTTCTCTTACAGTTACAGATTAAGTAGAAATTAAATGACTGCATGTATTTTCTTCAGCAGGGTTTTTGGTATCACTCTGGGTACTACAGGGACATGCTCTGAGGGTGATGCTTTGGACTTTAATTTTAATCAGATCTGTTCTGGAGCTTTTCATATGTGGAGATTAATGTATCAACTTGTTCTGCAGCACCCTTGGAAAACTCTGTGGTGAAGAAGGGTACAGCAAAATGCCTGAAGAAACAGAGACCATCTTCTCCAGCCTACAGCTTAGAGAACCATCTCCAAGGCTGATTTACAGAACTTATGTAATGCAGTTGCTTGTTAAGTACTGAAAGGGAAAAATAGATAGAGGAACAACCTCCAAATATCTCTCATTACCTCTTTTTGAGGATGCACCTAATCATTAGGGTATAGTGAGAGATTCAATCCAGTGTATGGCTATCCATAATTATTCTTGTAATAACTTCTGCCTAGAACTGCCTTGGACTTGGTTCTGAGATGCAGTGATATGTATTTGTACCTCAGTGGGAACACAAAAGCATTACATATGCTATTTATGAATAAGCTACTGCAAATAAAAAGCCATTGGGAAATAAGGATGGCCATAACTGATGCACTTTTGAGCCTTTAGAAAGTGTTTTCAGGCTGTGAATCCAGACTTGGTAAAAAGGAGCATCTAAGCTTTGAAGATGAATAGTATTTCAGAAATACCCTTGTCCTCATTTAGCCTCAACCTTCAAGCATCATCTTATGCTGGATTGGGTGATGATACACAGGAGAAATTTAATATTTTAGAGGATAGGATCAGAGAAAACACAGTGCTGACTGAGGTGATTCACTGGGAGTTTTTTTGCTGATTCTGGTCTCTGAAACATTTAACTTCCCCTGTGTATTAACATAGGAGCTGTGAATTCTGCTAGGGCAGAGCAGACAGATAAAACTTAGACATTAAATATTCATCTAACATTCATGTTAACATATCAGGTGGAAATATGAGATTTAGATTTGGCACAGTAAGTGTTCTTGATATTAAAAATCAGAGAAATAAATGCACCCAAATTCAAACCCTAAATTTAGTATGTGGTTCATGTGATGGATTCCCTGTAGGTCAGCTTCTAAGTGCTGGAATGAAAGCATAATTTTTGTTTAACTTATTTAGCACAGACAGAATGACTCAGATATTTCATCTTTTTCCCTCTTTTACAGCTCCACAATAATCAAAAAGAATTGAGAAAAACTTCTGAAAGATCAGATTTTTTGTTGAAAGCTGACTTTGAAGTACCTGTACACAGTTACTTTTTGTTCTGCACAGAAATACACTTTCAAAATCAATACTGTAATTAGATTTCCTTCTCAGTCATAAGAGTTTCTGCGTGACTTACAACAGTGATTGCACTGACTGGTGAAATGGAGCCTCCAATGTGCAAACACATTTAAGGTACTGCTGAAGCCCAGCAGGTGCACCCTGGCAGTACTGGAGCATTGGCTGGCTGGCTCTACCTGTCACTTCTGTCACACACCCAGTTTCACATCCCCAGGGTACCAACGTGCCAAGGCTCTGTCTGTGGCCCAGGGTCCCAGGAGGATTTGTGGCAAATGCACTGGGAATTAGGATGTTGACTGATCTCTATGAGCACTTTAATTTGCTCTTCCCTCCCCATCTCTCTCAAATTAAAAATTAGTAGGTGATTGCTCAAAACCTTCTGGATTGTCATGAGTTTTGGAGCCCATCACTCAAGACAGAATTGAACGTCTGTCAGAATAGCCTCCATTCTTTTCCCTTTCTTTTCACTCTTAATGTGCTCTTAATCCTTATTCTCTTTAACTCTTCCCTCTTTTTTCCTATTTTTGCTGGGGTTTTTTTTAGTTCATTGTAATTTGCATCCTCTTTTTTTTTCTGTAAGATTTTTAATATTGTTTTTAAGTATGAGGTTTCATTAATTGATTTTATTTTTCTTCATCATGCTTTCTGCCTTCTCCATTACACATTTTGCTTTGTTGAAGTCCCTTTTATATTTAAAAAGCTGCTTTTATGCCTGATATCACAATTTTAGAATTCCTTGTGCTGAGTATATCTTATGGGGTTATTGCATATTGGTTTTGTGTTGTGTTTTGGTTTTTTGTTGTGTTGTGTTTTGGATCACAGTCTGTTAAACCTTATGTTATGAAGTTTACTTGTTCAGCCATCCTTGATCAGACTTTGGACTGCATCCTCTTGTTTATTATTTTGTTGTTGGAATGGTTTTCTAACATTAAGTGTTTTAGGCTGATGGTCTCCAACCTTTTTTGATTGCACAGCTCTGTCAGTAAAAATTTTGAATGGGCTTATCCAATCTTTGCAAATTTATTAATGTGTAACTTATGTATGAGTACTACTGTAATAATACATCCAATAACACATTCTGTACTCTATAAAACATACAAAAAGACAAAAGTAGAAAGTGAATGAGATAAAGATGAAACAAACACAATTAAAATTTTTTTTTTCTATCTTATCTATTAATGGTACAAAGACTATTTTCCTCCTGCATGCCAGTGGATTGTCTTGTGCACCCCCTTGGGTCCTTGCATCCCACTTGAACCCCACAGTTCTAGATTTTCCTAAAACAAGTGTTGGTGCCCCAAGCACACTTCTTCCAAAGAGCACCTGAGTTCTTAAGTGTTCTTACTTTGTTGTTTTTTCCCATAGCTGATAATGGAGGAAGATTTTGTTACAGCTCCAGAATAGTTAGAACAGCAGTAGAGTTAGCTGAAAGAAAATTGCCTCTTCATTCATCTTCCTCTTCTCCCCCTTTTTAGCTTACTTTTGTGGGGTTTGCCCATGCTTTTAAAATAAACAATAAAATACATTTACAAACCAGTCACTTTCTTACACAAGCTCATTTACAATTCTGCTCCTAGGTTAGAAATCCTGGTGTGACAGAATTCCTTTTAACCTCATTCTGGCAGAATTTCTTAAGCAATTCTTAATACTAGCAGTGCTGGTACGAGAAACTCTTTAGCTCTGCATTATTAGTGTGTAATTCTACAGTGAGAAATTGTCTCCCCTTGACTATAGAAGGGCTTTATTCTGAATAATGGCAGGTACCTTGGCATGAGCAGCACCACTGCTCTTCTTTACCAATATTCTTCTGTTCTTTAATGGCAGAAAGACAGAAAAAACCCCAACCAGAATCTCCCACAGTCTATCCAAAGGCCATTACTAAACAAGCACTGTTTTTGTAATCCTTCAGTGTCTTGTAAGAGTAGTGATGCATGACAATTAAATAATTGATGGAGCCTGAGGTATAATTGTGCTACATATGATAATTTAGATTAATTTTTATTGCAAATAAAAGTCGAAGTAGTGAGAATTCAAAAGCAATAACCTCATATTTAACTTTACTGAAATATTACTTGCAGAAGTATTTACCCAGCATTTACCTTTTGTAACATTCTTTTCCCTAATTCAGATTTCTAGGGTACTATGTAGAACCAGGATCATTTATTCTGTTTTCCTTTAAGAGTTCACCTATCTCACATGATTTTTCATGCTAAGTAATTAATCTTTTATGGTATCATATGGGTTGTTTTGGCACTGGTAACATTTTTATATCCAGCTGCATTCTCCCAACAGTCCCAGAAGCAGGAGGTAAACCAAGAATATATGTTAAGCTTTTAGGATTAGGATTTTCAAACCCCTTGTGTTTCTGTGCTCAAGATTTTATTTTTTCTTTTCATTTGAATACTGAAGACATAAGTTTCCTAAAGGTAAGGCCTCCAGCATTTAATTTCATTTCTATTAATAATTGAACTCAGAATCTTGCTTCTCTTTGGCTTCAGGTGGGTATAACTGCTGAAACCAGCAGTACTTTTTAGGGCTTTCAAGACAATCAGCTTGGAAAATATAGCTGAGCAAAGGAATGTCTTCATGTTGACAACTGTGTGATTGTGGTAAAGTCATATGTAAAAACTGCATGCCCCAAAAACACTAGTAGGAATGGGGGATAATTAGAAAAGTTGAGGACTATGGGACTGCTGCTTAAAACACTGAAGTGGTACTTCTGAGAAGAATTTTTCTTTTTCAGATTGATCAGCTATTTCCTGTTTATCAGTAAGTCATTTAACCTGTACCTCATTGCTTTATGCATAAAAGCCTCAAAGGAATTTTGGGAGTTTAAAATTCACTAAGAACCATGAACACCTTAGCTATATCAAACTGGAAGACTTCTGAAGATTCAGTAAACTGCTGACTTGAGGACAGAGGCAGGTTGTTAGCTAGCTCAGGACTGTAATTCCTGTGTATATTCTATCTTTTTCTCTTAATGTTCAGGCTTTGAGACCTCATTTAGTTTATATGCTTCTTAGTTGATATGCTTCCAGGCCAACTGTTTGAATTTAGAGAATATATTCAGGCACTATATTTTCCATATTCATCCTATGGTTTATTTAACCTTAAGTTTATTTTATGCTCGTATGGAAATGCATCTTCTTCCTGGTGTTACAGAAATTGATCCATTAGAATAATGTGTCAGTCCCTTAGTTCAATAAGAACAGTCCACACTTGGAGTTTGAACTCTGCAGTATCCTTTAAAGGTGACAATTTAAATCAACATTCTTGTAGGGTTCATAATTGTTCATCATTAATGACCAATCAATAGTTCATAATTAATGGACAGAGTAAATGTGCTAGTTATAGTTCTACCAAATAAATATTTCTTTATTCTTGGGCGTTTATGCCTTCTATTCAACTATAAATAGTTGTTGTGTCCTTCTTAATTTGATAGGAAAAAATATACATAGACAACTCTTCTTGGGCTTATTCCAAAGCTTATTAATTCAATGAGTGTTTACTAAAAATTTTGGTGCAGTTTGTATGGATTCCTTAAGCTTTCTTCTAGAGATTTTCTCTCAAACAGCAAGTTCCTGAGTTTGCTGTAGTTAATTCCCATTTTTCTTCCTCCTGAGTACTTAGAACCTGCATTCTGAGTGCAATAGTTTAATTCCTACTGCAGCCATTTAGATATTTTTTACCTCTGTTGTCATAGGGTTTTCACTGGGAATCATGTGGATTCTGGATGACAGAAAAAGGGAACAGTGCAGGCGAGTCTTACAGAAGACAAAGTATTTCTTTTCAGTTTCTAAAAGCTTTGACAAAATTTACATTTTAGAAGAGATTCTGTATTTAAGGCCTTTACATTTAAAATGATATATTTTCTGAAAGCATCATCGATTTCAATTGCTACTTTCACAAACGCATAAGTAGTGTGCAAAATGTAAGGTAGGCTGGAGGTGCTGCATTCTTAATTCTTAATTGTCTCTCACTCAGTGGGAATCTGGAGAATTGGCATAGGTGTGTTGGTTCCACCTGCAATATGTGAGGTGGCTTGGAACCTTCAGAAAATAACTGTTCTTTGTTATTATTTTTTTTCTGAATCCCTTGTCTTAAGGCCATTTAATCTCATTTTGAAATGCAGTATACTATATTTGAAATATTCTTCATGTCAAGCTGTATCATGAAGACAACACAATCCAAGACAAGGCATTTTTGCACTGGGAATCAGCTGCTTATCATGAGAGCCATTCCTCCCTCTCAGGGCAACCCCGTGGCCTGGTGGTTTTGATACCATTTTGCAAAGTAGGAAAACATTTAGATTTTCCTTGTGCTGACTGCCTTTGGTTGCACTATGTGTATTATTTTAGAAAATGTTTTATGGGGAAATAATTGCTTTATGAACCATTGAGTTGACCTTTCTTTTTTTCCCTGAACATCTACTGTGCTTAAGGCAACCGATTAAAACTGTATTTTCAGCAATATTTTCCCCAGTTGACTTAAATTATGAACTATTGCCAGCGAGATTTTACTGATTCCATCTGGCACTTTCTCTGATCTTGAATTATTGAGATTTTAGGCAGATTACCTGTTCCTTCAATATGCATTTAACCTTTCAATTTTGACCCTTTTTTTCCCAGAAGCTGTCCAGGATTTTGCAATAATTCAAACCCTCACCTGCAATGGATCATTGTTCCCAAGCTTAGAATAGTTCCTGTTTGTCAATTCTTTACTGGATGAAAGGCAATCAATAGAAATTATAGATATGCATTGACAGTATTTTAAATGGAAAATTCTACTGCTGCTGTCTGCAACTCCTACCTGTAGTACATGCTGGAGAACTTTATACAAAATGCTAAATGAAATTTGAATTTTAGACATCTTTTTACTAAGCATAAATAATTACTAAGTTTGATGAGCCGGTAACACATCTTCCTGTGTTAAGGATGACAGTAGCTCAAATAAAATATTCCAATACATTGGAAATCCAGCATTCTGTTCTACAATTAACTCAGAAATGCCTCATCTTCTATCATGTTTATGAAATCTTGGTAAATGCTTACCTTTTATAAAACAGAGCCCTTTAACAAAAAAAATTAGGGAGACCCTGACATGTTTTTTTTCAGTAGTTAGGGCTTTGAATAAATAATTGACAAAATAAGTACTGCTAGAAAATATTTCTCACTGTCATTCTAGAATACTATTTAGAAAACTTTTCCACCCTAGAAGTAATCCCCTTTTAGTCCACTGAAATTGTTTCCATCACCAAGCATTCTATAATGGCTTAAAATGTGTTTTTGCTATTCTCACTTTACTCTGATTTTTTCTTGTGGCACTGGTTTTTTTAGCCTGTAGGAGCTTAATAGGAGTAGCTTAATAAATGCTCTCTGAGATCTTAAAAGGCTGTCAGTAGTGTTGAAATGTTACACATATATTTTATTGGTAAAATGAAAAATATCAGTCTGCTATGGATTCTTATTAGCTGTACTGAATGAATTATGGAAATTCTGGATTGAAATTAAGATTGCATTACTGAAGACAGTTCATTGATTTTGTAAATATTTGGGTGTTCCTTATAAAACACACTATGCAAGTAACTATTGGTAAAATCTGGTAAAAAACCTAAGCACAAAAAAAGGTAGTCATGTTATAGGTTCCCTGTGAAAGTAAAATTTGTGATGCAGTGGCTGACTGAAAATTCAGAAGATGGAACCCATAGAGAACGTGGCTACACTGGGAGGTTACAGCAGTGTGCTGGAGACAACACCACTGGTGAATATTTGCATCTGCTCATGGCACTGCTCTGGTAGCAGTTTTCAAAATGCTCAATTTGCAAAGCAATACATGGAGAGGGCACAGATTTACTTGCCCAATCTGGCACAGTCTGAGCTCTCTTCCCACTGCAAAAGGGGCAGGATGGATGTAAGAATCTCATCCTTTCTTTGGAACTGACATGTGGTAAATAATGCTCCTGGACAGTGAGAGACTTAGAAAAACAAACTCCATTTGACTGCCACTCACCTCCGCTTATACTGCCTGTGCCTAAACCTCTGAGACTCATAACAAGGTGTTTTAGCTGCATCTCTAACCCCCAGTGCCCAGCTCATGACTTCACCCTTGCAGGACACTCTTAGGATGTTTTAGGTTAATTATAGAAGTGCAGCAGCACATGAGTGAGTGAGAGAGAGACACAGAGAGGTGATAAGAGCCTGCAATTATGTGAAGGGTTTAAATGCTGAGAAGACAAGGAATATATTAAGCATGAGACATAACTAAGAAAGGGAAACACCCAATGAATTCTCTGGAAACGTTTGCAAGTCAATGTGATTATTAAATAGGGAGACTCTCCTCTAGGAGAAAGATTTCTCACTTGGAAGGTTCGAGAGTTCAATGGTTTCATAGGGAATAATTTCACATTTGTGGTGGCTGCAGAACTGTCTTCTCTGGCTTCTCTTTGTATGTCTGCACACACAGAGAGGTTTATAACTGCACAGACATTGATAACAACATATGGCTCCTTTGTGACAGTGACTCCTTCATGACAGTGATTTTCGTCATATATTGCATGTTTGGCATTCTCATCTCATCAGGGCTTCTGCTCATCAACAGGACTCTGCTGCAATGCTGCTTAAATTTCTACAGACCATATAGCTCCAAACAGCTGTTGTGAGACAAAAGAGACAAAAGAAAACCTGTCAGAATGGCATTTTCTTCTTCTTCTTGAAAATGTAAAGTTTCTTTCAAAGACTACACTGGCCTGAGGCTTAAGAGAGGTAACATTTGGCTCTGTGCTAGGACAGATTTTATATGTCAACATCCATTGGATTTAGAAATAGCAGATTTTAAGTGAGAAGTTGCACTAAAAGCTACTAGATCAGGGTATACTGTATATAAAATTATTTGATATATTATGAAAAATTTATTAATTGTATTGGAATATTTACAGAAAATAAATTACAATCTGAAAGGCTGAACTAAAAAATACAGAGAGGACCTGATCCTACACATTTGCAATTTCTGAACACATTGTTAACTACTGTAAATCATCTGAAGACTGCTGTAATAAGTGTTCTATGCTTTAAAGATTGTAAAGAATCATGGCTATATTTTTAAGCTTTCTTATTTTTTTAGACAAGGACTGAATAGCAGTTGTGAGGATTTTTAGGCATCATACGATCGGCATGACTTTTTTGTTCACGTTTTTACCATGCAGAGGTAAGGACTCATATTCTGATTTTGGCTGCAGTCACAACAGTGTCTTGTTGGTTGAACAACACATCCAGATTTGCCTCTATGTATGTGTCTCATATACATATATATATATATATATATATACACACACCTCTCTCTAAATATACAGACCTACATATATTTGATTTTGCTCTCCTATTAATAATCATGCACATCCAGTCTTCATGCTGGTGTGTGTTCAGGCTGTTCTAGGGACAAGCAGATCACGTCCATTGCAGATGTGTCTGCTCTCCAGCACCCTGTACTGCCTGTGTTTCCCTTGTCTCTGGGGTCACTCCCAACAGCTAAGTCATGAGAAATGTACACAGCATGTGAGGGCCCTGGTCAGTCAGAGCTAGAGTGTTTTTCCTATGGATGACATTGCATAAAATATCTCGGTAGGTTTTTGCTTCTCTGCTTTCTCTAGTTCACTTGAGGCTGTAATAACAGTTCATTGCAGAAAGCAAAATTATTTTGGCCAAAGGAATAACTTTATCTGGGCAGTTTTCAAATGGCTGCAAGGAAGGAAACGATATTTTGGAATTATGTACCTTGTGTGGCGCCCTTTTCATCTGACCTTGCAATATATGGGAGTGTGTTGGTGTGTGGACTGATGAGTTCTCAAGAACATCAGGATCCTAACTGTGAGTCCTGATGGATTAGAAATGTAAAACTTGAGGAGACAGTAGAGAAGGCAAAAATTTAGTTAGAAAGTAAACAAGAAAATACAAACTGTTCCTTCGGTTTTTCGGTGGGAGCTGGCTCTGTCTCAGTTTCAGGAGAGCCTGTCTCGCTCCAGCCAGAGGGAATGTAGGATGTGTCAGAGAAGGTCTGATTGGGGAGGAATTCAATGCAGCTATCAGCAGTGGACTCCTATGTAAATACTGCAACACCTCTGAACCGAGCAACAGCTGAGATAACACTGTAAACTAATCTCTAGTGCTGGTGAAGCTGGTCAATCCCTCACATTATATGGTTTCTGTAGAAAAGATGTGCTAGGGAAAAAAAGAGGCAGATTTAAACTATATATGGCAACTTACCATGGGGTAAAATATGCTGAGTTTTTAAAATTGAAAGCAGCATATGGTATTTTTTTTCTTTGAAATGGTTCTCTGTGCCAGGGTGTATATGCTTAGAAACCCTTGCATATATATGAATTCTTATATAAATAGGCATTGCTATCACCAAAGTATTTCCAAGTGTCTGTTATGTATGCCTGATAAATTTAGATAAATATACACTTGCTTGGGGTCCTTATCCCACCAGTATTGATCTCAGTTGATTTTCCATCAAGACAAAACAAACAAAGGGCCAAAGTTTGTCCAGAGCAGAGGCATTGAAACACAATGTTTTGCTGCTTTGACCTTTTGAGGTCACTGCATTTCACAGTCCTTCACAGCCTTTCTTAGGCAGCTGAGGAAAAAAACAAAAAGCAATATATAAAAGTATATATATACACACAGATATATACATGCATATAAAATATATATATGCATATATATTTATATATACCCATGTATTAAATATACATACACAACTCTGTACACAAATAGTGTCTCACCTGGAACAGGTTCTCTTTCCTCGTGGTATTTAAAGAAAAGCAGGAGCTATTAATGTCCAAGAAGTTTTCTGCTACCATCTCTTTCAGAGCTGTGCTCATAATTGGGCATGCCCCAAGATAAACGGGTTGGGGTGGAGCTAACCACCTCATTACTTGTGCTGGAAACAAGGAAACTGATTTCACAATCTCTGATTTCAGAAGTAATTAAAGTCTGAGGGTCTCTGACGCCCCCTTTGGATACCGTTCAGAAACAAATAACAATTACCAGTTGTCACACACTTTGTCAGAGCCAAACCACCAGGTAAAGATTGCTCTTCCACGAACACTTCTCAAAGCCCCCAGACTGCAGGTTGTGTGGCATTCACAAGCTCCTTCCTTCCACTTAATTTAAGACGTATATACCCATAGTGATGGCTGACAGCCTTTGTATGGCATCTCATAAACTGGAGCCATGTTTAAGCAGTTGATCCACTTGAATGTGTCCCTCTTGACTTTGAGTTTCAGCATTCCCTTCTGTCCCAAACCTCATTTCTCCCTCCTGCATCCCAGCATTGTTTCACAGACAGACATGGGGCAGATAACAAGCGGAGATCCTGGAGGACGCTGTCCTCCACAGTATAATGAGTTTCTCTGGGACATGAGTTGACAATCTCTGCTTTCACATACCAGGCCAAACCCACTCAAGGGATGCCTCTCCAGCCTTTCTATTTTTAACAAACAAACAAACAAAAAAAAGTCCTGAAGACACATGGATTTTCTAAGTTCCACCGCTGGAACAAATTATCAATGTGGATGTTTCAACAACTGTGCAGGAAAACAACTGTCACATTACATTAATACCATAGCTGGGTTTTGTCCAAGCTATTGCCATACCTCGTCCTCTGCCCTAGACACACCACTATCTCTTACTGATCTGGTGTGTGTTAAAAGAGCAAAAATGAGGAGTTTAAATATATGCATAGTAGCATAAATGAGCACATCCCATTTTGTGCTATAGATGTCAGCCAAAAGCAAAGGGTGATTTATGCAACGTGTGCTCATCAAAGTTTGAAAGAAATTGAGTGTGCATTGCTCCTTCCTAAGGCAACACAGAGAGCAGATGCTGCCTCCATGCAGGAGAGGAGCCTCAGTTATTGGCACCGAAGTAACCTCATCACTCGTTGATTAAACAGGAGCTCGACTGGCCTTTTATTTTCGGTGGAAAAATGAAAAGCCAGGGGAGAAAACACCGGTGCGGCTTCCCTCGCACCCTCCGCCAAGCCCGAGCATCCCGAGTTTGAGGCGCCGCACCTGGTCGGGCACCGGCGGGGGCTGACCCCGGGGGCCGAGCCGGGCTGCGGGCTCGGCAGCCCCTTCCCGGCCCCTGCCCGGCGGCGCTGACCCCCGGGGGCTGCGCTGGGCTCCCTATTTGGCCATGCGGCCGCCGGGGCCGCGCTGCCCCGCGCCTGCCTTACATGGGCCGGGCGGGCGCGCTGCGCCGGGGCTGGCCCGGCTCCATTCATGGCTGCGCGGCCGCTCAGTGGCGCGGAGCCGGCCAAATAAAGAGAAGGGGGCGGGC
>VZTR01004680.1:151701-175868 GCA_013400775.1 Chaetops frenatus | reverse complement strand
CTTCTTTTTTTTTTTTTTTTTATTTTCTTTAGTGAAAACCTTTGCAGTTTGGATAAATTACTGCTGAGGCTGCATAGTAATATGAAGTGTCTTCCATCACTAGAATGCCAATTTCCCTCTGTATCTTTCTGTTTACAAACTCCTTTTCCTGCTTGTGATATTGTGCAGTTTACTTTCAGTCAAATGTTTGGACCAGCAATTGAAAAAGAAGTAATTGAAAATAAGAGGTGTATTATAAATGGGGGAAAATCCATTCATCTCACGGAAGGAAAAAGGATTTTATGAGAGCACCTCAAATTCTGCTGACTTAATATTTAAATAATTTTAAATTCATTTTCCCAAAAAGCCTTTCAGGGGTGTGACTGCTTGTACCTTTCTTGAAAATAACATAGTTAGAATTGTAGAATCATAGGATATCCTGACTTGGAAGGGACCAACAAGGATCATCAAATTCCAATTGCTTGCCCTGCATGGGACAGCCCTGGGAGTCACACCATGTGCCTGAGACAGTTGTCCAAATCCTTCTTGAACTCTGTCAGGGTTGGTGCTGTGACCACTTCCCTGGGGAGCCTGTTCTAGTGCCCAGCCACCCTCTGGGTGGAGAACCTTTTTCTAATATCCAACCTAAACCTCTCCTGACTCAGTTTCAGGCCAGCTGTCTGCGATGTAGTTGTTTGGGCTCTGTGATGTTGTCTTCCTCAAATAATGCTTTTCTGTGTTTTCTTCTCTTAGGGTGTGATGGTTGGTATGGGTCAAAAAGATTCCTATGTGGGTGATGAAGCTCAGAGCAAAAGAGGTATCCTTACTTTGAAATATCCAATTGAACATGGCATCATCACCAACTGGGATGATATGGAAAAGATCTGGCACCACACTTTCTACAATGAACTCCGTGTGGCCCCTGAGGAACACCCCACTTTGCTCACAGAAGCCCCCTTGAACCCTAAAGCTAATCGTGAAAAGATGACCCAGATAATGTTTGAGACCTTCAACGTACCTGCCATGTATGTGGCCATCCAGGCTGTCCTGTCCCTGTATGCCTCTGGCCGCACAACAGGTAAGATAAACAAACACCATTTAGATTCTATTGCTTTTCAGGAACTCTCCTTCCTTTCCATTCCAAATAGGAAAACACACCATAGCTCATTCAAGTTTACAGAAAAACAGGTATTTTTAGTTTATAACAATTAATGATAACAGTAGCATAAAAGCCAGTACAAAATAGGGCTGCATTGTTCTTTCCACAGACTATCTGCCTTGCTTTTGGAGAGGCACCATGACTCTCAACTGACTCTGCCACTGCTTGTTGTGGTGCAAATGAGGAGACATTCCTGTTGGGATACTGCATTTACGAAAGTGTAACACCAGTTCAAGGGTTAAACTGGTCAAAAAAATGCCCATTATCAGATCAAGACAGTCACTATTGCAAATATCCCTACTGCTCAGTGTAGTAGCAGTGGAAAACTGCTCTTATGGATTAGCTTAAGGTATGTATGGAACAACAGTTCTGTGGGAAAATTCACACCTCACAGGAACGTCCAGGCAAGCAAAGGCAGAAAGAGTTGGAAAGGTCTTCGTGACTGAAAAAGAGTTATGCTACTTTGTCCTGCCTGAAATCCTTTATAGTGCTGTGTTTCTCTCTATCTCCCTGGGTGTAAGGGCCCTAAGCATTTGCTAGGTGATTCCAGCTGCTCTCTGGCGTTTCTTTCCCAGGTATCGTTCTGGATTCCGGAGATGGTGTCACCCACAACGTGCCTATTTATGAAGGCTATGCTTTGCCTCACGCTATCATGCGCCTGGACCTGGCTGGCAGGGATCTGACTGACTACCTCATGAAGATCCTCACGGAGCGTGGCTACTCCTTTGTGACAACAGGTCAGTCCTTCAGCTCTTCTCTGCTGTGACAATCCTCGCGTCTCTCTTGTCTGATCATCTTCTCTAGTATCGTGCTTGTGCAAAGCTTGATTTGATTCTCCTGTATCTGCAGCTGAACGTGAGATTGTTCGTGACATCAAAGAGAAATTGTGCTACGTTGCACTGGACTTTGAGAATGAAATGGCCACTGCTGCCTCTTCCTCCTCTCTGGAAAAGAGCTATGAGTTGCCTGATGGTCAAGTGATCACAATTGGTAACGAACGTTTTCGCTGCCCTGAAACCTTATTCCAGCCATCCTTTATTGGTGAGTGTTCCCAGGAAATTCTCCTTTCTGTAGGAGGTGGGAATGGATCAGAAGATTTGGCAGGTGCCCCGCTCCTCTTCCTGCTTACCTAAATTTGGCACAAAATCAGATGTGAATAAATAATAATTTAGATCCTTTAGTTCTTGTAAGATCGGCTTGATGTGAGCTCATCTGATAATTAGCTGAGTTCCAGGCTCTTGCCCCAAGTTTTAGGGTCACAATTTTTTAATGATAAAACATACAGTTATAATATCATCATTAAGGAGTTGGACTCCATGATCTTTATGGGTCCCTTCCAACTCAAGACATTTTACGATTCTGTGTCACCGATGGCAAGAACAGCCTTCAGTGCTGTATTTGTTAAGGCTTACACTCGAAACAGTGTCTATTTCCATGAAGAAGTAAAGGGTCAGAGTGGGGAAGGACATGGAGTGAAGGTGTGTGTGTATTTATGTGCACTGTAATTGAACATTGCCATGGCTGAGATGGTAAGCCTTGCTGGTTGTGCGTGCAGCTGACAGATACAGCAAGTGTTTATACTCCTAAGTCCCAAGCAGCACATGCAGTTGTTCATCAGCTGACATCTTACTGTGGATCCGGTGTCAACCCTTTCAGGAAGCACCTGTTAAAATTAATAGATTGGAATGCAACCTACAAACACTTGCTTCTTGTTTCTTTTTTCTGACCATCAAGTAGCCATATCTTATTCCATGACATGATTATGTCTGGCTTTGATGATTCTCGATAGTGTAGACTACATTTTGAGTAGAATGAAGCAGTTACTGTTGTCTTCTTTAGTTCTTCTTCAACTATTTTTATTGTCTTCATTGCCTGTCTTTACTATATTCAGCTAATGCTTTTAGGGAAACTGACATAAACCATACTCACATTTTCTGTTCTAGATGCCCTTCTTCCATTGCTAAATACTAAATGAGTTTATCTTGCCTGTCTTACTTGTTCTCTCACTGTATATTTTGAGTCTCTTGCCTTTGCACATGCATTACGATTCTTATCTTTTCTAACAAATAATGTTCACTTCTAAGTCAGTTTTGAAATTCTATTTTTTAAATATATTTTTCTGTAATGCTTTATAATCAGTAAGCATTTTTACACTAAAAAGGCCATAGAAGTTCATATTAATGGCGAGGAGAAATTCCACAGTTTCCTTTCATGGAGACCTCTTGTAGAATTCACTGGCCTACTGTCTTCTTTTTTTCTCAAGGTATGGAATCTGCTGGTATCCATGAAACTACCTATAACAGTATCATGAAATGTGATATTGATATCCGTAAGGACCTCTATGCTAACAACGTCCTCTCAGGTGGTACAACAATGTACCCTGGCATCGCTGATCGCATGCAGAAAGAAATCACTGCTCTTGCTCCTAGCACTATGAAGATCAAGGTAAAGAATTTGTCTCTGTGTTATAAAATGAGGATAAAGATGGAAACAATGTCCCCTTCATTAAACTGGGGTATAGGAACAACTCAAAGATGAGATCAACAGCCGATGGACAGATGAGCAGAAATTCCATTTAATCAGAATAATTATGTTGGTTAGAAGCAAGTGTTAGAAAAGAAGAAAATATGATTACAGATTTTTTTAATGCATTGCATGTATCGTAAGAGCTGCTGAAGATCAATACCATTATAGAAAAGTTCTTTAGTTGCTTAAGGAAATGTCAGTGGTTTGTAGCATTGATGATACGGATTCATTGCTCAGAAATGAGGATTTTGTCGCTTTTCTTTATCCTAGATCATTGCCCCTCCTGAACGCAAGTACTCTGTCTGGATTGGTGGCTCCATTCTAGCATCTCTGTCCACCTTCCAGCAGATGTGGATCAGTAAACAGGAGTATGATGAAGCTGGTCCATCCATTGTACACCGCAAGTGCTTCTAGGCACTTCCCCCCTCAATTCACTCCCCACTCAGGATGACGACAATATGCTTCTTGGAGTCTTCTGGCAAACCTTCCCCAACTCTTCAGTCATTGTACAGTTTGTTTACACACCCGTGCAATTTATTTGTGCTTCTAATATTTATTGCTTTATAAATAAACGAGATCTGGGACTTGCAACCTACCAATTATTGTCTTTTGGTTTGTTTTAAGTATTTTTTGGTCAAAAAAAAGAGATTAAACCCCTGGGATTTGGAAACTCCCATCAGCCCTGTGAATACTTCTGCTGCATCCATGTCCTAACTGATGTAGGCGTGTTAGGTCATGGTTTTCTATTAGTAAGAATTTACACTTTATAGTTTTAATTTTGAAACTTGAAACAAAAGAAGCAATATATTTCAAGGCTTATGAAGAAAAAGCCTTAGGGCAGAGCCAGTAAGTGGAACAAATGAAAGGAAGACTCTCATATTCAGTCAGCTTAGAGAGATTCTTCTATCACATTTATTGTAACCCAGACATTTTAATAGTCACTTATTAAAAGCCAAAGCTTCTGTAAAAGAATTATGATAATACATTTAGAATGTGATTTATAAATAATTAGCTCAATCCTAAAGAGTCATACAATTGTTTTCCGTGGGCTATAAATATTTATGACAAAACATTAATTAAAAGTGACAGCCTACTCATCTTCCCCTGTCTCTTCAAAGCCAGAGATAAAGAAGTGAAGTCTTTATTTTACTAATGCACAAGAATCAAACTTTTGCTGTATAAACATACAATTGTTACAATCACTATTGTTTCCACATCATCATTCATATGTCTTAGGCAATTTTTAATCCTTAATCTTTGCTATCCTTTCTTGCTATTTGACCCAGATACTACAGTCATAAACTGCACTCTTTCCATGGGCATTTGTGTTCCTCACCAAGACTTTTTATAATTGGGTGCTTCAATTATTTTTCATTATAATGTAGTAACTAAAAAGGGGAGTGGAGAATGATCTGGGTCACTTTCATGAGAGTGATGGAACTACTGTCGTAGTTTGAGCTATGTACAGAGTGGAATATGCCTAAGTCTGACTTAGGAAATCAGTTAGAGCACGTATCAAACTGTGTATGTGGTTAGTTAGCCGAGTTTCATCAGAGCTGTTTGAAAAGATAAGGCTTTATGCTACATTTATAATCTCATACTAATTAAAAAAAACCTGTTTACACATTTATTGGGAAACTTTATCTTCATCTTTGCTCTTATTTTCTTGAAAGGCATTAAAAATAGTCATTGGATGTGATCTGTAATTACACAGAACAAATTTTACTCTTTGAAAATATGAAGATATATTTAGTGTTTGTCCAAAATTTACTTGTCATTAGAAGATATTTTACTAGGGGCCACTGTAATTTCCTACCATTCCCTTGCAATTGCAATATTCAAATATTTCTGGATATTTTTGGGGTTGGGCAGAGAAGTTGGATGAAATTGTTAAATATAAAATATTTAAACATAAATATGACAATTAAAACATTTTACAATTTGGAAATCCATTTAAATATTTTAGGCAAACATAAAAATGAAATTTTAACATTATGAAAATTAAAACATAAATATGAAATACTCATTCTAATACTGCACACACTATTACTGAAATGTTGCTGTAAATAGGCCCTTCCATAATAAAATACAAATTTATTAAGCCGTGAATCTGTTAAGACAAGGTCAACAGCCTCCACTGTTCTCAAGAAGGTTCCCACAGAAGGTAATTATTCTGAAGTTCACACCATGGAGAAATTTTGTATATCTTGAAAACGTGGGAGCTCTTCCAGATGTCTGACCAACGCAGATGTTTGCCAATGACTTTTGCATATTGTTGTTTAAAACCATTGCACTTTTTTTGCTTGTCTTGCTTGCTAATTTGAAAGATTTGGCTGGGCAGAAAAGTTATCTCGGGTATTAGTGCGAATTAATGGGGTGATACTGGACATAAATTGCGACTAACTGGAGCTTAAAATGTTAAGCAAGTATGCAAAGGGTGTGCTGAGTCAGGCGCAGTGGATGCCTGCCTTGCCTGACAGGGCAGGAGTGGCAGGCAGCACTGGCACCTCGTTCACAGCTCTGAGCAGGGACCCACTGCTGAGCCTGTGGCCATGGGCAGGGAACTGAAGGAAGCCACTGATTACAGGGCTGATGGAGAAATTCCTTCCACAGCCATATCGGGGATTTGTAATTCGCAGTTTGTGGAAATGGACATGAGAGGCAAGGATTGTACAAAATAGTCATGTGCTTGCATGTAGGTAGGACAGGACTAAACAAAGTATCAATGCCTTACCTTTTTCCCCTTCTTACAGCATTTTTCCAGATGCATTAATTTTTTAGTGCAAAAGTCCCATATTTGACCATTGAAATTTATGTATCCCCACTCAGTGCAGTGAAAACTACGAATTCATTTATAAGGGAACTATAGTGCTTTCTGGAAGCAAAGCTAGATCTAATTTGAATGAGAGTAATTTGAATATGAAGTCATATAATCTAGGATTCAAAATAGAGGTAAGAGAGGTCACTGGCCTACTTCATCTTCTGTTTACATTTTACAAGACTTAACGTGTTATACATTTTGCATGCAGAATGAAGGTGGTGGAATGGGATGCAGAAACTAACTGCAGAGCAGCTATAGGATAGGTAAAAATACTTTGGTAATTTCCTTGAAAAAGGTAGATTAAGAAGTACCTGTACCCAAACCCTCTTGTGATCAACAATCTTCACCTCTGAAACACCTCAGCTAATGAAGATATAGACATGAATTTGAAGACTAAAGGAACTCAGCTAATCTTCACTGCTGTTGATGAGATGCCCTTTCAATGGAAGAATGAGAATTAATGTTTAACCAAGTTATAGATTCAACACACACACTTTGAAAAGCAGTGTGAATGCGTGGCAAAAGGCCTGTCTGCCACACTGAAGGGTGTCTAGTTATTTGACTTTGCAGATCCTTGCTGCTCTGTAGGTACAATGGAGTGGAAGGAATTCTGTGGAAGTCAGTCTGACGTGATTTTTAAGCTACATAAAGCAGATTTATTCAGTAAGAAGGGCTAAATAGTATTAAGAAATACCAACATACATCAGTAAGAGCTGAGACAAAATCTTATTGCCTGTTCTGGCAGCCAGGACAGCACTGCCCAGTACTTATGCTTTTGACTGAAGGGCATTGAGGTATTACCACTGCTGGCTGACCCTCAGATCTTACAGACAGCTTGCCTTGTAGACTGACGAGCTTGCTGGCATTTGAGTAGTATTGAGAACTGTGATCAAAACACAATGCTCTTAATATCTATATGAAGTACCTGCTAAGGATCTGAAAATACTGTGATTCTCCTTAAAAAAGTGTCCGGTTATTTTTACAGGAAATAAGGAGATGTTTTAGAACTCGTTTGTGCTTTAAGTTTCCTTAAAAAAATTGGTAGCAGAGTCATAAATTTGATAGAGTTGTCTACTTTGTACTAATCTTCTCTTAAAAGGCTGTTTTAGCTAAAGCTTTAAGAAAGTCAGCCTGAGGGAAAGCACTAACAGGAAAATTTTTGGCTTGAATAATTGAATTCTGTAGAGTGATAATTTTTTTAATATAGGATGAGAGGGTTTTATACTTAGAAATCATTAAGTGACTCTAAATATATGTGACAGTCAGATTAATCTACAATACTGACACTAAAATAGAAAAAAATAGATGAAACCCTGCTGGTTGGATAACCATATATGAGGTTATTGTGAAGAGATCGGTGCTTGCTTCCAGTAAAGCTGAACCCTGTCCTACACTGAAACAACCTGTGACAGAATTCATTATCAAGACACAAGAAAAAGAGAATAAAATATTATAAATGTGAATGATTAGTAAATCTCATTCATTACACTTCAGGAAGAAGCAATTCAGGCAGTTAATATACTACCAATTATCTTTGCTTTTTATCCTGAGGATGGCTACAATTGCTGAAACATGAAAAGTAAGCAATCAGAAATGTTAATTATTGGAAAAATGTTATAATGCTGCTATATAATTACAGGATAGATTTAATTTATGATTAAGCTGTCCTGTGTGAATAAAATTGTAATAGGCATTAGCACAAATTAATATACCTGGTGGTAATTTTATATTTCATAATAAAGGTAGGATTCACAAAGTACAATATAGAGGTTTTCTGCCAAATCTTGGTAGAGGAGGTGAATTGTATTTTAGAAACCTTTTTTAGCCAGGAGATATATGTTCATACAGAGAAAAAAGTGGATGAGACATAGATTAAAGCTTTAATAATGTAGATTTATATAACATGTAAATGATATAATAAGTCTGGGAAGGTACCAAACAAGATGAAGGTAGCAAGGCAGTAAAAAAGAGCTTAGAGATTAGTTCTGAGCCTCTAAGCCCCTCAGGTTTAGATCACCTGAAAGGGTGATTAACATTACCATTGACATTATCATTGTCAATGATAACGAGGACTATGTGAGCTTTGTTTCCAAAGGGTCCCAAAAGCCTTAGGAGTTACATTGTGGCTTCTGGACATGCTTTCGCAAAAAGATGATGCTCAAAGGGAAACCGAGGAGCTCCTGAATATTAGAGGGGGCCTCCAACTCCAGCTCTTCTGGAGAGAGTGGAAATACAGCAGCACAGCCACTCCTGCCTCACAGCAATCCCCCTCCTGCAGCTCCCTGTAGCTGTTTTTGGCTGCCTCAGCCGAAGCAGCAGAGAGGGAAAGTGCTGCTTTCTGGGAGGGAGAGGGTCTGGGAGGCATTGCTGGGCCAGTAGTTGTGGGGAGATCTTCCACAGCATCCAGAAGCACAGTGATTTTACAGTAGCTGCTGTCAAGGAAAGAATCAAAATTTAGAGAATTCAAGCCATATCCTCATGTTTATGTAATAGATGAGTTCTGACACTGTATTTCACATTAGGTTTACTAATTTTTTATTTTGATTATATAAATTATTTTCAAGACACAGGCTTCTGTTTTCAAAAACAGTTGCTATTTTATATTAAAATTCAAACCAAACCAAAGCCCAGACTTAAAGAGAATAAGACTTATTATCCTTAAACAAGAAAATTGTCTACTTTGGGTCTGTGTGTATGTGTGTTTACAATGCTCTGATCCTCTGATAAGTCAGAGGGGAGAAGAATTCTTGCAGAAATAGTAATCTCAGCAGATTTTAAAGACAAACCACTGAACAAGTAAGAAGAAAAAACCCACTTTATTTCTTTAGCATGAATTATATCTTGAATTTAGCACCTAAACTGAGTGATCCTTCTTTGTCAAGAAACACCACCTACAAGAAAACGTTATTTTCCACCAGATAAATCAAGGCCACTCTGTATCTCTGCTTTGGGTAAAAGATTAAAAGGAATCATCTCCTTCACAGTCTTCTATTACAGGTTAATCAGCAGACATATTTCTTGTGCTAAACTTCTGACTTGATTATCTAATATTTTAGTTGGACAATTTGAGTAACTGATTATTTAAACTAATGTCATTAACCAGTTGAGTTACTAATTCAGCTGTGGTGGTGAATTCATGTTCATTACCATATTGTTTCCTTCATCATCAAAGCTCTGGACTCATAGCAGACAGCCTGTTTGTGTATGCAGAAATGTGAAAAGTACAGTCTCTGGTTTTATTCTTACAAATGCTTAATCATTTTTTGATCCATATTTAAAAAGCAAAATGCATTTGCAGAGATGAATATGCAGTAGCTATTTAATGTATGGCTTACCAAATGTCACAATCTATTGCCAGATACTACAAAATGGGCAGATATACCTTTAACTTGTAATAGGAGGTATTGTAAAAACCAGAACCTTTAATATGTAATGCAATAATTTACAAAAATGATCTTAGGTCTTACTAGTGTTACTGGTGTAGAAACCATTTCAGATTTATTTTTAATTGAATTTGAGCTCTCTTGTGCAGCTCAGCTCTGTATGGCAACCAAACAAACTGCAGCAATGCAGCAACTTCTGATCTTTTGCCCATACACTTTGGCAGTTAAATTGAATGGAATTTGAAAGAGACTTGCATGGAATTGATATCTTCACTGTACCTAGGAAAATTAGTTATTATGCTATTGATGATGTTATTTTCTCTCTTATATTTGTTTCTGGGTTCTTCAAACTGTTTGCTGTAATAACATGTTTATACACACACACATGCGCGCACACACACACACACACACACACAGAGAGGCACACAGAAATATATTTATACATGTTTGTGCATATATATGCATATAAATATTTTCCCCAAGCCTTCTCTCTAACTTTGCAATGGAAGAGCATCCCTGACTTGGTAACAAGTTTCAGAGACCATGTCTGTACCTCCCAGAAAATGAGTACTCCTTGCTGGAGAATTAGCATAGTTGAAATTGGAAAGGAAAATATTTCTGGTCAGAAACATCACAGAGATATTTTACTATGACAAAACTGTGAAAATTTTTTCGCCTTATACCTTAGACAGAAGTTAATTCTTGATTTAGTTTTGTGCTCAGAGGAAAACCTCAGAACTTGGGAATTTTGAAATCAGAACTTATGTGTTTTTAGTGACAATGTGAAACACTCCTTCCTTCTACAACTTACTGTCAAAAAGTGTGACAGAGATTTTCAGATGTAACCTCAATACTGCTGAAAGTGTAAAAAATGCCCAGAGAAAACGTTTGCAATATCTGGTGCCACATTCTGCATTGTAATGGCTGCAGCAATAGTGTTGTAGGCTTTTCCTTCTGATGAAACCTGTTGTCATCAAAATTTTTCTGCCATTTCATTTCAACTAAGATCATGAATACTGTCCATTGTACTGGCACCTAACAGAAACAGGAAACTACATTCTGACCTTATTTTTGTAAATAAAAAGCACATGAAATCATCAGGAATAGTAAGTATCCTGTAGGCTGATCTATTTGCAAGAGATACACAAGAGTTCTATTGCTTACACAAAGCAAAAATCTTGCCATTGAAAATGTTGTAAGGCTATTTCTTGTAGAAGAAATTATACAGAGATAGTGATTGTGCAGTCTCCTAATAGGGTCATGTGGTGACAGAGGGACAGTGGGTGCTATTAAAAGCTTGACATTTATCACTCACAGTGTTTAAATTTGTCATGGAATTTGTGGCATTTGCCAATCTAAGTATAGAGAATGCCACAAATACCACAGAACAGATAAATACTGCTGTGCAAAACCCAACAAACTGCTGGTGGTTCTTTGCTAAACCTGCAGTGCTCTCCATTCTGGAAATGCATTGCAGCTGCTACTGGCTGGAATTTCTCAGTGTGAAAAAGCAAAAAAAAAAAAAAAAAAAAAAAAAAAAAAAAAAAAAAAAAAAAAAGTTTGTTACGCTTTTCTTTTCCTTTATCCTAACTACTTAGACTAAAGGGTTTTATGTAGGGGAAATTTTTCAGTGTGCCTATCCATAGCCTCCCAAGCAATGGAGATCCTGTTGAAGTTTCAGTGTCCTAAAGCTAAAAAACCAGATCACAGAGTAACACTTCCTGCTACAGTTTAGTGGTGATATTTGGGCAAAGGTTGGATTTGATGTTCTTGGGGGTCATTTCCAACCTTTATGATTCTATGACGCTATGGCATATCATTCACACAGACAAAATGTACATGACAGTACATGAATTTTATGAAATGTCTTATTGCAAAATACATCATGTAACCTGTGATGAACAACTGTGGAATTCCTGTGGGAAAAATTACTTTTCTGCAGAGAGTTTTTCTCTAGGAGTCTGAGCTTTAGAGCTCTGTCTAAATCCTGAAGGACAGAATTGACATAATCAATCACACTGTACATTTGCTCTAAGGAAAAAAAAAGTCATCATTATTTTCTTTGCAGTAACTGTAGAAAAGACATTATGATAATGTGTAGTGCTTAATGGAGCTATATTTTCTTCATCTAACAAAGCAGCTTTAATGGTTGATGGTAGAGGAGATAAAGGTTTTGCCTTTGTCTTACAAGTTTAGGTTTATGTAGTTTAGGTACCCAAATCCAATTTGTACCTTGGAAGATATTTTTTCTTGACTTCTCTCTGCCAGGGTCACAGGGTGAACATGAAACGGACAGCTAATCTCAAGTCACACCAGCAGGTGCAATTCTGTTCCTGCTTGGCTGGAGGAGGTGCTGTGGTGCTAAAGCAACAACTCTCACAGGTGTAAATTGTGTAAAGCAGCTTAAGAAAGTGAAGCAAAAAGCTGAAAGAATGTGCCCATAGTTGTGACCAAGTTCTTCACCTTTGGCAATGATGTGCACTTGATTCCTTAATGTGATTCCAGCTTTGTAGGACAGACCTAAGCCTAGAGTTAGACAATTTCCCTGCCATATTGAGACTGGCTATTTGATTATCTCTTTAGTTTTTGAATGCATCTGGTTACAGCAGATGGCACTGAAGAATATATGATGAAATTCCTGGGCTATCAGCAAGACCCATGTGTCAGAAGTCACTCCTGCTGTTAGTTCATGGCATGAACTCTTCTTCACATTCGTTTGCTGTTCTCTTCCAAATTCCCTGGTCTTTCCTAAAACACAGCTTGCCTGGTGAAAGCAATGGAGGCAAGTAGGCTAGGGAAAGATGGTGCTGTATCCAATTTCAGCCACTTCTATAATGATTTTAAATTTACACAAATCATAGGTAGGTTGACCTTTTAAAAACTCTCTGTTAGAGTGGAACGTATTTTGCTTCAGTGAGTATTTCTTTGGAGGACTAGGACTTCAGACATAACTTAAAGGCAGAACAAAAAGGCTGCACTATATTCTTAGGTCTATTAAAAAAAAAAAAAAAAAAAAAAGCCCAAAATCTCAGGTCAGAAAAATCTAAAGACTGCTCTATTTTTGAAGGTGATGAAACTAATAGGGCTGTTTAAAGTAGGTGAGGGTGTGGCTATTCCCAAAACCAGGTTTGTTTTTTTCTTCCCATGCTGTAAATCTCCAGTGCATGGTTCTAATTAACCACTGAATAGAGTGGCTAAAAAGAATCAAGTGGAGATACACTTTGTCTTTGTGAAAGGGCACTTTGTGTGGATGTTTCGAACTGTGTGTTTCAATCTAGATTCGAGCGCAACATGATGCAAACCTCTGAATAGGCTGTCTGACTTCTGCGAAAGTGATTTTCATAGTAAATATCATACATAAGAAACATTTTTGTGTTCTCTTAAGTAAGAAGGCCATAATACTCAGTCAGAGAAGACCACTTAGAATTTGGGTAATGCACTTATTTATCTTTGCCTTTTCTGTGTGTATTGTGATTTGGTTTTCTTATCTACGCATTCACCTAATTAAAAATAAAAATATTTTAACAAGATAATAACAGCCATTGTAGCAGTGTGTTTGATTTATTTCAGAGCCAGCTATGATGGGTCTCTGCAGGACAACCATCACGCCCTGTGAAGCAAGTATGTTGGCACTTCTTAGCTTTGAGAAGGCTGTTTTTCCCTGCTGCTGAGAAAAGAACAATTAAATATCTTTAATTTAATTCTTTCAATACATACACTTGATATTCTCTGACCAACTCTCCCAGTGAAAAGAAAGCATAGCAGCTTATTTCTGGTGTCAAAATCAATGTCTATACATTAAGCTTCCTCCTGCACCCCCCAATCAGGAAAACTAAAGAAAACCACATTATTGAGAAGGGCTGATTGTAAGAAGAATGACCTTTCAAAAGGGGAATCTCAGACATTGCTCCCTGTTTGAGAATGTTTCTATAATCATGGTGCAGGTAGGAGGCTTGCCACCCAGTCTAGTTTATCTTGTTGGACTCACTGTCCTTCAGAGTGAAACGTGTGGTGTTGAGTTGTATTTTCCATTCAACAGGAGTTGTGCCTACACTGTGTGTATGACTCATCCACCTGTCTGGTTGGTGTTCTTTAGATTAATTGATCTATCTTTGAGCTCATGTTTTCTCTCATGCCTTGTTTGTTTTTGTGGCAGTCATGTTTGGATTTCACACGTTTATTTTTGCTGTGCATTGTGCCTTCAAGCCCAAGGTACAGTTTGCACTGACATTTCAGGTAGTATGACTGTGGACTTTGATAACTAGTTGGTGTCATTAAACTTAATATGCTTCATAAATATTTATTAAAGCCCTGTGGGATTGGCTGTCATCTTTTTCTCTTCCTCATTGCACTAGCATTCCTGTGAGCCCTTTCCCTTTGCAGCACAGTTTCTATCCCAAAGCTGATCCTTTGCGCCAAGGAAATCAATAAAATGATGAAATGTGTCAAAAAACAGTAATGCAACAAAAAAGAGAAATAATTTATCCATGCTTTTTTGACATATTACTGAATGAAATAAGTTTTAAAGAGATGAAGCCTTTAAACGCTTATCAGAAAATACTTGAATTGCCTTGTCTGATTTTTGTCCACTAAAACTGTAAGATGGATACACAATGAAAACAGGTATGGGTATCAACTGATTTCTATTTTTTAAGATCAGGAGAGGGTTGGGTTTGAGAAAACACTGGGGAGCTATATCTCACCATGACATCTTGAAACTCCCATCTGGAAATTCTGTGTGTAATTTTCATCTATTTCAAGCATGCAAAAATCTTAATTAAATATAAAGCTTAGGAGACCTACATCTTCTGGATTTTTTATTCACTGTTACCTCTCTTTTCTTTTTGGGCATAGGGAGGCCTCTGGGGTGCAAAAAGTCCTTCACAGATTCATTCTTAGAAGTTTCCACCAGTAAGAATAAGTTTCATCCTGCCTCTGTGCAGTAAATCAGGATGGGGAAAGGGAAAGCTACTGTCCCATGTTAGGAGGTATGGCCTCCTTATGGGCTTGAATACAGTCTGAGTGACCCTGTCATGAGGAATTTGTGCGTGAAATGGAGATATTCTGTAAAGGGTTATTGAAGAAAATATGACTATTTTATTTATTTTATTGTTGTCAGACATACAGACACATACAGATGCAAGAGATGCTTGAAAAGCTGGAAAAACACCCAGAAAACACAGGTAAAACATGATGTAGTATTGGCAATACGTCTTGGTAACTGGTAAATATCAATAGCTGCTAAAAATGTTTACGATATAAAATATTTATCCATTTGCTTGTAAATATATGACACTCACACTGTTGCAGCCTTTGAACTTCAGCTGACAAATGTTTTAAAGGCTCTGTGTTTAAGGCCCTGGTTTAGGTGTTTAGCCCCACAGGAGTTGTGCAATGTAGCCCTTCAGCTTCCCTTGATCCTCAGCAGGGTGTAGAGCTGGGCAAGCACAAGTGGGAAAGGTATCCAGGGCTGACTCAAACAGAGGTTTGGTGCTGCTGGCAGGGCGAGCCAGCCTGCCCAGCCCAAGCCCCAGCTCCTGGGAATGTTGTAAGGAAGTGGGCAGAGTAATGGGAGATAGCTCTCTCCGTGCTGTTCCCCACTCACAGAACAGACACAGCTTTATATTAATAAAATCATGCAGCAAGGTACTATGAAAACTTTTCGTTTTCTTTCCTTTTTTTTCCTATAAATCAATGATAGTGTGGTTAAGTTTATCAGAGGAAAACAATTCTCATGTTCTTGCAGGAGAGTGTGAAAGAGGTTGCAAACGCTGCAGAGCAGAATTTCTAAATCCAAAATACCAAGTAAATACCTGATTCAAACGAAGGCAGATTTGCAAAGGATGTACATAAATCAGTGCAGCCCTTGAGCGACTAACCTGTGCAAGAAATTCTATGGATTCCACTGTCATCTAGAAAAATAAACTGTAACTTCCAATACTATAACAACATTACACATAATGCTGATTTGTCTTCTTAAAAACACAGAAATAAATCACACACATTTGCAGCTGTCCTACAAAATTTTATGAATGATTGAATGTATTTTTTCTCACCATCTCTAATAGATTCTAAAAGATATAGCTATGAGTTGAATATTTCAGAACATGAAAATTTTTGCAAAATGTATAGGTAACCATTCAGTTCGCTGTGGGATAAAAGAAATAGATATTCTGAATGTGATTTTGCTCCATTTTGAAATGGAAACATTACAAAAATGTAATTAAACACTTGTCCTGGAAATCTTTTTCTTTAGGAAATATTAACAAATAGTGTTATGAAAACAAAGCATGTTGCAAAGCACTGAGCAGATGCTGTTTGTTAGTAACAATTGTGGAACTCACAAAAATGCCAGTTTAAATCACCACCTGTGAAATTTCAGATGCGCATGATTGGGATGGATCTGAGAAATTGTTCTGGGTCTATAAATTGGTAAATTCCCGTAAAAGTGTGTGGCTCTATATATTAGATTAAAGATTCTAGACTAGAAAAACCTGATACTATTGAATATTTATAAATTTACCCTAATTTGAAAATAATTTTTAAAAAATATTTCATGAACTCCACAAAAGATGTCAGATTCTTTTCTCAAATGCATGACTATTTATGCTTGATCCATATGTAGCAATGTCACTGAAAGCCAAAATTCAATAGATTTTATCTAGGATCTTACCTGGGACAAGGTGTAAAATCTTGTGGAATTTAAATATATTTTCCCCACAGAACCAACTTAGCTCAATTCAGCAATCTTATAGAAGAGGATTCCTAGAGAATTTCTATGGATGGGTTTGACTTTGCTTAATCCAAACTGTCTTCCCTAACAGATTCCTCCTATGCACAATGGGGGACTTCATCCCCTTCGGTGGTAAGCAGGTTCTGACTGAGCAGGGCCAGCTTCAGCAGTGGAGCCTGTATTGTTAACTAACCACCTGGCCTTCACTAAAATGTAAATCTCAGTGTTTGAGGGCCACACTACCCACTGCTTTTAGTGTGGTTTTTAACACTCAGTTCAATTACAGTTCAGTATTCCCAGAGGCTGGTGCGTGAGGGAGAACACGATGCAACCAATCCGTACCATACTCTCTGGCCCAGCTGTCTATGAGGTTATTTTGGAAATGGGTGCCATTGTCCAGCTCAATTCTTTCTGGGGTGCCCTGTCTCCACAGGACTGGCTTTTCAAGATCCAGGACGGTGTTTTGAGCAGCAGCATGAGGAGCAGGGTAGGTCTCCAGCCATCCAGTGGTTGCTTCTACCATGGTCAGCAAGTAGCACTTGCCTTGGTGGGTTTGGGGAAAGGTGATGTTATCAATCTGCCAGGCCCCCCCCCATACTTATATTTTGGCCATTATCCCCCACACCATGGGGATTTACTCCCTTGGCCTGGTGGATTGCAGTGCATGTTTCACAGTTATGGAAAACCTGGGAGATACAGTCTATGCTTAAGGGCACCCCTCAGCCACGAGCCCATCTGGATGTTGCATCTCTTCCCTAATGACCTGAGGTATCATGGGCTCACCAAGACAGGAATAATTCACCTTTATGTTATCAGTCCAGATCCACCTGAAACTCTTTAATCTTGGCAGGCCAATCCACCTGTCTGTTGTGTTCTTCCCAGCCCAACTCTTGGGCACATGTGCATCTCATGATGTATTTCACAGCCAGCTCCTCTACCCAGGCAGTGATGTCTTGCCACAGTTCAGTAGCCCAGGAGGTTTCCCTCTGCCTTGCCAGTTGGTCTTTTTCCATTGCTCCAGCCACCCCCCACACAACATTTGCTGCCATCCATGCCCAGTGGGAAAGGTGGAGTGCTGGCCATTTCTTTTGTTCAGTGATGTCCAAATCCAGCTGGATGGGTTTCAGCTCTGCAGCCTGACTTGATCCCCCTTGTCCTTCAATAGCTTCTGTCTCACCGCATAGGACTCCCCAGCCAGGACACACCTGCATAAATACATACACCTGTATACCCATTAAAATGGGTTGCACCCATTTATACCTTATATAGCTGGAATAGAATTAATATCAAATATATTTCACAATTTTTTTATTACAACTGTAGAATCGCTGAAAGACAGAAGGATTAAAAACCCTCTGCATTTCTTACTGAGCTCCTGCTTTTTCACTCCCGTTCACTGGCATAGTTTACTTTCAAGTCAATCACTTGACTGCCCTAGTTATTTCAAGGGATTGTTTCAGCCTGGCTTCGGGAGGGAAGCTTTAATGTAATGTGAATTCTCTTCTGTGACTGGTGAGATGGGGAGGGAGAGGACAAGAGTGAGGGGCACCAGGAATACTGAAGACATATGGTGGTGTAACAATCAAAACAAAGGAAAACGACTCTACAGTAAATCACGTTACTGAACTGAAAGCAGCTGGGAGCACAGGGATTCAGCATTTGGTTGAAAACAAATGTAGACAAGGCAGAGATAAGCAGTAGGTCTGAAAAAAGTGCTTGATGTAATGCATTCATACTGAAATACTGAAGCATGATTTCTCATAGTTTATTTTCTTTTTTTTTAGTATGGAATAAGAGAAGCATCGAAATGCTGCCAGGAATTCCAGTATAGAGGACTCTTATTACTGGCTCTTATTTTTCTGTTGTTCTGCATATTCTATAGCATTCACTAGCTTTCTCATAATTCATATCCTGCCATAGGAAATTTTAAAATGTTCTGGTGTAAATATCTTCAAGGTTTTAAAATTCTGGCTCATCTAAAGCCAGTGAGAATTTCCATGAGTACAATGAAAATTCACTAACACAGGATGGAGATATTATGATATCACATATATATTTGAAAGATATTATTACACTTAAATTTAATTATGTTTCCTCTGATGAAAACTTGTAACTCTTTTTGATGGAAAAGAGAAAAATAAGGTTTGCCAAACTGAGTCTAACAGTATTCTGCATTGGCTCTGGCATACTGGCAGTATAATTGGCTGGCATTTTACCACAATGCCCTAAACAGCTATATTGGGCTACATTTATTTTGTAATATGTATCTTTGAAAGAATAGACTGTAGGAATAAAATAATTTGTTCAGTGGTGAAAAATTTTCACTCTCATATTGGATTAATTATTATATTAATATGCAGATATTTTTTGCATCCTTAAAATGTGTACTAAATCTGTTTATAGTGGAATCCTTCATATTATTTTCTCTCCAAGGTATTTTTGAAAGACTCTTTCATTAGTGTATATGAAAACCTAAAGAAAACAGAAATGGAAACCCACATAAGATTGGCTCACAAATTTATACTTAAGCCATCATAATCTGTGAAATTGCATTAATGGATGTTTGGGTACTTCAGCACAATGTGAGTGATTTTTTGAGATTGGTGAGAGTCAGAAAGGAAACTCAACAGACTGGCAGCAGATGATCTGGTCACTAGAATATTTTACTTCTTGTGTATTTCTTTGAAGAGCTGTCAAGTCAGAAGTATTTTTTTTCAAGGATATTTTCTTTCCCCTGGCTGTAGCCTGTCTGCAAATAAATCTGAGCTTGCAAGAAGTACAAATGCTGCTGCATTAGGAGCTGTAAATATGCCAGAAGTAAATGCAATTGTAATTCAGTATATAGGTCCAAATTATTTCCTAGGAAATTGATTTGAGCTGTTAATTTGTGCAAAGAAAGGTCCCTGTGGACAGCTTACAAGAGCTCCATAAAACTTGGGTGATTTTTTTTCTGTCAGGAAAAAAAATATTCCATAACTAGGAAAGTATGATACTTAAAATTTGTTTTCTAGTTAAAGCAGTTACATTTTGATATTTTAAATTTCCTTAGTTCAGAAGATTGTGGAATACTGACTTAGTACCTGCCCCCATTGTGAATATTTCTGGTGGTACCTTCCCTCCATGCCTTGCAAGAATAGTTATGGAACTTCAACCTGACTTATGAACCCTCACTTTTAAAGTTCATAATTATTCATAGATTTATCCCTTCTTCACTGATTACATTCATTGTTTTCTTGAATAGCTTTCCATTTATAGCATTCTTCATTGGTGGATATGGACCTCTGATGCATAGTAGAGTCTTAATTTGATTATCAGTTTAACTGAGTGTTTTGTCTGTTCGTGCATTACAGGAATCCCTGAATTCTGTGGACTTGACACTGTTACTGTCAAGCATGAAGCTTATCAATGCAGCCTCTATTCCATGCTCACAGCAAGGACCACAAGAGCCCACCCTGGGACTGACAGCTTTGACACAAATACTGTTGACTGGATGGGAAGAGTGTGCTACCCATTTCTTGGCAGCAAAATGAGTATTCTTGCAACGTTGCTTTCTCTTGTGGAGGACTGAAGTCATCAGTACATCCCATTCTTGTACCTTTTGGGAAGTCATTACTTTCAAAACTGCAGAAAAAATACACTCTCTCTGCTGTGATATACTAGAGTTGTCTTTTGAGGGAATTTCATTGGAGGAAAAGACACAGAGAGGGATTTCTTATTCAGATCTACATAGAGCAGCTAACTGCAGCTAGAATTGTACTCATACAGTGGGGAGGGAACATACACACAAATGCTCATTTTGATGAGAGGGAAAGTGTAGGTAGAAGCAGATGACCTAGATGATTTTATGAATAAAAGATTTAATCTGATGCAATCATTTCATTAATACACACATGGCACCAAATGAAAACAGAGCATAGCAGATGGCTATGAGAGGTCTTAAAAAGGCATTTTCAGTTTAGTAGCTAATGACTTAGATTTCATGGACTACACCAAATACTGTCAGAAATGAATCACTTATCATACCAGTCTTCTAAAGAATGTTCTAATGCTTTATGAAAGTAATACTGAAAATTCTCTCTCTTGTGACACTAGTAAGAAAATGCAGTCACCTTATACATTATACAGCTATAGGGCAACATGATTTTTTCACAAAAACTACTGAAAGAAAACCCCATTATTTTCTTTATTAATAGCTTATATTTACTTAATTTAAAATTATTTTTTTGCTTCCAGTTTGCTACAATTGATGGAAATAGTGGTTTACACAGTCATTTTCCATGCACATTTATAATGTAAATATGACATATATTTATTTGCTGTAATGATGGATCCACTGCAAACAGCTGCAAAAAAATTCATTGAGGAAGATCGTTGGCATAGTAATAATAATTGATTCTATTTATTTTAAGGTAAAATGTTGGAATAAATTTAGAATGATTGAATAAATTCAAGAGGAGGCTGTAAGTACGGAAGGCTCATGTAAGATCTGTGTTGTGTTTTTATGTTAGCAAACCTCAGCAGAGAAGGCAGTGAAGCAGGGCACTAAGGCTGCTAACACACTGTGTGGCAGCGCTGGCTGCGTGGCTACCTCATCCTGACCTGGCCATGCCATCCACGTCCAGGTGGCAGGGCTCTGACAGATCAACCAAATGTGTCAGTTCTGCTCTCAGTCTGTTCTGCTCCATCCTCGAGGAATGTGCATCCTCCAAGATTTGATTGCTCTCCAGCCCCTGTGCAAAACCAGATCAGGGCAAAAGGGCTGGATTTCTTAGAGAGAATCTGGCCTACAGCTTCTTACAGACAGATTAACCTCAGTTTGGCTTCAAACTGAGGACACATACAGTCTCATTCTTCAGACCTAATCCAAGATCAACTTAGTCTATATTATTTAATCAGAAATTAATATCACAGCAATGGCATCTTTGAACACATGCAGACTGAATTTTCTTTTTGTAAAGCTTGTTTGACATCCTATTAAGAATGATAGAGTTTATGCTGAATTTAGATGGAACAGGAATACTCATTCTCTTTGAATGCAAAGCAGGAGCAACAGAAATACACCCTACCACCCAAAAGGCTATGAGTGCAATAACAAATTGATTTTATTTCCTTCCTATACAACTGATAAAAATATTGAACAGCACAAGTTTAGCCCTGTTGCAAACTGTTATTGCTGCTTCATTAGGAAACAGTTCTTTGTAAGCCAGGGGATAGAAAGTTTTGATAACCCTGAATGCTTTTGAATGAAATGTAGGCACGGGTTTCTAATCTGAATAGGTACACTGTGCAATACACATCCACAGCATCTTTGGCAGCCTGCTGCTCTGCAAATCCTGGCCTCACCATTGGCTGAAGCATTCAGGGGAATGGTGTAAAAACTAAGATGAACCTTTAGAAGCTGAAAATCTTCTTACGTCTACAAGTTACAGTCATGACTATTCATAGTCTGAGCACTTTGTGATTTAGGCAATTTGTCAGATAAATCCACAGGTGGTTATTACCCATGTAATGGGCAATAGGAGTGCAATTAATTGCATTCTTCATACACTTTTCACTGTTGTATTAAACATTCAGAGAACATCACATTGATTCTTATTGCTTCTATTTTGACAGCAATTCAGGCCTCAGATAAAGGACAGAAATTCATAGCTTCATAAATGATACATGTAAATTTGAGATACAGAAACTGCCTTTGAATTTTCTAGCCACTTAAAATGAATGTTGGTCTTGTGAAAGAGACTCACCGAATTTTTTTTTTTCCAAACTCACCACGGTCTGAAGTTCTGTAAATTTTCTCAAGAGGAAAGCCAAGTATCCTGCATTTGAATATGGTTGTGGGGTGGTGTATGATATTATTGCTAAAAAGGAAAAGGCAAGTATTCCAGAATAAGATGCAACTCCTGTGAAACAAAGTCTGAAAGAATTTAACTTTAAACCATAATTAAATCAAATGCAGTTTAATAACAATATCTTTATGCTTGCAGAATTAATTTATGATATTTCACCTCCTTGTCTTCATGACAGGGCTGTCAAGAACACAGCAAACACTAACTGTTAATTAATAGACCAGTGTTTTATTTGATCAGAATGTAATTCCTTTTCATTTAAGGGTCCTAAAAGCTCAGATAAATGGGTTTTCTATCCCAGTGCCAGGGACCAGCTTTCCTTTGTGGAAATTCTGTTATTTGTCTATGAACCAAAATCTTCTCCCCTCTCTCCAGTGACTTCAATCATAGGTTTTCCCTCTGTTTGGTGTGCTAAATAGGATTATCATCATTAGCTTCTTAGCATATTCCCTGCCCTCTTTCCTTCTACACATGCATTACTGCTTCCCTTACTGCTTTGATTTGTCTCTTTTACAGATCCATCTGCAAACAGACAATTTAGGTCTATATGAGACACTCATTTGTCAGGGTAGCTGGATAGATACCACAGTCCTTTTAAAACAAACCAAACCAAACTCCAACTACTTTGTAGCTTTGGTGTTGCTGTAGCAGCAATTTTTAGAAATTATACACAAAAAAGCCAAAGACTCTTGACAGGGAGAGAATAAAAATCTATCAGCTTCTGTGTAGAATTTCTGTGTATTCCCTGATTCTCTCTTGTTTGATACTTTCCTGATTCAGTCAACTGACCCAGTATCACGTGAAGCAGAGACCATCTGCATAGCCCAAATGAAAAGACAACAAACCTTGGGATGTCTAAAGCATACAGATGCCTTCTTGCACAGATGAAGCACGGTCCCTTTTATTCAAAAAACACTTAACATCTTTAATATAACATGGAATTGGCTCATGAGAGAGCTGCAAAGAAAAAAAAAGGGCTACAGTGTCTATTATGGCCTGTGCAGTTCTGCTTTAGAAGGAATTTGATTTTTCTGAGTTTGATGATAGGAATATTACGATAGACTGATAAGAATTTTTCTCATGATATTCTTTATTGAGATTAGTTGAGAAGGTGTGAAGGTGTACTCGATTATTTTGTAAATATACAGAATACAGGAATATATTTTACACTGCTTCACTGGAGATGTCAGTTCCAATTGGTACCAATGTTTTGTGTGGAAATGTTTGGTGATATCTCAGGTACAGGCTGTAAAGGGTATCTGTAAAATGAAAAAGACCCTATTTCAAACACAGTTGTTTATGAGAACAAAATATGCAGATTGATTATAATGTAGGGATTTATTCAAGATACTTTTTTTCTTGTACTGTTTACAGATGCTTTGTATGAAGATTTGGTGTCTCTTCTAGCATAAATACAATCTTAGTCACAGAATTCTGTGAAATGGCTATATATGAGTTTAATTTCTCTGCAGTGATTCTTATAACCGTAATCAGGGGAGAATAAAGATGCAATTTTAACTTAAACATCTTCCAGGGGTTAGCAGTTCTATCAAGTAAGGTCACGGCTGTATGACACCTCTATTTTGATCTCTTGGAGAGAGGCAAAGCCCAGCAACCCTTGGGCATCCCGGGCCAGGAGCCCGTGGCTGGAGGGGCCGCGGTGTCACCGTCCGGCCCTGGAGCAGCGCTTCGGACGGGCGGCGGTGCCGGCGGGGCTGCG
>VZTR01004680.1:89121-151099 GCA_013400775.1 Chaetops frenatus | reverse complement strand
TGGGACCCCGCGAACGCCGCCGTCCTTGTCCCCGAGGAGCCACGGGGCACCGGACGGTCCTCGGGGAGACCCCAGTGCCATCGCGGTGCCGCTGCCGGCCGTGCTCTCGGGGCCCCCAGGGCCCGTGTGATGGCCCGCCTTTCCGCAGAGGGGCCGGGCCGGGGCCGGGGCCGGTCCCCGCTCAGCACTGGACAGCTCCCGGCCGCGCGGCGGCGGCGCGCACTGACGGGCTTCTCTGTTGCAGGATCCTGCTGACCGTGGTGGTGATCTTCAGAATTCTCATTGTGGCCATTGTAGGGGAGACGGTGTACGATGACGAGCAAACGATGTTTGTCTGTAACACGCTGCAGCCAGGCTGCAACCAGGCTTGTTATGACCAGGCTTTCCCCATTTCTCACATAAGGTACTGGGTGTTCCAGATCATCATGGTGTGCACTCCCAGCCTGTGCTTCATAACGTATTCCGTTCACCAGTCTGCTAAACAAAGGGAACGGAGGTACTCCACTGTCTTCCTTACCTTGGAAAGGGACCAGGATTCAATGAAGCGTGAGGACAGTAAGAAAATCAAGAACACGATTGTCAATGGGGTGCTGCAAAACACTGAGAACTCCACCAAAGAGGCAGAACCAGACTGCTTAGAAGTGAAGGAAATCCCCAATCCTGCTATCAGAACTACAAAATCAAAGATGAGGAGGCAAGAAGGCATTTCTCGATTTTATATCATCCAAGTGGTCTTTCGAAATGCCCTAGAGATTGGATTCTTAGTGGGACAATATTTTCTGTACGGATTCAATGTCCCTTCCATGTACGAATGTGACAGATACCCTTGCATTAAAGAAGTAGAGTGCTATGTTTCTAGACCCACTGAGAAGACTGTATTCTTGGTATTCATGTTTGCTGTCAGTGGGATTTGTGTGGTGCTTAACTTGGCAGAACTGAACCACTTGGGCTGGAGAAAGATCAAAATGGCAGTGAGAGGAGTACAGGCAAAAAGGAAATCCATATATGAAATCAGAAATAAGGACCTGCCAAGAATGAGCATGCCTAACTTCGGCAGGACTCAGTCAAGTGACTCAGCTTATGTGTGAGGCTGTGACAGAACTGAAACACTGTGCCAGGTGGAACAGACCCAGATACCATTAGAGAAAGGTACATTGCTTAGGCAAGCATTTTATCAAACCACCAAGAAAGCCATTAAGGTCTTGGATCTGCACTTACTGAACTAGCTGCAGAATGCAGCGCTATATAAAAGACTGAAAAAACAGCTATAAAACCATGCTTGACCTAGCCTTACAGCACAGCTACTATTATTCCTACTTTTCTTTCTAATGATTGGGTTTTGTCTGTCAGTGAAGCAGCTTTTTGGTCGTCATTAGGATGTTTACAGTTTGAACTGTCTGACTAATTGTTGTAAATGTGTAGAATGTTCATATCAAAAACTGTGCGAGGAAACTCTGTGTGGGGCGGGGTGGGGTGGGGGACATTGTTGCAATGTGCAGGCATAAGCATGTTCTAAAAGGAGGGTAAGTGCACTGTGAGGAACCTAAGCACAGCTCAGCCAGGATATCTGCGTTCACATATCTCACAGATGTCTTATTTTGTTTGTCTAAATCACAGACTTTATTCCTGGTGTGTACTGCTAGCTATTTTCTATCATGGTTTGTGCATCAATTAGTCATGCTAAAAATAAATGCTGAATACAATTTAGCCATTTTTTCTTTGCCTGTCCACAGACACACACACAAACACACACACACACACACACACCAGAGACCTTAATCATCTTGCATTAGTTGTGATCTGCAGAATATATCAGTACATTTTGATTGATTCCCTAATATGTGCATGAATAAGATGGAGTTGGTTCATGCCAGCCAAGTTATGCATTTACCTATGCATCACCTATGATGACACACATACCAAAGGAAGAGGGTTCATTGCATTTAACTGTGAATAGATCATCTTCTCTCTGCTCTTATTTATGTAAGTGCCATACTTGAAACATCTAACTCTGTACTTAGTCAAAAGGTTGTTTTGGGATACCAGCTGGAGCGAAATGATTTTATACTCTCCTTTGTTTATTTTATGCTATTTGTTTAGTCATTGCAATGGTGTAAAAAGCAGCTAAAGTCTCTATTGATAAATAAAGTACTTGCCTTTTTTTTTTTTTTTTTTTTTTTTTTTTTTTTTTTTTTTTTTTTTTTTTTTTTTTGAAGAGAGTTTTTTTTTTTTTTTTTTTTTTTTTTTTTTTTAAAAAAAAAACACGGGCAAAAAACAGAAAATTTTTTTTGAAAAAAAAAATTTTCTTTTTTTTTTTTTTTTTTTTTTTTTTTTTTTTTTTTTTTTTTTTTTTTTGTAAGCCAGAGAGATTTGTTCTTCTTTATTCTTGTATACAATTGTAAAAAAAACGTACAGGGTCAAAATAATAGACTTACAACAATTATTCTTCAGGGTTTGAAATGTCTTGTTGGTATTCTAAACTCTAAGTGACAATACCTGGGAAATCAGGACGATTTTTTATGTCTCTTTTCCTCCTTAAGCAAGCTTCCTCTGTCTTTAAAGCCTGATCCAAAGCCCACTGACACCAACAGCCTTCTTTCTGCTGACGCTAAGGGCAACACAGTTGGCTGCCAAGGTCACTCTAGGAATAGCCAGAATACATTTACCTATAAATGAAACAATTGCAGCTTTTCATCAGGGAATCCAAACAGTAACCTCAGCTTTTCTGCCTTACAGCTGGTTTAAGAAATATGTTGTTCATGTCCCATCAGCTTACTGGTTGGTTAACCACTGGGGCAGTCTCAAATGAATCTCTGATAAGAGATAAGAAATTATCTTAATACAGAATACAATACTAAGATTTACTTAATGATTTTTTAAAATATTTTTAAAGATTCCTTTTGAATTCAACAGAAAATATTTCTCTGGCAACAGTAGGAGTTGGATCAGGACTAAAAAACATACAAGTGCATTTCTAACTAAATAGTATCTGCCCTTAAAAGAAAAGGGCCAAAATGGTGCTGGAAAATTTAGGGGTACTTTATAACATAAGAAGGAGACATGGGCTCAGAGTCACAAATGGCCTTTTGATTGTATTTTATGTCAAGCCTGAAAATGGATTTTACTATATATTGGCTTGGAGATGATGCATATAAATCTTTTCCTCTTGGCTTACAATAAATACCTTAACATTCCATACTTGTCGTTTGCCAGCATTGTCACTTTAAAAAATGTCGATTAATTCTTAGATAGTCTATCCATTATCACATTCATCTGTTGTCTTTTTTCTTCCACTGTGAAGCACTAAAGGACTTTGAGATGTGTCATGTTTTTAAAGATTTTAAAAATATTTTTTCTTATGTATAAACTTTAGAGTTTTCCTGATTTGATTATAGAAACCTCTAAAGATGGATTTCTCAAAAAATTCTTTGTGATAAAAATGCACACTGATATTGCTAGTTGACTGCATGCTCACTGGAAAACTGCATGATATTTTTAGAAGGACAACATGGCAGCTAAAATCTCCATCTGCAAAATAACAAGCTTCTGAAGATTATTATTTGACACACAAATCCAAGTCTGATTTTCATTTTGCAGAGTCCTGGGATGGTTTTCAATATCTCATTTTGAACAGATATTGAAAGGAAAAATATTGTTTGACAGTCATAAGCACTGCTTTAGTGTTGAAGAAATGAGAGATTGTGTGCAAAGCACTTGATCCGGTGCAAATTAAAGCTGAAAGAACAAAATTCATACTGAATTAATTGGGCTTTGGTTCAGGTTCAACACAATTTCCTGTTAGGCAGTAGCCCAAATGGAAGTTTTTTCCAGTGTCTGCATAGCAGTTTTCAGTCAAACTCTAGTGAAGGTGCATGTCTTGAAAACAATAAGATTTTAATACCTTAAAATTCTAAGGTAATATTTAGAAAGTATCTGTTTATATTAGTCAGTGCAGATGACTCAGTTCATTCAATTTCTTTTTGTGTAGTTGCACATTTGTACTCCAGTAAGTTGAGATTCTTCAGAATTGTCCAAAGAGAAGAATATCACGAAATGTAAATGCTGATTTATGTAACAGGATCAGTGATAAAATAGACAAGGCTTACATTTTGATTTACAGAAACATCATCCACCATACTTGGAATATGGCTTTTCATATTTCAGATGAGAGATGAAATGTGTCAAGAGATCAGTTATTCTGATCTTCCTTTTAAATTGTTATTTTTCATTTCTTACCAACTACTCATTTGTCATGGACAAGAGAAATATAGCAAACACTTTTTTGTCAATGTATGTGAGAATCATATGATTAATGCTAATGGACTGTTTGCATGAAAGCTGACTATTCATTTAAAGAATAAATGCTCTAAAATTGTCACAGCAATGGAAAAGTGTGTTAACTGAACAAAACCGAGTGAACATGAAGCTGAAGGGCACATTACTGGCTACTTAGGTCTTGCTCCTGCTTCAGTGAAATAAATTAGTCTCACCATTGACATCTCTGTAAGGATCAGACATTAAAAATGAAAATTAAGTTAATGTTTGTTTTGTTCATTGTTTACATTGTTTTGCACTGGTGGGCAACATTATGTGTCATGATATGTGCAAACATAAATGCTATGTTCACAAATCTCCTATGGAAAATTGCAATAGAATCTAATAAGCTATTAGTTGCATGGAATTTTAAAATTTTCATAAAATGATTACATTATTTCATTTTTATATAAACTTGATCTTGCGCTTTCCACACCTGTGTGGATTTCAAAAAATATTTACATAGGGATTATGAACCATTTTACCAGATATGTGTAGGATACAATGACAATATATTAAAATATTTTTGAAAAGGGGAAATTTTTTTCATAATGAAAACTAGCTGCATTTTTACATGCAGCATTTTTACATGGGGAAGCTAAATTCACTGGTCATGTAAAGAGTTTCATTTTAGAGACCCCTGATTTTGAAGAAGTATAAGAGTCTTCAGCTTTTTCAAGGGAAAACTGGAAGAACAAAGAGATCAACTGAGGTGAATGAATCACAGAAGTAATTGGATGGATTTTACTTTGTTTTACACTAAAGAAGTCAGAAACCCCTAGAATCTTCAGAGTGGGTGCAATGCTTGCCTTGCATTATACCTAATAGGGTAGGACAAAGCTGCTGCTATGTAGAGAACCATAGGAAAAGATGTAAATGAGATGTTAAAGTGAGGAAGAATTATTTTCCTGCATTTGTAAAAGAATACATTTTTTTCAAGGCAAGAGGATGGACCAGGTGGATATTGTGCCTGCATCCTTCTGGGTTTATTTTGCTTGAATACAACTGTTTTACCTTACTCCTGCTGCAAAACAGGTTAGGAGCCTTTTATTTGCTGTGCAAGTATAGAAATGGGAATTTAAAAAATTGGGTCATATAAGGAGAACACAGGCATATGTTTTCACTACTTAGAGTCTGGTCTGGTTCTTCTCGAATTTAATGACAAGACTTTGTTTTCTGGGGGACCAAGTCAATTCCCAGCTGGGCAAAGCATTTCTACTTCATGAGATTAACAGGAGAGATTACAGCATTTCTGTATTGTACATTAATTCCTGGATACTTTGGAATATTCTTCCCAGAAATTCTATTTTATTGTAAGCTTTCAGAAAACACACTAAGTTAGTACCAGCTACCACTATCAGATTCTAAACATCACCATCCTCTCAGTGAAATTCTAATAGTATCTCTGTGAAGAAAAATTGAACTAGCAAGTGCTTCATGTTATGTCTGTGAAAATGTACTTAAGAAGTCAATCAAGAGTCAGCAGCCCATTAGATAAGTGCAGATATGGAGTATTCCCTAGCACTGCATTAAAAATAAACCATGCATATAGATGTATATATGAAGCTAAATATTTGCAAGATTCTTAAAAGATTTTACTTAAATCAAATTAGCCTGTTACAGATTGAATTTCAGAGATGGATGCAGAAGTCACATACCCAGAGACAGTTAAAAACTGAACTACATGCAGTGACCTGACTGGATATTTAACATGCAAAAACCACCACCATCACCCTTTTCCTGTGAATTCTGGGGCTATGGGCTATCCAAACTGCTTTAGAGAGTTTAGCTGAGCAGGTGTCTAAGTCATGGCTTTTCTTTGCTGCATTAAAATTTATCAGCTTTTTCTTGGTGATACCTGAAATGCAGGATGAATCCAATCTCTAGGTTATGAGACTCACTTAAAAAATGACTGTCTGATATCCCCTCAAAGTGAGAATTACCCTTGTATTCAACAAAATGTGAAAGTAAGGTAATTTGCTACTAATCCACCCATTTTCTGCACATTTAGTGTGACAAAAAAGGACAGAGGAAGGATTACCAGTACCTGGATAATAATTAATACACCCTAAAGTGATTAAGAAAGTATTGATTTATTTCTTCCACTGAAAACAGCATTTGCTGCATATGATTTATCTATAAATATATTTCATGGCACATAAGTAAATGTAACTTTCATTTTTTGAAATATATTGTGAAGTTTCAGATGAAGTCAGTATTTATGTTTTCATTTTTTTTTCAGAGAGAGGTTAAAAGATCACTGTTTGAAATCAGCTTTCTATTTTTTAAAATATGTTATAATAATTAATCCTATATTTTAAATCTGTTAACAATATGGAGGTTTTTTGAGGAATGCTAAAGTGGAAAATTTTTTGTACCAGTAAAGCAACATCACATTTGGAAGAGATGGTTTCCTTTTCAGTGACAAGCTTTATTTGTCAAATCTTTTTTTCTTTTTTAATTTATACTGAGCAGAGATTTTTTAACGTATTAGAAGTACATATTGTGAGGAGATAACTTTAAGGAAATGTATAACAGCGAAACTAGGGGAAGAAAGTAAGGATTTGAGGGCATTAGAGAAAAATAGGTGTGCTATGGACTTGCTTTTCCCTACTTCTTAACAGTTTAGAGATTAAAGCATATTCAGAACATATTCATGAGCAAATATACAAGATTCCTTGCATTATCTCTTATGTAAGCAAAATGTTTCTAGAAATGGTTTCCAACTATTTCCCAGTTTTATTTTGAATAATATAAATGGTGCATTACAATATCCAAAGCCATCATGAATGCTGATGTCCCTAGTTTCACTCCTAACTTTAGTAAATTTAACATATTCAGGGTTGGTTTTTTTGTTTTTTAATGCACCACTGCTTTGTAATGAAAACCATCAGAGAACGTGCCCATCAGAAAACAGATGGTACTTGACATGGATATCAAGCAGATTTTGATGGAGCCACCAGACTAAAAGCCGCACATTAAAGGGTGACTTGTGAACATGTTATGAATGGAGTTACTGGAAGGCCAAAACAACTTCAGTGGAGGGGCTCCCACGCTTGCACTGCATGTGATATGCAGGTGCATGAGATTCAGAGGTTCTGAAGAAATATAAGGGCCATAGGAATTTCTTTACTTTCTCCTTTGAAAAATGTAGATAACACCTGTTCTAGCAGTGTTCTTTGTGTAAGAACCTGTATAATTCTACATATGCACATATGTACAACTCTGAGAGGAGTCCACTGCTAAATGCCCACCAGCATCTGTAATTGAGCAATATTTAGTTTACATATATAGAGAAATAACACATTCAAGTCTTTACCACTATTTTCTCACATGCAAGTGGAAATGTAATTTGTAGGACCAAGGAAATAATTTTTTGCATCTGCTATATATTTATACCAATTTCCCCAAAGTGACTTTCTTCATATTTCTCTCTCATGAAAGTGTTCAAGTTCCTGTGTTTATAAAAAAGTTGGAAGCACATTTCTAAAAAATTTTAACATGTTTACATTAATTCCACAACCTGAAGGTGCTTGTTTGTTTGTTTGTTTGTTTGCTTGTTTGTCTTGGGTTTTTTGTTTTGTTTTGTTTTGTTTTACTCTGTGTGGTGCAAATTTTCTTGATGTATTCTTAAATTTAATATTCTGGTTATTGTTTGGTTTGTGTCTCCAGGGAACTGTAATTTTCCTGGTTTTCTTTTTTAATTACTATTATTTTTAACTCAGATTCTGCACTTTTGTTAAGGTAATGTAATTCTTAAGGTGTCAGCAAATATAGACATTTTAAAAAAATATGTACAAGGCATCCAAATATGTTTAATTTAAATTGGGGGGGGGGTGTTTAAAAAAACAGGTAAAACATAAGGCTTCTATTCATCATTTTAATTATTATTCCATTTTTAGAAATTATGTCTCCTGCATTTATTCATGCAATTTTTATGTTAGTGGAGACTGAAAATTTTATCTGCCTTCAGCTCTGTGATCTATAGCTCAAATTCCAGCTTCAAACCAATAGGACCACAGAGCATGAACAGTCAAGAGAATCAAAACACTCAATGAGACTCATCAAAAAAGAGGTGAATTTTAGAGTGGCAATGATCTTTTAAATAACATATACTGAATTAAATCAGCCTTTATGGCCTAATCACACGTAAGTGAATAGATTATCATTGTATATTTTTGGGAGTCACACTAAGAAAAAGCTAGTGTCAGTTACTAATAAGAAGGATTTCTCATAAATCATTACATTTTAAATTTCTCAAATAGTAGTTTAAAAATCCCTTAAAATGATGCAAAGATTGAAAAATAACTGTGACACTTGCCCATCTTCTTAAGTTTCTGGAGCACAAATTATAGATACATCTCTATTGATAAAACACTTCACAGAATCACAGAATATGCTGAGTTGGAAGGGGCCCTTAAGGATCATTCAGTCCAACTCCTGGCCCTGCACAGGACACCCCAAGAGTCACACCCTGTGCTTGAGAGCAGTGTCCAAATGCTTCTTGAACTGTCTCAGGCTGGTGCTGTGGCGACTGCCCTGGGGAGCCTCTTCCAGTGCCCAGCCACCCTCTGGGTGAAGAACCTTTTTCTGATATCCAACCTAAACCTGCCCTGACTCAGTTTAATGACACTCTCTGGGGTCCTGTCACTGTCACCACAGAGCAGAGATCAGAGCCTGGCCCTCCTCTGCCCCTCACAAGGAGGCTGTAACTGCAATGAGGTCTCTCCTTTGCCTCCTTTCCTTCAGACTGATCAGAACAAGTGACCTCAGCCACCCTTCATAAAGCTTCCCCTCCAGAGCCTTCCCCATCCCAGTGGCCTTTCTTTGTACATTCTCCAACAACTTGGTGTCTTTTGTGTGCTGTGGTGGCCAGAGCTGCTCATAGGACTCAAAGCCTCCCCAGTGCACAGTAGAACTTCTTTGTTCATATGTGGGTATTCAACTTTGCTCAGCAGGCAGTCATGAGAGAAGGGGCTTTATTTGTACAAGGTTTATTAGACTGCAGTAAGAGCACAGACAAAATATTTACAGTATGATTTTTGAATTTGGCAGCATGGCTCCTATTAACATTAATGGCATTTTTACAGCTGAATCTTAGTGCATTAAATAAAAAAATATTCATTCCTGCTGTTTGCTCAACAACTTGACCTTTCTACTGTAAATTAATAAAATGTTTTGAATTAATTTTAGACTAATTAAACTTTGAGGCCCTCTTGGACTCTTTCATGAAAACACATATCAGGGAGAAGCTAGCTTGTCAGCATGAGCATATGGTTATCTAAATTTAGCCTGTTTTATTGAAAAGGTGTCAAATTTGATACATTGAAACTGTGGCACCATTGGAATAGCACCTTACACTTTGCAGTATTAGAGTTTATAGTGGTACAGTGTGCCAAAGAACTTTGCAGCATTGGATATTTGACTCCTTTCAAATTGAAAAGCCTGTGCATATTTGTTACAATGACCTTCAGCTTTGAATAAAGGAGAGAGAAAGGAATCCTGCCAATATTATGGTCAAGAGGTCCTTGACCATACTGTCTCCTTAGCAAATGTGAGAGCTTTGGAAACAAAAATATAAAAATGGATCTCTGTTTAGATTGTCAGTCCTAATCAAACAGAGCTTTTGCTTAGAACTGTCCCCTGCCAGACTATGAATGATACTATAGGGCTGTGAGAGCTTCTGCAAGGCTGCTGCAGTCCTGGATGAATATATTTAATTGTATTTAACACCTGAGTTGCCACTCAGGTTAAGTGTCTGTCTTGAAGGTACTGTAAGACTTAACATACAGTTAAGTATGAGATAAAAAGAGCTAAACTCTTTAATTTATTTTGGCCAGCCTTGCTTCACACAATATCTACAAAGAGGCAAAACTCTCATTCAAGCAGCCATGCTTTCTCAAATTTTATCCTAGGACAGTGGCTCATATCCTCACAGGAACACAGAACTGGCTCCAGCCTGCTCAGCAGCATAAGCAAAACCACGGGGGAGGGAGGGAGAGAGAACAGGAAGAGCTGGCTTTGCCAGTTTTCTGCTGCTAAGGAGAAGTGGGAAGGAAAGCTGTGCCTGTCCTTGCCTTCACCCCATCCTCGCTTCTCAGAGGCGGCTGTCACCTCGCATATGTGACCATTCCCTGGCCCCAGCAGCTGTGGTGAGCTCTGTGCTTGTACCTGCTGCTCTCCCCTGCCTGCTGCTGCCTTTGCAGGGGCTGTAATGGGCCCAGCAACTGAGAGACCCTGGCAGTTGCAAATTCTCCCTTGTCCAGGGATTCTTCCACCATCCTTCAGAACAATATCTCGCATTTTTCTTGTACAAGACAGCTGGATTATCCAGTGTCCAAGGCCAGTCTTGATAATTCAAGTATTCATTCCTAGTACAAAAAAGAAAAAAAATAGATTCATTAAACACTAGTGTTTTAAAATGAAATTAAGGCTGTAATTTCTCTGTTGCTAAGAGATATACACAGCAAAATTCCTTATGTTGGAACATTCATCCAGAAATGCCGACTCATTGCAGAATGAATGCATATTTCAAGTTAAATTCTACCTAAGGAAAAGTGAGGATACTCCTGTCAATGTCAACTAGAACTCCTTGAACTTGTCTGAAAAAGAACATAATGCCACATGCAAATTAGAGAGAAGAGTGAAAAAGAATAAGGTTAACATTTTCTAAAAAGTCCCCCTATATTTATAAAAAAACCCACTCCAGGTTAAAACTCTGAACTTCCTTTTTAACTTCTGATGAGCATAAAATGTAATTTTCCCTGTGCTATATTTTGAAAAAAACCTTTTAGAACACTTTCTTCTAGCACTTATCATACTCAGAGCTCCAGGATAGTTTGACACTGAAGATGAAAATACTTAAATATATGAATATCCTCAAATTCAGAAGTCTTCTGAAGAAGAAAAATACAGTTGGCTGTACACTCTAGAAATACTTCGAACTTTTTTAAAAACAGAATTTATCAAGAAAATAATTAAACAAGTGCCAAAAGAGACTAACTTAAAGTGTTTAAAGAAGGGGGGCAATGAATTAAGACAGTCTCCAAAAACTATTTAACATATTGTGTGGATTTAACATATTTTGCTGGATCTGATAGCCCAGAAATGGGGAAGCTTCATGCCCCAGGTCCAACCAGTAGTGAGACTGAACACATATTGTCAGGATGCACATGCACAGAGTGCACACACACATGAACACCACAGGTAAACACTTTGGAAGAAGATAGGACAGGCTGAGCTGGTCAGGTGCCAGGTGGCTCTGGCCAGAGAAACATACCAAGGAGAAAACTGCACCTGCCTGGCCTCTTTGTCTCTTCTTATTCTCACACTTGTTCCTCCCAAAATTGTCTAGATTGCTTTCTTTCCCCACCTTTGGCTTTCCCGCTAAACATCCCAGAATAAATTTTGAAATGCCCTTCCCTTGCATCCCATGGTATGTCCCATACCTTAGGCACATGTCCCCCCCTCAGCTCAGTGGAGAAATTTCACAATAGCTCAAGTGAAAGCTGGCTTCATGTTCGTTAAAGAATTCAGTCCTGAGGAGTCTCATGCAGGGAAGAGGATCTGAGACCTGGGGCCAGTGACTTAAAACATTTTGGCTGATTCTTCTGCACTCTTAGATGCCATTCTTGTCAACACTTAAATGCCATTCTCAGCTAACAAATCAGCTTCTGTCCTTCAAAGGCATGCACTAAGGTGCTTTCTTGGATTGAGACCTTAGGATCTATGGCCAAATCAACAGGAAGAATGCCATGATTTCTGTAAAGGCAGCAGGGTTTCTGAGCATTTGGGGGAATTTGCATGCCAAGTTTTCATTTAAAAGGTGAAATAAATTACCCTTTTATCTATAGTGTAGTTTCCACGATTCTATTCATATTGACAACAGTGTTATTTAGAGTACATGGCAAAAACTTAAAATCTGGAAAATTTTGACCATCTTTGATTTAAACTTTCCTAAAAATATGAAGGAACAGGTAGACCTATTCTGTTACTTTTTTTTCTGGTTTCATTCGTTTTATTATTTGTGGTTAGTTCAAATGACAGACTTTATCTCAGCCCTTGGCTTGTAACTCTGTCCCTGTTTTCAGCTTGATGGCTGTTGACAGGGGCAGAAGAAAGTATTTCAGAGCATATAAAATGTCTCTCATAAATGTTCTGTTGGAATCCCAGCAATCGTCTACTTGAATAATTTTGCAATGCTCTATTTCAGATGGCAGGTCTGAGATCACTGGGAAGCAGCAGCCCACTGCCTGCCCTCTTGCAAAGGCAGTTCAGTAAGTGCAACAGACATGGAAAATAAAAGGAGGTAAACAGCTAAATGACGAAAAAATGTGCAGAAATATTGGCAGTATAGGTTGTCCATTGTGGTCTGGACACCTGTCACCCATGTACAGAGATTAGTAAGCTGTGTAAAATCACATTTTCACCATATCAACAGGGAACCAAATCTGGCATTGTTTTTACAACTATATGATGTCATAAAAAAAATAATTCAGGTTATTCTGTTGGGCAATTGCTACAGCTTTACACAAATATCAACTGTAGAACTGTATGGCACCTCAAAATGAGTAAGACAGATTTTAAAAATTGTTTTTATTCTGTTCACATTTTTGGTTAACTTTCTAGTTCCCCATTAAACTCACATGTGTCAAAATACTTAAACACATACGTGTGTACACGTATATATATGTGTGTGTGTGTGTAAAGTAGAGATCTGAGGCTGTATTTACTCCATCTCTGTTTAAGTTGTCTTTTCCATCCTTGCAAAAACAAACATTATAAAAAGTCCTGTTCATTGCACAGACACCCTGTTCTTCGACAGCTGCTTAGCCATAGGCTACTTTTCACTTCATTCAGGTGACTTTAAAAGCTAATGACAGAAACACTTGTTAAGAAAAGTGAGTGGCTCAGCCCCTTGGCACAGCAGAATGTCTTCTTATCACAGTGAGAGGAAATTCAGTCACCTTTATTTAAGGGTTATTTTGTGCAACCACACATGCTGAAATTTAGCAGTTATACTTGTTTAGTTACTCTATGGGCCTGACTGCTTTGAAGAAATCTATACATCTCTGTGAGCCATCTAGTCCCTTTGCACTTTGCTGTCATTTACTCTCTCACTCACTCGCTGGGCAGTATTTCCATGATGCAGAGCTGTGCTCAGATGCTGTAATGGGCCTGGCCATCGTGTCACACCACCCTCTTAATGTCTGCTGAGTGCAATCCTACCAAAATTTAATGACCACAGTTTAACTGATCTCAGGTTCTATTATATTCCACTGCAGGCAATTTCCTCTGTGGTCTGTGGGTTTTCCATGAACTCTTAGATTTTAGTAGAACATCACTGTCAAAAAAAGGGAAAATGGTGAATTACAATCCTTTTTTTTTCTGTTATTATACAACCAAGATAAACCAAGCGGCCTCAACAGCAGTTTTATGAAAAATGTACTGCATGTTACATCACAAAAATAACAATAATCTTAAATGGGATGTTTTAGTGTAGCAACTTTTAGTTGCACCTCTATGGGTTACTCACTTTGTCTCCTTTCTTGAATGTGTGAAGTTTCTTATTTCTTTACATACAACTTTGTTTCATGTACTATCTTTTGATACCTTATGTGCATACAGCAGTCTGTGGCTGCCAGATTGGAAAAAATATGGCAAAGATAACACAACATCACAACATCAGGAAAATAATTGCCAGAGTCTAGAATAAAACTTAGAGGAAAACCAAAGGCCTAGTAATTAAAAATCAGCATCTTACTGGTTTCTAGTGCTCTGTCCTAAATAGCTGGTGGGCTCTTGTTCCTAATTATTAGGAAGCTACTCAAGCATCTGTTTGAGTCTGTTAACTGGTACATCACACATAAATGATATATCATACATATCACATCTCAGTCATTAAGTAACTCAGCTTTGTCAGGTTCATTATCACTCACCTTTGTAGTTCACATACGAGCCACATTTCTAAATCACACAATCACTACATCATTCATCACTAAATCACATCAATATAATGCAAAGTCTTCTCCTACCTGACATTCCTATAATAAAGCACAAAGGCCAAGAGAAAACCCTTGTTGTTTCTAAGCAGTTGAATCTGTTTGAGAGAGATTTTTAGCTAATCGTTCCAAAAACTTCCTTAATGTGGTTTAGCACATTAAACTGTAATATTAAAAATTCTTGCTTTGAATGAGTTTATTTCAGGTAAGAACTTCTAGTTAAGTAGAATTCACACATCTTTCTTGCACCCTCTGTCTTACAGTGCTGCACAAAAAGAAGTAAACTGAAAACAAAGTAGCACCAGTTCTCTCCACTTTTAGCTTCATCTGTTATGCCTACAGAAGTGTTTATGATTCTACAAATATCCTGGAAAAATAAAGCAAGGTCTGGGAGTGAATTAAGCCTGTAGATCAGTGAAAGGGCAAGTCAGAGATACAGGCATCACTTCTAGTGCAGGATTAGCCACAGTGAAGGACTGTGCTCACCTCAGGTCAAGGATTGCAAACAGATCCAAATCTGACAGCACCTGAAAGTCCTGCTTTCAGCCCCTAAAAAAGACTAGCAGAAACTTTGGATTTTGTAGGAAATGATGATTTCCCTGAAAATCATGCAACATTTTCATGCATGATGAAATTTTTCATACTTGCTGTGGCACTTGTGATGGAACCAGCAATGGGTGCTGTTGAAGGTGTTATGATTTAGGACCAAGAACTCAGTTAGGAGTAGGCCAGTTTTATGTCAGAAGGGTCTGACTACTATCTAAAACTCTGGAAAAGAAGAGATATTTAGAATTTCTGTTCATTAATTTGCTTTAATCACTTGAATCCAACCCAAGGATGTTTATAAGAAAGTATATGGGTAATTCATCAGCTTTTCTGAGCAAAACCAGATGAATAGAAGTGAATCTCATTATGCAAAAATCTTGAAGGTGAAGGAACTGGGAAATTCCAAAAATATTCTCCATATGTAGTGTGGTGACACCTGATGAGAACTTGATATCACAGGAAAAAGTGAGATATGTATCTAATTACATCCTTCTAGCTGCTGCAAAACTGTATGGATTACCATTTACCAGCTTTGCAGGCCCACTTTTTCTAACCACCAAATAATGTTTTCATTTAGTGAGGAATGGATTTTAATTTTAAACTTGCTATCTTTATTTCCACAGAAAAAAAAGTATGCACATATCAATTTTTAAATAGTAATTTAGAAAACTGCAATAACATTTTTTATTAAATAAGTGTGAAAATAAATTTTCATTCTTCAGGGTGACTCCTCAATTGAATACAGAATATACCCTTACAAGTTTTTTCTATTTGTTTGTGATGCAAATTCTAGGCACTTTTTGCAAGTCTGCTTGAAAGAAATTTCAGCCGTTTTTTCACTGGCAAAAAATTCCTCTTTAGCATAAGTAATTCCTTTGACCAGTTTGCCTAATTTATCAATTTGCTTTTGAAAATTAAAACTTTGTTCCTAATATGTTCTAATTTATTCTTCCTCTTAACTAGTGCTATTGAAAAGTGCTTTGGTGCAAGGTTAATTTCAATGACCAGCTTTGCTATAATTGGTTGAAGCTAAGCAGAGACGCTGTAAAATACTCGTCACCTTTTGTCGCTTTCTCAGTAATTTAGTGGCTCTTAAACACAAAGACAGGTGTGTGATCAGTGCTGCTACCTTTGCATTCTCTACCTGTGAAGCAAGTATTTCTGGCTTGTCTGTGTGAAACAAATGTGCAAATTCACAGCAGACTGCTGTCCTGCCAGAATATCTTCCAGTAATATTTGGTAACCATAATGATTGTATTTAGTCTGTGTAATCACCCTAATTTGTTCACTGTGTCATCCTTGCCTCTATTGTGGTCACTCAAGCACTATGTACTGTTTAATATTGCTGTTCAAGTCAGGTTCTTCAAACTCTCCAATTTCTTTTTTTTAGCAACTAACTGTCTGCTTGGGAAAGGAATATGAGTGGTATGAGAATGTTACATGTATTTCTAATAAGGTGGGCCTATAAAATAACTAAAGAATGCAATGAATCTACTACTACTTCAATAAAATGGGGTGAAAGCTGATAACTAATTCACAGTGACTGACACCTTTATGATATAAGCATCTCAGGCCAGATGAGGAAAAAAAACCTGTGGAAATATTACTTCTTGAGCTGAGAGGTAAATATCTCTGTGTACCAAATCTCCATACCAAAAATTTCTGTGAATGTGCTTTATAAGTTTTTTAACAAAAAAACCAACCTACCTATATAATTACCTGTTTTGTTCTGTTCTATCATTAATTGCAATAAAAGAGACCAGAAACCAGAGAAGTGAAGAATAGACAGAATGGGTTATGAAACAACAGCTCTTAAATGATCTGTTCTTTGAAAAAATATTTATTTACTGAAACTGTTGGAGAACTATATAAAAATCCCATAATTTGAATTTTGACCAGCATCAGAAAAGAAATCCTATTAGACTTATTGCAGGAAAAAATAAGTTGAAGAACATTGATGCATATCTTTAAAACTAATATTAAGTTAATTTTAGTTTATTAATTAAATGAGGATCAAAATAGAAAAATAAAATACAGTGCTTTGCCATGTGTGTAAGATACTTCTATTAAACATAGCTACAGTTCATATCTGATTATCCTGTGAGGAGTTACATTTGTACAAACCTAGAAACTTCCTCATGGTTATGTGCATATTTCTAAGAGAAAAATTTGGTCCAGTGACTTCATTTGCTGTCACATAAAGTAACCAGATTACTTTGATAGGAAAAACCACAGGAGGAAAAATGGATATATCTGTATGAATTAATTTGATTTAACTACTACAGGATTTGATTTAATGATTAAACACACTCTGTTCTCTGGTAAAAAACAGGTACCAGATGGTATGAATAGCAAAATATGTTTGCTCTATACCTGCGGGTTTTGAAGTAAAATACAACCTTCCTAACATCTGGCATACCACCTCAGGACATCTGAAAGTGCACAAAGTGGACAGATATTATCAGACTACAGAAGGCTGTGTTGAGTAGATTTAATCTTAATTTTACAAGGATATTGACACAAAATAGTTAGGAACATAAACAGCATACCAGGAAATATCAATTCCATGCAGCATTTTACATCTGATTTGTAGATTGCCAATTGTGCATTACCAAGTTTCTTAGAATAGCCACAATTGTCATATATAATTTATCCTGTAGTTTCCATTGCTAAATAGAAAAATGTACAGAGAGTTATCTAAAAATGTGTTGACATGCTGGCTTGTATATAAATAATAAATGCTTTAGTATTATTTCCTAAGGGAGCTGTCAGAGAAGAACTCCAACAACCTACGGTATCTTTTCTTTTTCAGTAGGGTTGATATACACGACGTTGTTGTTCCAGTCAAAAAAAAAAAGGATCTGAATAACTCCAGAAGCATCAGTAACTTAATGGAATCATCTTGTGGAGCTGTATGGATACATACAGTCCCATTTGAATTTCTGAGAGGTGGTGTTCACAGCTCAGGATGCAGGAGCATGAAGTACTGTAGTGACTTTGAGCCTAGCTTTCTCCTTGAGCTACTCAGGGCTTTTAACAAGGGTAACCTTCCCCTTGAACGTCAAGCTAGCTCAGGTGTCTCTTCAGAGCACTTCAGAGTGTTGTGAATCTTTTATTTCCAAACTGGTCAATTCCATGGAATATTGAGTGCCTGCTTTAAAGGTCCTAATACATAGAAATACTATGGCATATAGAGTAATTTGCAATTGTGTGATCTCATGAGCTGACATTTTACATACCTATAAAGCTGTCTGAAATATATATGTTCCTTTTTTTTTTTTTCTGGTTAAATTGGTTAAAGATTTTCTTTTGAATAATGAATTTTAAAAAAACCCCTTTTCTTGCATTGCACTTGAGCTGTTTTATTAGATTGGCAGCCTAAATAGTCTGTACCCAGAAGTGTGATAGGAATGAGCAGGCTGACATCCATGCTGGATTGACTTTGACTCCCCATTTCAAATAAACAGATGAGGAGCCTGAATCCAAGGCTTCAGGGACAAAAAGCAGTTCTGCTGCCATGCTGAACAGCCTGGAGGAGCCAGTGGAACCTCTTCATGCAACTGGTGTTAGGCACTTATTCCAAACACCATTCAGATGTCTTGTGCTCTGCTAGAAATGTGTCTCAGGTGTTCCAATGGAAAACAACTGAGATAATGTCAGGCATTGAAACTAATGTGGCAAAATTCTGAAGGAGGATCACCAGACTACACCATACCTTGAACTGATCAAATACATTAATGACAGCCTGAATTACTGATAATTTCCTAAAGCCTGATACTTTCCTAAAAGCCTGTGGTTAAATACTTTTCCATGCTGCAGCCTATGAGTTTGGATATTTTTTGTGCATTGAAATTTGTCTTTGAAATTCCTGTTATCTCAGTCCATTCTTCTGGACAGAAATAAAATGGTGTGTCTGTGAATTTTAATAATAGATGACACAAGTGCATATTTACTAGGTAATTCCCATCTCATCTATTATCTAAAAGAAGCAAAAGTATCCCCAAGTAAGAATGGCCTGAAGTAGGTCTGGGGAAATCCAGCTTTTCTGTAATAAAAATAGCAAGGCCAAGTGGAGAGTTATGGGTTTAGTGGTGTTTAGAAGGAGAGGCGTCCTCTTGATCTGTTTTAAGACACATTTTCCAATGATTTGGATTGGAGGATAAATTCTACCACATCATACTTAAAATAAATGCAACAGCAAACATAAGCAGAATAAATAAATAAATAAATAAATGTAAAATAAAGGAATATATATATATATATAAAATAGCAGAAGCATAACTGGAAGAACACTTGGCAATTAATAGTCTCTCATATGAAGAATAACCTTATCAATATCTGTGTTTGAATTGAAGACACAGGATGAGTATGTGGACTATTCTGGCTTTATTAGCTTTCCTCCTCTAATTCTAAAAGCTTATCTAAGAATATTTACCCAACTTCCTTTTTATTCCAATTATTCTTTCTATGACAGGACATATATGTAAAAGTTGAGGTACTTTCCCAGACCATGTAGAAAATGTAATTTTTCAAAGCAATACATCTGTCAGCATTCTGAATTTAGCACCAAGACTAAAAACCATAACAGCAAACTATTTACAGGGATATGGAACTTAAGGAAATCAGAGGTTTGAAACATGATATTTACACATTAAAAAAAAAAAAAAAGCAGAAAGGAAATTGCAGTAATGATTCTCATTGAGATCACAAGAAATTCCAGATTATGAAAAGCAGGTTGTGATTTTGTAAAAGGTCAGAAGCAAGGCACAATGAATTGCACCTCAGTATCAGGCACAGTGGGGGCCTCAGATTAGAGCAGCTAATACAAAGAGCGAGGAAAAGAAGACAGTAAATGGGTATTTCTATATGTGAGCCATATTAACAGATTGCATAAAATCACATAGCCAAAATCTGCCTAATCTCTTAGTAGCCAAAACATGAAGAAATTAAATGCTGATAAAATGCAAGAAGAGTCATAGTAAGAAATGTTTTCATTCTACCTTTCCATAATATTTTAGAGAAGTGTATGGGCAAAAGAAGTATCTTTTAAATGTATTTTTTATGTAAGTTATGATTTAAAAACACTGTTTTAATATTTAATACTGAAAAATGACTTGACAGGCTAAACTGAATACAGTAAATTAATTAGAAAGCAAAGGGGCAAGGAATATATAAAATCCTGGCTCAGGATAATGGATAGTCCAGGGACAAAAAGAGGATCGTATAAGCTCCTTAAAATCCCTGGATTACAGAATAAACTTTTTTTTCCTCTCCTTTAAAATTGCTGATTCACAAAAGAAAGTGCATATCAAACTTCTGCTATAGTTTAAAATTATCTTATGTGCTATTTGACAATTTCAACTAGCTCTTGCAACCTCTTTATAAACCATGCTGACTGAAACAGATGGATGTGTAATTCAAATAATGAGCTGGATCCACTCCCTGTAGCAGTCAATTATGCAGGGTTTTTTCAGTATAGTGTTCAAGAGACTAAGATCTTTCTCTATATATAGATCACCTGAAATGACCTTGCTTATGCAGTGTCAGAGCCAAAACAGAACAGTAGGATATGTATCTTGCTGCATTTTTAAAAGCTCAAACTGATTGTTTAAGAACTATTAGATATGACATTTGCACTTAAATTGTTCCCAGTACTTAGCACTCTGATCTTTTAATGTGATACTTTCTCTCTAGGTAAACTGCCCAGAGACATCTGATGTCTGAACATTGAATGCCATGCAAGGACTCCTAACAACATAATATTGTGCTGAGGAAATGATGACAGTGAGGGAATGAATGCTCATCTCATTAACAATAAGCGATAATCTCTAAATAGTGAGAACTCATGAACAAGATTTAATTTGCTTCTAGCCCTGAAAATGAAATCATCCAAGGACCTGTCAAGTGGTGTGTGTACAGTGTTCATCAGAAGTATTACAGAGAGACTGCTCTTCCTCTGTGCTTGTCAACATGCACTCTGGACCAGCTAAAACCATATAAACCTTTACTTGGAAAAGCATTTGACTAAGTGCTGTGGGAATTTTCCTTGATCTGTAGTAAGGTATCAATGACAAAACTCTAGCAAACTGTATCATAGGATTTGAATAGCTCATTAACAAATGAAGTGAAGTTGTTGAGATTGGATGGGGGTCTCACTACTGCTTACATTCATTAGATTCATCAGGAATTATCAAGGAAAAGAGATATGCTGCTTGCCTTTGGCTTGTAAAGCTCCATCCATGGTTCAACTTGTGAGTTTCTGAGGTAAAACCTAGAAGTCATGAGGCTGTGCAGTGGGCTGGAACTATACTGCACTCATGGAACAACTTGGCTGCTGCTAGAAAGAAAACTTCTTGCCCATTGCAGAGCAGCTCAGAAAGTGAGAAATACAATTATTTCTATTCTGTTTTGTATGACTTGTTGGTATGCAAATATAAATACTAATTGTATGTGGCTGCAGTCAAAATGATGTGAAACTGAAGAATGAGAGAGCTGAAATCTGGATCTGCAGTTAAAAACAGCCTTGAAGTGCAGCTTTTGCAAAGAGATAGGATACAGTATGCTAGAATTCATAATCTGATGAATTTAAATCCTTCATTTTCTGCATGAAGGGACATAGAAAGTCTGGAATTCCTGTGTTATATGATATCAATGAAATTACTGGTTTTTCAAATAGTTTGCCATATATGAAGTGCTCAAATATATTGTGTTGTTTAAACAAAGATACTGTTATGTTCTGACTAACCATATAAATACAATTAACATATCTATTGGTGCACTTTGAAAGTACTGTGACTTATTTGTCTCATGTATAATTGTTCAAAAGAACACTTACAGCATGTGGAAGGAAAAACATTGCAAATAAGACAGAAAGTATTTTTATTCCTCTTTATTTTGGAATGAGAAGCATTGCTTTCATTTTTGACTTACTATAGAAGCATTGTTTTACTTTTTCCTTATTCTCTTAATATTGTTCTGTCATTCAGGGTAATTAGAACTTTTAGAGCTATTTTGAGTGTTTCCATCCATTTCAAGTTGTACTTTTCACTTTTTTAACCAAAACCTGGAATTTGTCAGACAGGGCATCAAGAAATATAAAAACAGTCAATACTTCTCCATTGAAAAAATGGGTTAAAAAAAAGAGAGTATTTCCTCATCTGCTGCATTCCCACCCTTTGTTTTTCCCTCTGCCTGGGGAAGGGTTGATTCATATCCCAGAACTATCCTGCACTAGGAAGGCTGTTGACTGTGAGCATTAAATTCAATCCACATAAAAGAGTTCACTTGAAGGAGATCATTTCATTCCTCCTTACTCTGCAGTCTCTGCTCTGGAGATGGGCCAGAAGTTTAATGTAGGAGAGAAGAAGGAGCCAGGGGTATGTGTGTGACTTTAAGAGGAGGGCATAAACAGGTCAGTTTGGAACACCTAACCAGGAGGATACAAATTCTTGCTCCTATATCACTTCTGACAGTTTTCACATGCTAGTTCGGAAGTACAGATTAGCTAAGCATTCTCTGCTTTTTGTATTTAACACAATGAGAGGGAAAACCCCAGAGCTCTAAATATAATGTCCAGCTTGGTTTGCAGTAAAATACATGGACTACTATAATTTATTCCTGCTCCATTTTGCTTCTGACAACCTATTTACTTCTCCTAGAGAAGACAGAGACATGTGCTAACAATGTGAACATTCTATGATCTCTACCAGAAGAAGAAAGTTATCTAGTAGGTGAAATAGAGTCTAAGTGACTTTTTAGTAGAAATTGTCAGTTATAAAAAATGGTGGGCCTAGAATAACTGTGACCTTTTTCAGTAGCCTTGAGGCTGATGCTGATTAAATAAGTGACAAAAATTAAAATTTTTACTAACATCTTTCTTGAAAAGAAAACAGCATTTCAGAAGGTGTAAAAAAGTAAATTTGCTCACCATTTCATCACCCTTCAAGCCTGCTTTCATTTTAATACAACATCTGTGCTAAGGGTCTGTGGTTCTCATATGCTGGTGGTGACGCTTTCAGGTTTCTTTTAGTTTGGATGGGGTGCAGCTGCTCCCACAGTAAATGACATGAAACTTGATGATGTGCCACACTCCTTTTGCATTTGTACCACATAAATAGAACAACACAGATGGATTTATGCTGCCTTATGATACAGTCTTTTGCCTAACAATAGATTTTTCCTTAGCAGCTGGTAAAGCAGGAGTTTCATTGTCATATCTGCTTATGCTCATTTATGTAAAGTGGCATAAATGAGGTCTGCTGGGGACTGAGCCATCTAAATGTTAGCTAAATCACATTTCTTGTATGCTCTCTGTGACATTAAATGATGATGTATAGGTAACCATCTTGGTAGTATAGGCTGTAAGGCTCCATGAGTCCACCTGTTGTTGCCAAAAAATCTATATATATAAAAGTATAAGCATAAATAATTAAATGCACCCATAAAATACATTATTTGGATTTCTGTTCTCATATTAGCCTGTGTTTTTGAAAATTAAAAATAAAAAAAATTCAGTAATTTTTATTGTTGCTCTTGTGTAGACTTTAAGGCTTGTCAGGTGAAGAAATCATTAGTGCAACTCAGTTCCACCATTGCTTTTATTTGAGAAAGGAGACAACTCATCCTTTTTATTGCTTAGGGCATAAAGCAAAGGGAAATTCTGTTATGGAGTCCAGTGAGGTCAGTCCTAAAACACTGGTTATTGCTTTCTATTTATTCTTCATTATTTCATACCTACACATTATTTCTGGAATTTGCTGTAACTGGGGTGAAATCTTTGGATTGGATCTAGTGCTGTATGGTCACCATATCCTTGATTGACCCCTTCCATTCACAACGCTTGAATTTCCTTTTCAAAGCAGATGATTCTCAAATTCTGCTCTCCATCTAGTTTTATAGCTGCCACTGTCTCTTGGGAATCCCTTAAGAAGTTGCTGGTTTTGTTTTTTTCCATATTCTTTCTCTCCAGTATTGCCATGAATTCCATGGCCCCAAGAGAGTATGCTCCCAACACCAATTTGCCTTCCATGTTATCATGCTGTTCTTATTTTTAAGTTCCTGCAGCTGATTTCTAGATGTAAAAAGGAATATGGCAAATATGTGAAAGTGTTTTCTTTTTTTAAATAAACATTTATCCAGAATGTTTATAAAACATTTTAGAGCATTTGACTGGAGTTTTCTCTGTATTGAAAAAAGAGCTTTTATTTAAAGAGTAAAATGTAAACTGTCATGACACAGCACTGTTTAATTTATTCATCAATGCCTTGGATGAAGGTGCAGACCCTTTCTCAGCAAGTTCACTGGTAACCCTGAGCTGGGGGAGTGGCTGCTACCCCAGAGGGCTGTGCAGCCCTGCAGAAGGATCTCAGCAGGCTGGAGAGATGGGCAGAGAGGAACCTTCTGAAATTCAACAAAGGCAGGTGCAGGGCCCTGCACCTGGGGAGGAATAACCCCAGGGACCAGCACAGGCTGGGGCTGAGCTGCTGGGAAGCAGCTCTGTGGAGAAGAGCTTGGGGTCCTGCAGGACAACAAGCTGTCCCTGAGGCAGCAGTGTGTCCTTCTGGCCAAGAAGACCAATTATTAGATTTGCTGCACTAGGAATAGCTTGGCCAGCAGGTCGAGGGAGGGGATCCTGCTCCTGTACTCAGCCCTGGTAAGGGCACATCTGGAGTGCTGTGTCCAGTTCTGGGCTCCTCAGGACACGAGAGACAGAGAGCTCCTGGAGCACGTCCAGTGAAGGGCAGCAAATATGACCAGTGGACCAGATCATCTCTCTTCCAAGGAAAGGCTGAGGGAGCTGGGACTGTTCAGCCTCGAAAAGAGATGACTGAGACGGAACCTCATCAATGCCTGTAAGTGTCTGAAGGGAGGCTGTCAAGAGGGTTGTGCCAGGCTCTTCTTGGTGGTGCCAAGCAACAGGACAAGAGGCAATGGGCAGAAAGTTTTGCATGAATAATAAGAAAAAAATTTTGTGTGTGTGACTGAGCACTGGAAGGGGTTGCCCAGAGAGGTTGTGGGGTTTCCCCCACTGGAGATATTCAAGAACCATCTGGAAGCAATCCCATGCCATGTGCTCTAGGATGTCCCTGCTTGAGCAGGGAGGCTGGACCAGATGACCCACTGTGGTCCCTTCCAACCTTACCTGGTTTGTGATTCTGTGATTCTGTGAAAAAAAAGAAAGTATTCTTGAAGTGTGTTTTCCCAGGTTCTGACAGTTGTTGAAAATGGAAACATTCTCCCAGTTCAGTCAACAAGAACCTTAGAATAGTAAATGCAACAGTAAAGGAAACACTAACAGAACATATTAAGGGGAAAATGGTTTTAAAATATTTTTCTTTTAGTTTATTGCTTATTAATATTGACTTCACATCAAAAGAAACATGTTTAAAATAATCACATTAGGTAATTTTACATTTTTTCCATGAAATTTTAGAGGTGTTTTTGCTAAGACACTTTTTTATCCCCTAAGTAAAAAACGCCTTAATTTGACAGATTTGTGGAAGCAAAGTTTTTGGGACTTTGAATACAATCATCTCGGTCTAACCTCTGGTTCAGGACATCTTTAAAGTGCAGACTGCTGGAAGCTGAGATGACACATTGGGAAAGTGTAGCTTTTGTATTCATGCCCTGTACATCTTGTAAAGGTCAAGTATTTAGGTTAACAAAATTTTTCTTGGGGCAGTATCTGTTTTTACTCTTTTAAGGATAATCCTTACATATATGCATATATACAGACATATAACCTGATTCCAATATAATATTTTCTGATGCAAACCATTATCAACATTAATGTCCCACAATTTATGAACTCCCTATTTTCCTGTCATGGCCTTTATCCCAAACTTAGTCTCCTGTGCTATAAATTACATGAATCGTGATAAGATTTGCACTTCTTTCTGTCTCCAGGTCCTTGGTACTAAAGTAATTTTCATTAAATCTTTTAGACTGCTCTTCATGCTTCCCTGCTATTCCAGCTTCTTCCTCCAGTTTCTTCTCCTCATTCTTCAAAGTCTTATACTTTCTTGGTTTCAGTCTGTCTTTCATCAGTAGCCCTTTGGATTCCATCTCTTTCAACACTCATTTCCATAAGTCACTTCACTCTGTATGGTGACCTGCTCCTGGAATTACTTTTGAGCCTGAATATGTTAAGTTACTTACATCTACCAGATCACTGCCTACTACCTTTGATCAAATTTTGACATTGAAATGAATTTATGCTATCTTTTGAGGAGAGAAGGACAGTGAAAAGGAGCTCACACAAGATATGTACCTCAACTTTGCACAGTGTAAGCTACTTTTCAGAAATTAGTGCACAGCCTTGCCTTCTTCTGGGCCATGACTGACTTAAAATAGATGTCTCTTGCTTTAGAGCATGACACAGCTTTGACAACAGAAGTGAAGTTCATGCTGGCTGCAGGAGTGATGAATATCAAGCTATATCAGAGAAGCATGTGCCACATCCTTAAAACTAATCCTTATGAATTATGCTTGGCTCCACCATCAGTCCATCCAGTTTGTGCATGCCCTTTGTTCTTGTTGGAAAATCACAAGAAGCTGAATCACTCTCACCTCTTTGGTGGAAGGTAAGAAGCCTTCAGCTCTACTGGTGACACTGGCTATGTTATTCAACTTCATTTTACAATGTGATATCAAGCTCAGACAACAGATTGACATTTCTATAAGACTCCCATTGAAGTTCTATTGATTTCTGTCTCGGCTTATATGAATAATACAGATTATGAGTACTTATCTCTATATTGTTCAAAATAGACTAGCTAAATGCTAGGTAACTACTGGAAATTATTTTTGTAAAATTTAACTCCTGAACCATTCCAGTTTAACAGTACTGTAGCTGTCTTGCCAAGAGAAAAGTAACATTTCTTGGACTGGTTTCCTAAAGGCAATGAGTTTATACAACCAGAATGTCTATCTACCAAGTCTATTCCTCACCTAACAGTTTTTTAGCCTAAAGAATGATTTCAAAAAGCATAGGAAAATCACAGAGACAATTAATATCCTAGAAGTTTTGAGAAAATTAACAGAGGAAAGACAAAATAAGTGCTTCCACTTTCAGACTTACTGTCTATTTAAGAAGAACTCCATGGCCAATCAGTGCAAATGCAGCTGGTAACAGGCCACAGCTCACGCTGTCTCTTCCCCAGTGGAGGGTTCAAAGGGAGACAGAAGGAGCTGTAATCATCATAATAAGGTAAGCAGCAGGAGAGAGATTGGGATAAAGGTTACAAATCTGCAGGAAACCATGCTTTTACAGTTCTGCTGCTCCTGGGGCAAAATGTCTTCCTGCCTTTTAGGGTATTTTTATTTCATAAGAAATGTATTTTTTCTCTGAGTGTTTCTATCACAGTTTCTCTCAGTATTTTAGGGGTCAAGGCTTAGGTTTCAGTACTTATTTCATCAGTACTATTTCATTCATCAGAGTTTTCATGCAGGCATTTTCATTCTGATTGATAGCTTTTTATATCTGTAATACAAGTAGAGGAAACATTCTTATAATACCATGGCATAATAATCACTGCCATCCTGGACTGCAAGCAGCTGCTGTCATGATTCTTAACTGTAAACAAATGATACTGTTTCTTGAGGACACAATATGGTGTCTTAAGCTATTTTTATTTATTGCTTTGAAATGAGCCTTTCAGAAACACCAAGAAGTTTTTCTGTTTAAAGTGAACACACTGCAGATAATGCAAGAAATGAATGAAAATACAAGTAACTGAAATACAGAAGGCATACAGTCCAGGTTATAAAGGACTAAGACGCAAAGGTTATAAATTCATTCAGTAGAAAAATTTCCTCAAACTATAGACAAACACAGGAATTAGAGAAATGCAAAATGGATCAGAGAAGAATATACTGCAGAACATAAAATGGAATAACTGCAATGTACTAATAACACTGTTATTATTAATTATTAAAAATAACAATAATGTAGCAGCAAGGAGTCTTTGTCAGGAGTGGAACCTCGGGTTGAATCATAGGGAACAGAGTCTGTTGCTATCTCAAGCTCTTTCAGTGATTTCAGTGGAAGATGAAAATGCAACAGGGATACTGGGGGTTTGCTAGGTAAAAACCCCAGCACAATCCAGCCTTGAGTGAATAATGTGCAAGGAGAGCCCATGCAGACAGGTGCCACAGTGCTTGATCATTCTGTGGCACTGCCTCCTTCAGCCAACACCCCAGCAACTGTGAAACCACAGAACTGGGCTGTCTTTGTGTGTTTGATACTTTAAGACATTTGTGTATTAGCTTTATGATGGATGAGAAAATTGCAGAGTGCAGCAGTGGTTTTGAGAGGATGCACAGCCTTTCATTTACTGTTTCTTCACTACAGGCACAAGAAATCGAACAGTCATTTCTTTGGCTTAGAACAAGTGAAAATGACTGTCAAGTACACAGGTTTTCAGGTATTGCTTGCCTTCAATGGTAGAACATATGATTTGAGTCTTAAGATACTTAAAAAAAATTTCTTTAGGTGCTTTCAGAAGCTTTTGGAGAGGACAAGGGACTCACATCTTTTTCAAGGTTAGGTTACAGACATGGATATATGGCTAGAAAGCAAAGTACAGCTTTGAGTAATGGTACACATGACCTATCTTAGTTTGGTTTGAGTGCATTTCTATAGCTTACGTCACTATGGAAAAAATAAGCTAGGCTAAACAAAGCAATTTCCACTTTTAGACATAAGGTTATGAATCAGTTTTAATTTACTTTCAGAAATACAGAACCATAAAGTATGAGAAAATTTTAGCTGTCAGGAGGACTGCTAGAGTTACAGTAAAGGAGCGTGTTGTGGTCGTTGTCATTCATTGTCCAGCTAGATCCTGGAGGGAAAGTAAAACCCTGATTTTGTAGTCACATTCTGCTGAGGAGAGGTTCAGTTCAGTAGCTGTTCAATTAATGGCTGACAGGAGAATTATTTTTATTAAAAAGGCTTAAACATATACGGGTTTTGTGATTATTAGTAAATATGCCTCTTCCCATCTGCTCTGAAGGAATGGTTGGCATGACATTTTCTGTGCACTTTGCCTCACAAACCCACAGGAGCAGCTGAAAGCTGCAAATCTTGGCTCTGCTAAGCAATCCACTGAAATCCATGTGGAGTTGTGGAATGCTTTTTTTTAGCTACCCCAGGCAGCTTGGCCTGGTGTATTGATAGCAGGTGGAAAAATAATTTCTCTTGTCTCATCTCTGAACATGAGAGCCTTGTTCAAGAGGGGAAAAAAAATGTGGCCTCACACTTTTATTTTTAAACAATATATTTAAAAGACTTTAGGACAACAAGCACAACTTGGATTGGGGTTTCTAGACTATGTGTCAAAATATAGCAAGCTGTAACCAAAAACATCAGGGCTCTAGGATTTCTGTTTCTGTTCAGCGAGGGCAATCTTTCCACCCACGCAATGAAATTTTGTGTATTTTTAACAACTTTGCAGCTGCTGTCGTCATGAATATCCCTTAGCTGCTGTTCTGAGATGGATTTGTTGATAACTGTATTCAAAGAAGAGGGGCAGTGTGAGTCTCATGAGGAGCCTAAGGAGAAAGAAAGGCATGGGCCTCTCCCTCCTTTCACCCACATACTGGATGATTTGGATTTCTTCGTAACTTAACCCAGCAGGGACATAACCATGTACTGGGCTTGGGGCTCAGACTGGCTCCTTGTTTTTCTAACACCTGCTCTGCCCAAGAAGATGTTACTCTTTTCATTATCAGTAGGCAGTAAGATTAGAATGGCATGACAGCTAGATTTATTTATTGGGAGTTTATGAACCAGGTTTCGATTTGAAATAAGAAAAAAATCTCAGCCTAAACTGCTGAGTTGGCCTGATTTTGATTCAGATTTGATGGCCCTTTTTTGAATGGTTTATTAAACTCTCCAGCCTCTTTTGCTGAGCTCTGTGTTTGTAAACCCATGCCTTTGAAAGGAATGAGTACAGACAAGGAATGTGGTGTGTATCTTTCTTAAAATCTTACAGAATATTGTAGGCAATTCTTGATGTTTACTTAACCATTAATGGGATGAGAAGTTTCCATATAGAGAAAAATGAAGGAATTTTGGCTGAGAGGTAGAGCAGGTGAAACAGCAACACAGTAAAGCAGGTTGGACCAGATTTTGTTTTGTGAATTCATGCAGTATAGCCCTTAGAATAAATTAACAGATAATTATTAAGAGGTCCTTATCAAATCTAATTGCTGCCCTATGTGAAAAGCATACATGATAGCAATCCAGCTATGAATCACGGCATCCTATTCAAGCAGTAGGTTTTATATTCTAGGTAATGAATCAAGATATTATCTCTGTTCTAAAACCAGATCACTGTGTCAGCTTTGCCTTTGTCATTGTGCAGCTCAGCTGTAGCTCTCGTGTGTTCAAGCATTTCTCTGCAAGACACAGTTGGAGTTGAGGATCACGTTGACAGAAACATATGCGGAACCGGCAGCCATTAAATCTCTCAGTCAGAGTTTTCTGGCAGACACAGATGAAAGTTGTAGCAGGCTCTCTGCATTTTTCAGGGAAACAGACTTCCAGTTTCATGTTGGGCTAAGAGCACTGAGTGGCACATGACAGACTGCAAGACAAAATACTTGGATTTCAAATACTTTTCCAGACATGTTGTTATTAACCCAGTTTTTCAGCAGCGGCTGTTTATATTTAGGGAACTAAATCCCTGTATTTAAATGCTCAATGGTAAACTCTCCTGTGTGCAAAATACTGATTTGTGTGCTAGTTAGAGCTTCCTTAAAGCTTTGTGTTTATGCTCACATGTTTCTCTGGTATTCCTGAGAGTCTTAAGGACTAGAGTTCCATTGCTGACTCTGAAAAATCACTAAGTGTCACTATGACATAGTGATTTTTGCTTTATAAAAGGACTTCACATGCTTACCTCCCACTTAAATGGCTGAAATACATTTATGATGAGATCCTGGCCATATTTGGTTTGGTAGGGTGCTTTTTGCCGTTGTCAGTAACAGAATGATATTTGATCATTTTATCAGGTTATTTATATGGCACAGTGTGTCTCTGTCAGCCAACTGAATTCTATCTGAGTACACTGTGTTAGCTGGTGAACTTTGCTTCTTTGGGCCATGGTACCTCTGAATAGTTGTGCATTGCATGATTTAGAAATACAGATTTACTGAAGTAAGGGTTTTGGGTCAGATTAGGAATGTGGGTTATGTTACCCATACAAAAGACCAAGTACAGGATGGTACACTGATGAAAACTCAGGGATCAGCCATGAATCAGAAAGGCAGAGTATCCTTCACAACTGCTCAGCAGGAAGACAGTTTGGATTTACAGTGCTGTTAAGGTTTTTTGTGATGATGCAGAAGGTCACATTGCTGTCCTCTTGCTCTACTTGTTTCTTTGCTCTTATATTTCCTGCAAATGTAAAAAGCCATGCAGGGTTGTTTTTGGGTATCAGCAGCTCACCAGAACCAGAGAAACTTTGCTGTGACATTGCATACTAAGGCAGTTCTGATATTGGCTTTAAATGAAACAAAGAGAGGCTGGTAAATGGCTGCTCTGATTAATGGCTGTTGTGCATTCTCAGACTGATAGTGGGATAGCAAAGTAACACCTTGGAGTGGAAGGGCTTGTTTGTGTCTAAATCAGAAAGGAGAGCTTAGGTCTTGCTAAGCAGTTATCACTGGGTACTCTGGTGGTAATGCCAGTCACAGAGCAGAGCAGGCAATGGGTTTTTATTGCTCTGTAGAATATTTAAATGGCTTCCATATTTGATGGGTGACAATGTTCAGAACTGGACACCCTTCATATACAGAAACCCGCATGTACTGAGGCAACTGTTTCAAAGAAAATGTGGTTTTTGGGGGTGTGAGGGATAAAACTTGTACTACAGACAAGAAGTAGTTTTCACCTTCAAGTTTTTCACTCTCTCTTTTTTTAGGCAATCTTTAAAAACTTCTACACAATCTCCAGACCAGCTATTCAGAGAAAAAGAACTTTTAACATTGTGCCATGTCAGTCATATCAAAACAAAGAGAAGCAAAAGAAGGCTCCAAGCCAAGCAGTTGCTACTGCAGTTGGTACAGCAACTGGATGTTAAGTAGAGAGTGAAGATAAAAACAAGTTTGGGGCTCAACTTTCCATACACATATGCAACCTTGTTTTCATGCTTCTTTCAAGGCAGATTGACATTAGAAGGTTGTGTTTATCTGGACATAGCTTTAAAATAATAGTAATTATGCCTTTTAGATGTTTACACTGTAAGTATATCCAGATTTTTTTCTCTGCTTTGCCTTCACTGCAGAGTTAGACTACTTTGGGGCTAGAGATATATAAAGATACTTGGCATGTGTCATTTCATTTATGCATTTTTTTGGAAAGGTGAGTATATGTACTCCAACTCTGAAACTCTTTAAATGTTTTCAATTCTGAAAGTGCTGAAGCTCAGTTGAATTCAATGGAGTATATTTTTGTTTATCTCAGTTAAGGTTGCATGCTTCCTTTACTCTCAGTCAAATCTTTGATATCAGCACGATAAGAGTTTATACCTATGGCTCTGATTTAGAAACCTAGAATGTACATAGTTCTTAATTAAAACTATCCCTCTTCATCAAAACCTGTCTTTAAATAATACTGATGCCAGTGTTGCTTTTTCTGGTTCATTGTCTAGTCCAGTTTCTACTGAGTAAGAAAAGAAATAATAGCTTATGGGTCTGTAATAACTCATGATGTGTGATTCTCCCAAGGTCTGGTGGTTCTGTACACAATATCTTAGCTTCCAGAAAATACCAGAAAAAATCAGCCACTCTATACATACTTCAGTCATTCCATGCCAGGTGCCGTACAAGGAAGAATCAAGGGTTACAGAAAACCCTTGTATAATATAGAAAAAAATAATCCAACCCCTAAAAAGGCTTCATCTGGACTGTGACATCTTCTCACATTGCTCAGAACCCAAAGGTAATTTTTGTGTATTGAGCTAAGACAAGCTGCCAGCACCAGTGACACTGTGACTTTTAGATGTGTGGTAGGGTCATGATTGGAAAACACCTAAAACCCTGGTCTTGAAAGAATCTGTGTGTGCATGGGTGGCCCCCTAAGCTTGTAGTACACAGCTTCATGCACAATGTGCCATTAAAGGATTTGTGCATCAGGAACAAATACTAGCTTTAAAAATTCACTTACTGATGGTAAAGGCATTACCCATTTGGATTAAAAAATAAATGCTTTCTCTTATGACAGGTACATGAAATATATTTTTTCTTGGCTCTAAAGGTTTTTCTGTATGTTGCTAACCATTGATTCTCTGAACACTGAATGTCAAATTCATTAGCACCGGCTTATCCACTGGAAATGGATGAGGAGGAGGAGATATGCTCTCCCTAATAGAATTAGTAACTACACTGTGGTTTTCAACATCAGCTCAGAATATATGATGCTGCTATTTGGCCTAATCTTTTGGGACATGGCAAGTTCCAGGGTATTGATAATTTCAGATTAAATTTAGCTCTTATATTTGAATTGGTCCCTCCAGCACTGCTGTCAGACTAATAGCAGCCATAAGAAAGATCTCTTCCCTTCTTAGATAAGGAACATTCAGGCAGGGCTTTAGCCCATCCCCCAAAGACTGTTACTTTCACAGCATTAACTGCATGATGACTGTGGGTAAAACACACTACATGTGTTATGTTACTACATGTTATGCTGGCCATTTCCATTTGATTTTGCAAATCAAATCGGCATGTTTGGGATCAAACTTCTTGGCTGATTGGATTAAAAGATGAGGCATTTGGATGAAGGAAATAGATTATGTACTCTCAGATCTGAAAAATGTCTAACTATTCCATTCCAGCTTCAGTCAAGTATGCCTGAAAGCAGGATTTGGCCCGCAATTGCAAGATTTGATGAATGTTATGATACTTCCTATGTACAACTTTATAGGAAATCAGGCACCTGGAGGTAAAAACTAGTGCCCTTAGGCATGCAGGATGAAATCTGTCTGTCTGAGCAAGCCTGGGGCTCGGTACACACGTTGTGTGACACAGCCTGGCACCTGGGGCACGGAGGGCAGCTGTGCTGTGGGAGGGCAGTGGAGGCAGGTGCTCTGCTGCTTCCTCTGCTCCCAGAGTGTTGCCTTCCTGGGAAGGAACCCCAGCAGACCTACTCGTCCAGCTGAGGCATGGAGCAGTAGGGATCCCTTTTGCTGTTTGCCTAGTGCTCAGTTCACCCTATTCTGACCAGACATTGACACACAGCCTTGATATCTAATACATAGGGAGGGGTTGCCAAGTTTTAGTCTCTTTATTTACAATCAACAGGGAAACATTCTGTCTGTCAGACACCTCCGTAGGTGAGGCTGAGGCTTGCACTGGTAATTAATAGAGTGGCCTTGGTGCTTGCCACTGAAATGGGTAAGTGCCTTAGAAACAGTACTTTGTAAATAAAGTAGCAAAATAGTTATGGGCGCTAGTTTTCTTCCAAGGAACACATGCCATGACTGAGAACACAGTAACCATCACATGAAGAGAATAAAGTACCATAAACCTCCCTTTCTGCTTCTATCCCAGCTCCCTCTTGCCCAGCTGTAAACACAGCCCTCTGTCCCACCCTGCAAGCTCCTTCACTGCCCCACAGAGGACTTACCTTAATCGCTGGTGGCAATGCTTCCATAGCCTCCCTTCCTTGGCATCTAGGACAGTGAGACAACATGGGCACTTCACTGGCACACTACAGAGCCAGTACTTTACGCACCCCAGAGGGAAGGAAATTGAATCAGGAGGATATTTATAGATTATTCAGATGGAATTTCTGATTGCTTTGGAAAAACAGCTACTAGGAATCAAACATGATACAGTTGTACCCTTTTCCCTCTCTCTAAAAAGATCTACACTGCAAAAAGAGGCATTCAAAATTGTGGACTGTCAGAATGAAAGTTGCTTACACATTTTTAATTCTGCTCCTCTGTACTTATGCACTATGAAAGCAGAATTCATTCTGAGCCGTTCCCACGGCCTCTTCCTATAAACGTTGTCAGACTAGATGATCAAGATGGGCCCTTCTAGTTTTGTAACCTATGGAGTTCTGATCTAAAATGACATGATCACACACCATTTTCCCCTCAGCCATGCCTACTTCAGTTGCACCAGGTAGATCTGTACTGTGGCTGAATTAGTTTGCTATCTCTGGGATAACTGTTCCATTTGTCAGAGAGTTTGTGAGATATATAGGGTGGAATGGGTAAGCCTAAAAAAAGTAAAAAAAAAATGGACAGTCACTCCTGGGAACTGGATTCTACCCTGGAGTCTGTCACATAGTTTCTGTGTAGTGTAAATTTAGACTGGCTTTCAACACACAGTCATTCATTTCTGTAGATGTAAGTTGTGTTGCTGATCACTTAATTAGAAAGGATGGCATTTAAAGTTGTAATTAAAAGCAAAACCTGTCTTTTGTATAGAGGTGCACAGAATTATAATTTCTTTGCAGAAGGACTTGAAATTTGGAATCCAAATTAGGGCAGAATTCTGATATTTATGTATCTGACAACAGAACCTCCAGCTTCCACAGTAATAAAAACGAATATGAATAATATTTGGGAATAGTTATGAACATTGGAAAAATGGAGGTAAATAACTGGGTGTTTAGAAAAGAGATCAATTGATGTGCCTTAAATAAGACAGTATCACACAACCATTTATAAAAATATAACAGAATAGGAAATAGCTAATTATTCATCTACTGCACAAAATTAGAAAATACATCTAATTTATGAAATATTCCTTTCAGGTATATGAAAATGAGTGTATATGGTTTTCAGAAACATTTTAATGATAAACAAAGCTAGATAAAGGACAAGCTCTTGGCTTATTTAAGTTGTGAGCTGTTTTAATAAAACCCATATTAGACAGAGATCTTCACTGACCCATCAATTCCAGAGAATACTCTTCACTGTGCTTTAAAATCAATAATAGCAAAGAACTACCAGAATAAATTAAAAAAGATTAGCGTGCATTATACAGAGTAACATGAAGTACTTTATTCTCAAGATTACTTTTGAGTCTATCAGTTATATTCCTTGTGCTGTCATCTGGGAAACGTTGATCAGAAATGATTCTATGATAACATAGCTAAAATATTAGAGCTGCATAATTTCCCACCCATCATGAGCATTTCTCTTGATTGTTGAGTAGTTTTTTTGAACCACTGCAGTGTTATGACAGTCATCTCGTCACAGACAGGTGTGGAACATTCCAGGGAAATAACTGCAGTCTTACAGTGCATGGACACGTATTGTTATCTGTGAAGCCGTGGATAATAGCTCAAAAGAGTGCACATATGTCTCTTAGACAGAAATAATTTTCTAATCCCTGCATCAGATTCATGAATTCTAGTACAAGGACTACAGCATATTTCCCTGGGGACTAAGGTCACTTGCAATAAGTGGCTCAACAGTCACTTTAATAGAGGAATAAAAAAATTGATCAGCTGGCCAACTCTCTTCTAGGTGTAGGGACCTTCTGAGATGCTAGGAAGAATCTGGTTCTGCTGTCAAGATGTAGCTGTGTTTTCTAAACTGCAAGAATCACCAAAGAAGGATTTTGGAAGATGTATCTGATTTACCAGTTTACTGCTCTAATATGAATTTAACAGGTGTGATACATCAACACAGTATTATGAGCTTAAAATAAATTATAGTACCCTTTATCATCAAGCAGCAAACTGCAGTGGCATATTGCACAGAGCTCAGTGTGTTCAGTCACTAGGCATTCATGCCTGCTGCCGAAAATAGAATGCCTTTCTGTCATGGGTTAATCCCTCTTTGGCTCTGATCCTGGGTAGATTACTAGTTACAGCATGCTATGAAAGAGTGCTGTGTAAGGCAAGTATTTCACTTCAGTCACTTTGCAACATTCTCTGGACAGTAGAAGTTTCTTGTGCATTTTCTTGCAATGTGGGGAACAGTTTCACTGTCTTTGCTAGTTTCCAATGTATATTTTGATAATTATTTTTTTACTGGGAATTAGAATGTTCTTAATCATAGTGCACTTTGAATACTAGGGAAGAAAGCAGTCTTTGATTTTGCCTAGGAGTTCTAATCAGTGCATGTTCATAATTAAGGCACAAAATGTATTTGATTATTTTGTATCACTTGGGTTCTTTTAAATTCTGGGAGCTTAAACTTTAGGACAAGACTGCAGTGATAACTGCAGTCTACTTTACACCGAAGGTCAGTAAGTATCAGAGCTTGGCAAAGAAAAAAGAACATTCCTTCAACATTTCTCTGTCAGAAAAATGAGTTTCTTTCAGCTGAAATTATGTCCCCATTTAAGGACCATTTCAGCAATGTTTAATGAATTGAATTTTCCTGAAATGACTCTGTGCAAAAGCCAAGTCCTTAACTTTAGAAAATTTACACTTTTGTGCCAAAACCAGACACATTCAAAGTACATGAATTTTAAGGTGGGCTAAATACTTGTTTTTATCCAATCAGGCAATTTTAAAATACTCCTGGTGTTCAAATCACTATCCTCATGACAAGCAAAACTTACAAGTTAGCAGAGCTTGATACTTAGAGAGCAGAAATGGCCCTGTGGAATAACCGTGAAAACCACTGCTCCCAGATAGTATGGGAACTTCAGGGGGAAATATTGAGACATTAGCTCAAGAGAAATGAAAATTTCACCCCAAAGACCTGAATTACTATGAATAAAGACAATTCTTAACTACATTTATCTGTTAACCTTCATGGACAGAAAGGGGAGAAACACATTATTATCTGCAGGAAATATTGAAAACGAGTGGGATATTGCACCAGGAGAGGTTTGGATTACACGCTAAGACAATTTTTTTGACGGAGTAAGTTGTAAAGCAACTACCCAGGAAAGTGGTGGAGTGACCATCCCTGGAGGTGTTTAAAAAGCATATGAATATGGTCTTTGAGGACATGGTTTAATGGTGAACATACTGGTGATCCTATTTTGGCAGCTGGACTTGATGATCTTAAAGGTCTTTTCCAGCCTTAACAATTCAGTGATCCTGGGAGTGATAGAAAAAAAAAAAATCAAAGAAATAAGGTAAACCAGGGATATTTTTTTAAAAAATATTAATGAAAAGGATTAAAGTTCCATTTCTCATAGAAGAGAAGGATCAGCATCAGGGTCACAGTAATGACTGCTGACATCAGATTTTTCAAGGTCGACTAGAGCATTTGTACTAGAGATATCTGCCAAAATAAACAATACCATATCACACCTGTCAGAAGCTACAAAATAATTGTCCTTGAGTGAGTCATGTTAACATCCATGTACTCAGCAAACCAAGCAATTATAAGCAGGTCTCTGCTCTCCCTGCCAGTCATTATAGTTATTTGTTCAATTTGTTGCTTTGCCTCAATTCTAGTTAATGTGACTTACGAGCACTTAGTGCATACTGACTGGAAAGACAGAGGAGGAAAGTGACTCTGCTGAGTGTCTGGGCAATTGTCCAAAAATCCTAAATCTATAGTGACAGACAAAATTGCTTCTGACTCACAGGAGAATGCAGGATTATGAGGAGGGATGCTGCTAGCTGGCAAGAAAACAACAACAGTGAAATTAAACAAAAAACCTAAGACTGTGAAGGAACCAAAGTTCATTTTTTCTAGGGCATGACAATAAATGCTTCTGTAGCAGTTTCAGGCACTGCTGACTGTGCTGGTATATTTACATGATGAAAAGCTCACTTTCAGTCATTTCATTTTGTAAAGCACACTACAATAGGAATTAGAAAAATGCATATTAACCCCATTATATTATATGGGAAATGAAGCAAATTATGTCCTTATGAACTTGGCTACCTGTAAGTTCATCCAGTATTCAGGTGATGACTTAGATTTTCTGAAGAGCAGATGTTCAGAAATTGGGAGACAGAAGCTGGCCAAGAGTAGCAGTGCAGGTTATAAATTCAGCATGGACAATCTGTTCTCCAAAACAGAGCTAAAGTGATTTAAAAGGTTCATCAAGGTCACTGAAGAATACTGTACAGCAGTGCTCCAAAGCACCAGCTGTCAGGACTGTCAAGTCTTGCTAACGAAGTGTGGAATCTGCAGAAAATAATACTAATGCTAATTGAAGCCTGAGTAGCTTGAAGTCTAGTAGGTCATGGCTATTGATTTATTTCCTATGATCATATCAGCTGTACAGCATGGGACAATGCCTAGTCACCTACAGTAGTAGTTAATCCATTGCTGATGCTGTTCATTCAAATATCTAGCAGGTTTGATGCCCTCCTCATGAGATGAGGAGCTTGGTTGCATATTTTTCAGATGGTGGATCACTTTTTGCTTTGCTACTAAATCCTGAACAGTGGCTTAGCTTAAAAGAAAGTGTACAAATGCTCTGAGTCCAAGAAGAGTTTGCTAGTAAAAGCTTCTTCTTGGGGGTGGTATGGGAATAATCTGAGTTAGAATTCAGGACTCAGCTTAGATCTGGACCCAGGCATAGTCTTCTTGGTTTGGGAGTCTTTGCACTGTATGGAGTAAGCTCCTTATGACCTCTTTTGAATCCAGTTGCATTTTAAACCTAAGACTGAAATTCTTTCAGGAACAATAGCCATGTCTAAGCAGCTCTCAAGAGGTTACATGAAACACATAACAAGCATCCTTAATTTCAACACAGTTTGCAGTCTGTGTGTCCTGAACATTCAGAAAACATTTATAGAACATCAGTCTGAGGTTTGGTAGTCCTCGAGTGCAGAGGTCCAGGCAGGTTCTCCACAATAAGTTATGTTGTTCCTTTAATTGAGCTTTTATACTTTACTTTAGAAATTAAATATATAGGGATCAGAACATGTCAATGGTGTTTCTGTGAGTATGTAAAAGATCTATAGGAGGGCACTTTGAGTTTTGGGAATGAGGATCTGTTTCTACCACCAAAAAGGTACAGGCCCTCAGAGCCCCTAATTAAGTTTTTACTGCTGAAACACATACTTGTCATGTCACCAGTCAGACCTCCCCTTGCTACTTGTCTCTGCTTGTACTGTACCACCATAGCAAATGAATCTATCTAGTGACAAGTTACAATTTTCCAGATTTATGCTGTGTTGGAGTAGTCCCCATGGTATCTGTTTGTACATATTTTCCAATTTAGCCTCTGAAGTAAATCTCTGGGTTTTGAATTGCAATTAGTTTCAACTAGCAAGCATTTAAATACAAAATGTTGTCTGATGAGTGTTCCAGTTGCATTTATGATCTTCAGGTTTCATTTCACACTATGAAGACTGTAAGTTTTGCTTGCCAACCAAATCTTGAATTTAAGAGTGGAATTATTTTAACTGAGCTACGCAGTTTGTTTTCTCAGTGTTATGACAAAACTTTGCTAATGTTTTATAATTGTTTTTATTTTACTCCAACATTCTCTGAGAATGGTTATCATAAACTGCTGCTAACAGATATACAACAGATACATCTCACTGACCTATGCCTGATCCTGAGTAAAACAAAAATGAGAAGTAGTTTGGATCTCAAGAAGCTTAGGATTTAAATAGGGCAGTTTAAAATGTACCAACTGATGCAAGCATGGTAAGATTTTTTTGTCCTTCCATATTCAGATCTAAATTTTCAAGGAAAGACAAGGCAAGTGACCATTCTCTGATAAAAATGGGAAGACTATCTGATTTTTCTCCAAAACATAATGCTTTTAGTACCCCTTTTAAACCACTGGCAGAACTCCATGATTTTTACAATACTTGGCTGCAAAGGACACACTGAAAGTTGTCTATTATTCAATTAACTTTTTTGAATAAGTTCAAGCTAATTATATCAAATCTGATCTTTTGGTATTTACTTTCCTTAACTCACTAGAGAAACACCTTCCTTTCAGCCACCAGAACTCCCAAGGTGGCCATCAGAAATGATTCCACCTCTGATGCTCAGCCACTATTGGCCTTTTCCCAGGAGCATGGGATATGTGACAAACAGTTGGTAACGCTGGCAAGGCAGCTGCTCCAAAGTCTGGCTTTCTGGTTAAAGTAAGAATGCTGCAGAAATCAGAGATCAGTGTGACAGTGGAGTCTGAATAAACAGGTTAAAAAAAGCTGATGTATCAAATGGGTCAGTTTTCACGTGGGACTCCTACGGTGAAGGGTTGAAACTGTTAACAACCCTTGAAGTATATATTTTTGGAAATTAACCATTTGGAAGCTTGACCCAAATGATCTCAGTCCCTGCTGCAGAGGTGGAATCCACACAGGAGCTATCTCGTGATTAGTAAACTGGGAATGTTCATAAGTTGTTTTCTTCAATTAGAAATGATTGCATGATTACAGATTTTGATTCAAAATGCCTTTAGGTGTTTAATGAAGTGTCAGATACTATATGCACTACGTGCTCTATATAGGAAGGATAGGTCTCAAAAATATTTGAAAATGAATGGTAACATACACAAAAAATTAAATTAGGAACATGGTAAATATAATAAAATGAATGAATAATGAATAATGAATAATGAACTAGTAATTTCAGTATGACAAGTTTCATGATGGTACTATACATTCTTCGCTGTCTTTACTGTTTTCAATGTCCTGTTAGAATTCACATATAGTATAAATCCAGTACTCTGACAAATTTTATTTTTCTTCCTTTTCTATTAAAAAAAAAATTGCAATCCAGAGATTTTAAGAAGAGGTAGCTTGTAAATGCGAGAATATTTATTTCCAAATTCAACATTTAAAAAATTTGCTATAAAATAATGGATGTTTAAAAACTGATAAAATATTTTTATTTCTTAATAATATTAATAATTCTTTTTATATGCGTGGAGATTAAAGAAGGACAACAGAGATACCATTATTTTGTTTTTCTAGGAGAAATAAAATTTTGATAAAGGAAAAGAAGGAAAACAAAGGTGAGAAAATAAATTGATATAGCTGTACATCTCCATTTTGCTGACCACAATTCCTGACCACCCTAAAAAAATCATTAAAATGCATCCTTATCTTAGCATAAATGTGTAACTCATGTTGTTTTAGGTGAAAATTTAAGCAGAAAAATAAGTCCTTTATTAAATAAAAATGTGATTACTCACTGGCAAAACAAAACAAGTGTTTGATCAGGACTAATCAATGAAAGTTTATGAGGACAGGAGTTGTTGGTACATCACTCGATATGTCAGCCATAACTAAAATGTTTGTATCTGCTGTAGTGTGTTCTCTAAGAACAGTTTGTTTTAGGATTATAAGCTCAGTTAAATTTTCATAATGAGAAGCAAAATTACTTGATCTTTCACCAATCAAAGCTCTCAAAGACTATTTGGCCAAATCTAAGCAGGCAAGAAATCCTGTTAAACTGTTGAAGCAAAATCCTGTATTATGCCTGTGTGGCCTCTTTTTCTCACTATTTAAAAATGAATTTAATGACTCATTAGATATCACAGTGGCAGTTCTACCCTACTTCTTGCAAAAGAAAAACACTATAAACATAAGAGGATTATACTATCATTAGGACTCCTTCTGAATTAATAAGCTTAGGAGGGACCTTAATTACAATAAGCAGAAGATGAGTTACAGTAGAATATTTGACATGGTACCTTGAGTCTAGTTTACAATGTCTCCCTGCAGCCCATTTGGATGATGTGGTTTAGAAGGCTCCCTTTTGTCTCTAAAGCTAATTAGAAAAGGCTCTATTTAGACAAATTTAATACTGCAACTAATGAAAAAAGATCAAACTATCTGGCAGCTGCTGCTCAGAATATCTTATTCAGTCAGCATTTATACTCCCCTTAAATTCTGCTGCTATCCAGTGTTGTGTAAGGGTGTATTTTTCCAAAAGTAACTATTTATAGTGACAGTTAATACTAGGGCAAGAAAACAGTACTCAAAACAGGCATGTACTTTGCTGTAGAATATCACTCAGTTACACATGGAGCTCTGCAGGTTGTATCAACCACTTCCCACAACTCCTTCCTGAGGAATGAAAGAAAGTTCAGAATGGATATACAACCATCCTGCACGGATGAATGGGGAAGGGATTGTGTGGATAAACAGATGTTCTGTCTTATGTGGGATTTTATGTTTGATCCTTCTAGGGCAATGGACAACAAACACTGTCTTGTCAGACAAGCAGTTCCCCACCGTAGGCAGAAGATACTGTAACCACCTTCTGAATCTCTTATTTTAACTTGAGCAGAAGAGTCTCAGGATTGGCAATGTCATTTAGATTATTTTAAAAGTGTTTACCTGAAAAAAACAATGGAGATATAACTTCTCACTTGTAGTATTTTGAAACTTGCAAAACCACATAACTGGACATCTGAACAGAAGGTAGAACAACTTGGGGTTCTTTAACACATCAGCACAAACGTGTTTTCTTTCACAAAAATTGTGGCAGAGACAGGGAATTTTCTAGTGCTTAATGATTTTTCTTATGAGTATTAGGATAAAGAAATACTTTAAAAACATTTCAGAGAGTATAAATAGGAGCTAAAGCATTACCATTTTAACACAAAATGAATTATTAATACTTTATCCATGATTTAATGATCATATCATATCCCATTACAGGAAGACCCTTCGCTTTGTAAGGAATTGCTGCCTACAATATGTGAGTGAAATAAACTTACAGTATTTTAGATACACCTTCCTACTTGGATTTCTAGATATCAATATATGACAAGTTATGGATGTATTGTGTACCTCAAAATTATAGATAGATAAACTCAGGGCAGGGGTCAGAAGGCAATATTTTAAAAACAAGAGGTCAAATGTGTTTTTCTATAGTACAGTTCAATATTAATACTCCTAAACAAAAATATATCTGGTCTTTAGGTTTGGGTTTATATTAAAAGTAAAATTTCAAAAATTGTCTTCTTAACTCAAGATGCCTTTTTTTTTTTTTTTAATACACAATTAACTGAAGAGCTTATATATAATTTAATTTTAATTGGATTTTAAACTCCATGTAATTTTAAAAATGTAAATCACATTTCAAAAATTCATAATGCCTTTTGGAAATTTTAACCATAGGTGCAGTAATTTGAAAATATCATCCAAATTGATTTTTTCAGGAGTCCCATTTCCATAATGACAGAACTTATCTATGAGGTGTTTTCATTCTCAGTTAAGTGTTCCTAACTCTATATGAAAAGTCAGTGCACAGTGGATGTATGTTACTATGAATGTCTCTTATAGAGTAGCACATAAACTGTCTTCTCCTTGTTCATAGAATCAGTCATTGTAAGATTTCTACCACCAGTTTGCACAGCAATAAACTCTTAAACAACTGCAGCAAACTTAATAAATCTTGTTTACTCATCCTCTGAACACCATCTTTAGCCATGCTTAGAATAGTAAAGACCTAAATGATATAGTTAGTATAATCATTAGAACTGAAGAGTCCAAAGCCCTCAATTTTTCATGTTTGTCTAAATAGTAATGAACAGATAAAGTTGGAATTAGGTTGATTATCACAGCAGAAACAATGTAACAACAGCCCAATTTTAAAAGGAAAAAGAAAAAAAATAGCCAGTCCATCTTATTACTTAGATTTACCAATTCATTCAATGAACACAGATCCTGATGTATTGGCACTGGACTGTGTGAGTTACAGTTGTTCCTTGTGTTATAGAAGAAATCCATGTATACCAGCATCATTAGGTACAAAATTTTGTCTCAAGACTGTGAATCATTCAGTGTTTTGTTGCTTGACCTTGCTTTTCTGTCTGTTTGCATGTCTGAAACTGTGTGTTGATCTTGAGGTTATTTCAGCTGAAGTGAGCTTGCTGGGCTCCCTGGTGAGCAAGGCTGCTAGGCAAGACAGTTGCATGGCATTTGGCTTAATTTGTTGACACTAAAAATCCCTGAGTTCAACTCTGATGGAAGACAGTTCATGTAATGCCCCTGTGAGGGACTTGAAGCATTCTTCATGTAGAAGCTTCAGACCAGAAAACAGTGTTTTAATACTAGATTAACAAGAAGTTATAATGTTTTGGTAGTCCTTGTTTTAATGGATATCTGAATTTTACCTTGTGGTTTAGCACTTTTTTATACACCCTACAAGCAGTTGAAAAAAATTATTACATTTTAAGGTTTTATTTCATTATTCAAAATACAGATTGCAGTAAGTTGCACATCTAAAAAAAAAGTGCTTATCATGCCTGTCTGCCCAAAAGACATTGAATAATCTCTGGATTTATTTTTGCATGGCTAGCAGTTATAGAAAAAATAAAGAATTTAGAGCAGTACTTACTGGAAAATGAAGACAATATTTCTGTCAGCATCTTATTATGTAGAAAAGATTAAATAAATCTTATGGTTTCTGATTTTCTTTCATTACTAGGGAGTCCTAACAATCATCCTCTGCTTTCAATTCAAGAATCAATTCCTCAATCTCTGATAAAAATTTAATTTCCAGCAAAAACTATAAGAAAAAAACTGCTATTTTTGGTATGCTACTTATATATAATTTTCATGAAAATGAAGAAATGTGTGCCAGATAAAAATCCCTGCTGCTACCTATTCTCCATGTACCCAATCCCCTGAGCTGGAAGGCAGAGACAGGAGGCAGAATGGAGCCCCTAGGATCTGAGGGGAAATTCTCAGAGCCTGTTCTACCACACAGACAGGCACAAGTCTATGGGGCCAGATGGAACCCACCAAGGGTATCAAAGGGGGTGGCATAAGTGCTCCCTGAGGCACCTTCCATCATTTACCTGCAGCCCTGCACAGCTGGGGAAGGCCCAGTTGATGGGAGGTTACCAAAGGTGATGCCCACCTACAAGCAGGCTGGAAGGATGGTGCAGGGAACCACGGGCCTGTCAGTCTCAGTGCCAAGGAAGGTCACAAAACAGACCAGCTTGAGTGCCAGCATGCTGCACATACAGGGACAAACAGGGAATCAGGCCCAGCCAGAGTGGCTTCATGAAAGGCAGGTCCTGCTCCGGCAACGGGATCTCCATCTATGACCAGGAGACCTGCTTAGTGGCTGATGGAAACACTATGGATATTGACTCCCTGGGGTTTAGTCAAGCCTTTGACAATGTCTCCCACTGCCTTCTCCTGGAGAAACTGCTCATGGATTGGATGGGTGCACTCTTGTCTGGGTAAAAAAATGGGTGGCTGCACCAGAAACTGAATGAAGTTAAATCCAAATAGTCACTGCTCACAAGTGTAGTACCCAAGGGCTCAGAACTGGGGCCAGTCCTGTTTAATATTTTTATCAATGATCTGGATGAGGACATTGAGCACACCCTCAGTCAATTTGCAGATGACACCCAGTTGAGTGGGAGTGTTGATCTGCTGGAGGGCAGGAAGGCCCTGCAGAGGGATCTGGCCAAGGCCAGTAGTATAATATTCAACAAGACCAAGTGCCAGGTCCTGCAATTGGGTCACAAAAACTCCAGGCAACATTACTGTCTTGGGATACAGGGCTGGAAAGCTGCCCAGCAGACTAAGAACCTGGAATGATTGGTTGGCAGGAAGCTGGACAGGAGCTAGCATGTGCCCAGGTGGCCAAGAAGGTCAGTGACATCCTGCTTGTACCAGAAGTAGTGTGGGCAGCAGGACTAGGAAAGTGATTGACCCCTGTATTGGGCACTGGTGAGGCCACACCTTGAATCCTGTGTCCTGTTCTGGGCCCCTCAAAACAAGAAAGACATTGAGGTGCTGGAGTGTGTCCAGAGAAAGGCAGCAGAGCTGGGAAAGGCTCTGGAGAACAGTTCATATCAGCAGCAGCTGAGGGAGCTGGGGTTTTTCAGCCTGGAGAAAAGGAGGCTCATGGGGGACATTATTGTTCTCTACAACTACCAGAAAAGAGGATGTAGGAGGTGAGGGCTGGTCTCTTTTCCCAAGGAACAAGTGTCAGAATGAGACAAAATAGCCTCAAGTTGCACCAGGGAAGTTTTATATTGTATATGAGAAAAAACTTCTGCAGGGAAAAGGTGGTCAGACTTCCCAGGGAAGTGATGTAATCACCAGTCCTGGAGGTATTTAAAAGACATGTAGATGTGACACTTAGGGACATGGATTTGTGGTGAACATAGTGGTTCTAGATTAGCAGTGGCATTTGGGGACCTTAGAGGTCTTTTCCAGCCTTAACAATTATATGGTTTTATGTTTTTACAGACACTCTGCAGTTTCATCCCTGATCTGAGATTCCCCTGTTTCTGTTCTAAGTGTTTTAAGACTCCTAATGATGTTCAATGTGACAAAACACTAGCACTCTGCCATCTGGTCTGAACACCCATTGAGATGTAGATATTAATTGACAAGAAATAATTTTATATTATTTCTGAGGAACTTGTAGGGCATACCCACCTAGATCCCCTGGGAAAATTCAAATAGAATGCCACTGGGATTACAAACCCTAAACAGGTGGGTACAACAAAGAAGCAGGTTAGAGAAGGGGAGGGAGATAAATTAGCAACAGAAGTACCAGAACTATGAATTCCTGATCAAATAAGAGCAGCAACAACAGATCTTTATAGGCTCTGCTGTCTAGAGTTCTTCTTTCCGAGTGTCCTATAGCAGAAAAGAATTTGAAGAGAAACCAAGAGGAATAAAGTAATCACTTTTATAGAGGGGATTTGAAACATCATGCTAGCCTATATCAAGAATGAGAAAATCAGTGCATTATTTAAAGACTTTTACAGTTAGACCTTTGTCTTAAATATGTTATGTCAAGGGTTTATTTGTTTTTTTCAACTGCATGATTTTTTCATCTTCTTCTTGCTGGTCCATAATGAAAAAAATAACAAAAAACATTGTGTGTCCCAGACCCTCCAGTCCTCAAGGTGGCTGTGCTCTTGCAGCCATGTTTTCATAGAGAAGAGATCCTTGAAAACCACCCACCTCCTGTCCATGGTCTGACAGCCACCTTATGCAATCAGCCAACTCCATGCACAGGAGAGAGCCTCAGGCTCTGCCCCAGCCACTGGCCCTCAGAAGCCACCATGTGCCCTCACCTCAGGTGGCAGAGTCAGGCTGAAAGAGAGAAGACTGAAAATACAGAAAGACAGGGGTGGAAAGCTAGATAGCCCTTCCTGTCATTCCTCCAAAAAGCAAAGCTGTGATAAAAATTAATTAAAATAATGAAGGAAAAGAAAGACCTGAAGGGAGGAAGCTGCCTGGGAAAAATAGGGTTTAGTCTAGTTCTGAATGGCTTACATGCCAAGAGCCTGGAGGAAATAGGGTACAGGGTAGGAAGCCCAGTTCCATTCAGGATACCTGCACTGGACTTCTTTGTGTAGAATATTTGATGATTGCCTTTAAAAATCCTGCCTGGCTTGTTGGATGACTGGGAGATGCTCAGAAGTTATATACAGACCACCTCTGCAACTTTCTAACCTAGGATCTGAAGGAATTAAGAAGAATGACACAGTCTTCAAAGTCCCATAATTTTTCTGTTAACTTGCCCATATGCCTTTTTAATCCAGGTAAAGAAATCCATGAGGCAACTCAGAGTCATTCATAGCAAAACATTTTAGTAAGAACTGTCTTTACTGTGAATCTATTACCTGCTTGTTTCATTCATTTTCCCCTAATATTTTTAGAGTGATATCCTCATCAAAATGAAATCCACTGAACATATCCAGATACCTGATGACAAGCTTAAATATTTTGTATACCTGCCTTTGCAGCATACAAAATACAGAGGAGTAGAAAATGTTTTGTTGTAGGGCAACAGTTGAGTGAGAAACAGAAAGAGGATGGAATGATTTGAATCACAACCAAAAGAGTTCCTGCTAGCACCATTGTGTTGATGTGACAGATATGGTCTGAAAACATCAGGAAGTGATAGCCTGGGTGATGCTCAAAATTGATAAGCTTTTCCATAAAATGCTATCTTTGATCCTAAACTATCACATAGACAAGAAAATCTGCTAACACCCTCTGCAGAATGTTAGCTATAATAATTTCTCACACAGACACTTCAATTGTAAACATTTTAAAACTTCATTTTGTTAATGAGCAAAAACGAGCTTGCCTGTCACTTCCAAAGCTGGTTGTGTGACATAGTGAAATACTTGCAGAGTAAATCATATCTGTGATCCAAAAGCTGCACAGTTCTGGAGCTGTGGCTTTAGCCATGTGGTAGAAAAGCTTTGTTAGAAAATGTACTCTAAACACTGATTTTCCTTTTGACACAGCTTTCCTTTGAACTCCAGGTTTCAAATCCTCTCCTGGAGTGAAGTTTGTAATTCACTGAGTTTAAGTCACATACTTTGACATGAATTACACTGTTCACTGAACTGGAGTAACTTCATAAATAATCCTTATTCCCTGGAGAGTCCAGTCTATTCATCATTCCCTTCGATGTTTTCTCCCATGCAGATTAGCACACACAGGATTAAAAAAAAAAAAAAAGATGCAACCAATAAATGAATGCTAGATCTTTGTGAAAGGTGATAATAGTGCCATTCCTCATACTACAGACTGGAGAATCTGAATTATACATTACAGACATCTTACCCATTCTGCAGTGTCTGTGTTGAAGGCCATTATCTTCAATCCTTTGGGAATTGCCAGGAAGTAAAGACATGGAAACTTAGAAGAAAAAAAAAAAGAAGAAAAAAGAATTAAAACTTTTTTGGCTAGAAGCAAATTTTAGTTTATTATTCAGCTCAGCTCCACTGTGTTCCACTTTCAAAGTTTCACTAGCTGTTCCACTTAAAAAGCATATGATAACATGGAAAATAAAGACTCCTTTAAAATAATATTTCTTCAGGAGGACAGATAAGGTCTCTGGACTTCTGTCTAACATGAAAGAAGATGGATTTGCTGAAATAGGTTGGACAGTGTTCACTTAGATTTTCTTACATCTATGAAACAAGGATAGTTCACCAAATCTTATAGCTCTTTATGCTGGCAAGCAGTAATTTTGTCTAGACCAGGAGGTTACTTGCTTTTTGACTCATATTTCCACATGAAGTAGATTCAGAACATGCTTCAGATCACTCTCTTTAAGAGCCTCATGTATGAGGTTTTATCCACATATAGAGAGTTTACAGATATTAACTTCCTTCCTGTGATACTTCAGGCAGATGTTGTGGCTTTTTTTCCCCTCTTTCCACGGGCCATTCATGATGGCTCATTGACAAGCAGCACTTTCTCCCCAGAGATTCAGGCTCTAATATGACTTGTCCCACACTTTTAGCAGTCTGCACCATCTACTCATGCTGAAATGCCATCTGTGTGCTGGGTTTCACTGTCACTGTACACACTTTGACAGGATGTGCACTAGGAAGAGAAATAAGCGTTGTTGAGTCTGATACTGATTAGTGTTTAAAACAAAAAATATTTGAGAATTTTAGCCCACTGAGAGAAAAAATAACTATTATTTTCCTCTTGTAATAGAGAATTTTTTTCAAAAGAATCATAGAGGATTTTTCTGCCCATTGATTTCACCATTTTTTTTCAGTCTCAGAACAGGAAATGTCAGAAGACAGCTTTGTCAGAGGAAAAGCATGTCGTTTTTCTGTTCATGAGTAAAGTCACATACTATTGTGTGTGAATATATTTATGACTGGCTTTTCTTGACTGCATAGTAATTGAAAAGGAAACATTATGTAAGTAAACTAGAGCACAATGGGGTTTGGTATGGACTAGAAAAAGGATTTACATGTTTGTGGGGTTTGCTTTTGATCCTTTCACATCTGCATTTCTCTACGTTCAAAAAGCAACATTTCAAATGAAGAAAGTGCTTATTGCTCAGAACTCCTCTAGTCTAGTAAATAATAGAAACACTTTAAAAAAAGTCTGTTCTGCACTAATCAGCAAATAAATCACATCTTTTCTGGAAATTCAATCTGTTCTTTAGTAGGCAGTTTGCATTTAGATGAGAATAACTCAGAATTTCAAATCCGAATCATTCCATCAAGCCAAGCTTCTCTCATCAAGACAATATTTTTCATAACTTTGTAGGGAACAAATTATAAAACTTCCATGTAAATATTAGATATTTTAACTTGTAATTACACATAAAATAAAACAACAATAGGACAAAAGCCTAAACATAAATGACATTTATCACTGAACAGCTTGTATGAGGATAACTTTCGCCACTTCACACTCCAGTGAAATAGTACCTTGATAAAATGGTTCACTGGAAACAGATGAGAGCTGTTGGGATAAAATGCCTGTAGCAAGTTTAAGCAACATCCAATCTATCTCATCTAAACCTATGCCTGACAGCACAGAAAGTAGAAAGGCTCTCACAGTCGTTCTGTTGCTTATGACAGCACAGGTAACATATGTTTTCTGATTAACTTTTGGTATGGTAGAAGCTGCTGCAAGCTAAGAATCTGCTATTTATTTCAGGTAAGGGAAGGAGCAGTTGAAGAACAAAATATCATAAAATAAGGCAAATTTATTGCCTCTGTCAGAACTTTTCTGTCTGAAAAACAAATTGAAGAAAAACACATATCGGCATTTCCATTTCTTAAGACTTGTGTTCAGATCTTGAATTTGTACCAAAAGTTTAAAGGATTAAGTATTGACAGAAAAAAAAAACAAACAGTGAACCCAGAAACATAGTCAGTACTTTATATAGGAAAATGCAGGATGATAACCAGACCTCTGTTACCTCAGGGAATATAATAAAGCTTCTGCTTGATTAAAAACAATGCCCTAGTTTCTTCCTTCTCCGTTTTTATGGAAGATAAATATTTGAGAAAAACAATACTGATGGATTTTTTCAGCCTAAAAGGAGAAAGGAGCACCATCTCAAAAACCAGTTTTCTTTTCATCTGTACCCTAAAAGCTCATGAAAGTTAGCAGAGATTAATCAAAACCAATCATAAGCAAATCTGAACAAGCTCAGTCTTGCATCAACTAAAACATTCATTTATTGTCAGGTATTCAACCTCTTAGATTCAGTTGGGTTTCCTTCTATTTCACTGCAGCAGCTGTAAATAAAATGTGTCTAGCACAATTGTGGGTTCACCCTTTGAATTTTAGTTTTTGCTGACATCTTGAAAACACCAGCTGTTATACGTCTTTAAAGGATGAATATATTCTGAACATGCCAAGAAAGAGATTATATAATATCTTTTCTTGACCGTAACTGTAGTCTAGAAGTCATCCCTGAAAACATCCCACTTCTCAGATCAAACCTTTTACTCAAATACCTGGTACAAGAAGCCACCTGATGTTTGCACATCAATTACACCTAATTGAAGAAAAAGAGAAGATATTTTGAACCAATCTAAACCACACCATGAATTGGTCCTCTGTCCAAGTTTTGCAAAACCACACCTAAAACTGTGTGTTCAGCCCTGGGTTTCACCACGGATATTTGACAATATCCTACAATTCACAAGGACAAACTTCCTTTGATGCAAACTTTGTCACCTATTAAATACACACAGAGTGTACATATCTAGGTAAACTCCTGACCTCTTGAAATTAAATTATCCTCTTCCAGTGCATCAGATTTAAAATGATTTTACAAATTGGGATAAGCTCAATTTATCCTAGTTTTTCAGATTAAATATTATTAAAATCGTCCCTTTTTGGAGTCACCTTTCTGAAGCCTTCCTGTTAAAATGTCCTTCAGAGTATTATCAACATTTGTCTAGCTTTGGGACATTAGGAAGCATTAAACAAAGAAAACCAATGAAAAAGGGAACTGTGTTTTACTTGAATATTCCTGGTTTATTTCTTAATTATTTTTTTTCAATGTTATAGATTGCATTGGTACACCTATGATTGGATTATTATGGATTAAAGTACTTAACCAGAGGCAATTTTTAACTGTATTCTGCCTTAAATGCAATTAATTGTTTTGGATATAAACTCAATGAATTTATAAAAATGATACTGCTCAGTCTAATTGGAAATACCATTTAATGTTCAAATATCATTTACTTTTTTTTACTTTGACAAAACAGAAATAAGTGTTATTTTTTTACTGACATAACGAAAACCAGGATTGCTCTCCACATCCCTTTTGCAAACCTCATTTTGGTACAAGTATCTTGTAGTTTCAGGACTGGTAAAAGAGTATTAAAGCAGTTTGCAAAATTTCAGGACAAAACTAAAACCACTGGAAATAAGACACTTTACAAAACTAGATATCACATGCATGTATAGATGCAAACATCTTTGCTTACTACTTATAAATTCATAGTTTTATTATTAAAGGTGTAATCCTGGGACAGTTGCCTAAGAGAAATTAACATGGCTTCAAATTGGTTATCTAAATGTTCAGATTTTCTACAAGCAAATAAAATAGGTGATCTCCCTACCTAAGAGTGAACAGAAAAGTTTTGGGATGGAAAATAGAAAAAGTACAGGTTTGGATTTTTATTTGTTTTTTGCTTGATCTTTTTTCATATATATAAGATTCCACATTGAGCTTATTGCATTAGTAACAAACTATTTCTTGGAAAAGGATTTTGCACTGATGTTTCATGGTACTTGACATACTTTTATCGACTCCAGAGATCAGGAGCTATTAGAGAAACCCTTCAGTTCAGATTATATTTTCCAAAAAAGCCAAAATGAAATAAGTAGGATGGAAGAACTCTCATCAGTCACAGGCAATGGTACAGAACTCTTCATACAGAGTTCCCTGCACCTGGGATGGAGCTTCCCTGGATAGACACACAAACCTGGGAATGAGAGGCTGGGGAGCAGCACTGTGGAAAGGGCCCTGGGCATCCTGGTCTGTGGTAAGCTGAACATGAGTCAGCAGTGCCCTGGCAGCCAGGAGGGTCTCATGCTTCCCTTGGAACAGTGTTTCACCATGTTCTTTCTCCCTTTTCCTTTAAATTCCATTCTTGACTCCTTCAATATCTCTTTCTGCTACACCTGGCATTCAGCTTTCACTGTTGACCAAATATCTTTTCTTCACATAATTTTTTTCCTCTCTTACGTAACTTTCCTTGAAGTGAGAAAATGATACAAGAATTGCCTTTCAAACATGAATGAACCATTATCAACCACTGTGTCATCCAAAGCAGAGAAGTGAATTGATTTGGGGAAATTAAATATTGATGCTGTGCTCTCAGGGCCAGCACAAAACTAGGCAATTTTGCAAATTTTGCATGGCCCTCTGAGAATTGGTGTGAAAAGATATTTAAGTATAAGTAGGACAAGAGAGAAATCTTTAACTGCCACAGCAGGATTCTAAATTATGGTGTGCTAGTTTTGGCTGGGATATAGTTAATTTTCTTCACAGTAAATAGTAAGTAGTCAAGTTTGGGTTTGTGCTGGAAACTGTATTGATAATACAGAGGTATTTTTGTTACTGCTCAGCAGGTCTTGCTTAGAGCCAGATCCTTTTCTCTTATCACCCCACCCCACCCCACCAGTGAGGGGACTGTGGGTGCACAAGAGGTTGGGAGGGGACACAGCTTGGACAGCTGACCCCAGGTGGATCAAAGAAATATTTTATACTGATGGCAACATGATCAATATATAAAGAGTGCTCAGAAAGGGGAAAGGGGAGAAGGTTTCCAAGTTTCCTTTGTGCAAGAGGGAGTCCTGCTTTCCTAGGAGTGGCCACAGAAAGTGCCGAATGAATTTCTTGGTTTTTTGCTTTTCTTGCATATGCAGCTCCTGCTTTCCCTATTGACCTGTCTTTATCTCAACTCACTATTTTTTTTACTTTCACTGTTCTGTTTCTCTCCTCCACTGCACCTCAGAAGGGGAACAAGCATCTACATGGAGCTCAGTCACAGGCTGGGTTTGAAACACAGCACAGGAGTTCTTGTGAAAAGTCTCACACAACTCCACAGAATGTGAAATGGTAAAGAGCACAGGATCCTTTGCACTACATTTGCTCAGCCAGAAGTACAGACAATTAGATTGCATTTGAGTATGTGTAATTGTACCTGCATGAAGCAAATGTGAAACTGCATGCGAATTTTATTTGGAGCTGGTCCTCAACATGGAACAAACCAAAGGTGTTCCCTTCATGGGCTGCATAAATAACTAGATGGTACAAACTTCTGGGCTACTCATCAGTCAGAGAAGGTAATTCTATGGAAAAGTTTTGGGTTTTTATACATTATAAGGCAGAATGTTAATTTTTGTACTAGCAGTTCTTCTCTAATTTGCATTATGAAATAATAACAAGCTAGAGAATACAAAGATTTATCAGCTGTGATTTAAGTTGGGCACTAGCTTTTAGATCAAAAAATGAAGAGCCTTCTACTTCAGTGGTTATTCTTTCACACAAAAAAATTGTGGCCTCAATCCCTATTATACATTTGAAGAACACTTACGTCATCTAAATATACTTCTCTACAGAATATTAAAATGTCATCCACCCTGTGTGTGTGTACATGAATGCACAGAAAAGGACAGGTCAGGAAGCTCTTACAATATAGACACACTTGTTTGTATTAGGAAGGGACACATTGAAAAGTAGGCCCCAAGCTATGAACTCACATTCATAAATTGGGAACAGTCTTGCCAGTGCTGTGTGGTGCTCACCAACAATGCTTTTCCTAATCTTTATTTTGTGTCAAATTCAGAAGCATTTATTTTGTGGCAAATTCAGAAAATATATCCACTACTTACACTAGTGGATATATCTTGCATTTATTTCCGAAAGAGGGCTGACTTAAAAGACAACTTTGCAATTTGTATCTACTAAAAAAAGGTTCCTTGGTTTTCTTAAAGAGAATATAATGAACCCACTTGATCAGCTCATTAATTTAGCATCAATGTTCACTTAACTATTTCACAACAGAAAAGTTGTCTCCTATTCTTCCTCTGTATTCTTACTTATAGTTCCTTCTGTGAGCAAAACTCATTTGCACAGTTATATTAAAGAGGTAATATATTGCAACAATATAAATGACTGCAAATTTGATACTGCAGTCTAAAAAGAAGCACTCTGAAGCAAAATCATCAGCTCTTATATGTGTTTTTCATTTAGAATAAACTGTATTTTTAAGAATACTAAATTAAAAATTAAATTTACTGAATTAAAAATTGCTCAAAGTCAAGATAACCTAAAAGAGGAAAAAACCCAACCCAAAACAAAAACTAAAGCTATGTGTTGTCTTATTTTCCCTCATTTAAATATTCTGTGAAATATCAAACTTTTGAACTTTACTAAAGCATCATAAAACTCTTTTTCAATAGTATTTTATAATATCAGTTCCGTATTATCATTCTGCATTAGCCTTCTCTACTCTCATCAAGCTGATCTCTTTGATTACTAAATATATTTGTTTTTCTAAATTCAAAAACTACTTCAGCAAACATTAATTTATGAAAATAGCTATATTTAGTGTCCCTACTTCATCAACTGCCAGTTTTTGAGCCTTTTATTTTTCTTTATATTAAAATGAGTATTCTGATACTGAGTATTATCTGCAGCTCAATTTGCAATATATCTTTTTGTTTTTTGTACTTTATAGTTCCTACATCTTTCTCCTTCCCAGACTCTCAATATTGTTTTCATTTTTAAAAGCCTTCTGTTTATTGCTTCCACTAATCTTTAGATCTCTGCTTAACCTCATTGCCTGCTATTGCCCTTTTCTACATTTAGATTTAACCAGCATGTCAGTTACAGTCTCTCCAGAAGATTTCTTACCAAAAAAAAATTGCACATGCATGTGTTATTCATGGTGCCACAGCTTTCCTCAAATTATGTGCCCTGAAAATCTGCACTCCTCCCATTTCTATAGGATATGTCAATAGAAGTGGAGAAAAAACAGGAAGTAAATAGTTTTTATTGCTGTTTTTGAAAAATGTTCCTTCCTTTAAAAAAACCTCACAAAAATCCTTGTACCTCTACATTCCCTGTAACTTATGATAGAGTATGGAGAGAAAGACAAATCACGAATGGCAAATGTGTTTAAGCCCATGACAAAGAGAAGTGCCTGAAAAAAGTCTAAAAGGACTTAATAATCGTGCACAACATGCATCTGAGAGGATAAGTGGAATTAGAAATGAATCCTGAAGTCTCGGAATAGGGGTAATTATGGCCATCTTTTCAATGTTGTTTATTGCCAGAGTTATTTTTTTTTTTTGGTAGTTTTAGTGTGTCACACTTTGTGCAATCTTCTTTCTTTCATTGCTTTCAGCTAACTCCTCTTGGTTATCATTACCTACAGTTAAATATGCCTTTTTGGCAATCTCTAAAAGAAAACCATTGTGAGTTTTGTTGACCTTGAAATCTTGAGTATACAAAAAATATTGAAATCATAATTCCAGAGTGTCTCTGAATATTGTTCATTAACTTGTGTGGCACATTTTCAGACACACCTCAGCCTTTTAGAATCTGTGTTGACAATTTTTCTCACTGCTATATCATGTAGTGGTGGCTAAACCTTATCAACCCATACTTCTGCAAAAGTGAACTTTAAAGCCTGGAGCTGTAAACTCCTACTGCCTGATTTGACCATTTCCTCACCTGAATCACCATGCCTAATCTCAGAATTTTCACCTCCTTTATTTAGACATCCCCTTTACCTTGCTAGTGGTATGAGAAGCCCATACCCTTAATTAACCATCAATAATTTTGTATTGGGTTTGTGTGTCCAGGCTTTTGTTGTGGGGGAGGCTACAAGGGAGGTTTCTTTGCTTTGCCAAGAGCAACCCCTATGTCTGAGATAGCCAATGCCAAACCAAGGCTCCAAGACAAACTTGCCAGTGGCTTATGCTGAGCCCATCAGAAATGGCATTAACACCTCTTTAAGAACATGTTTCAGAAGGATAAAAAGATATTCTGCAGAAGTAATTGTAGCCAGAGAAGACAGGTGTGAGAATATGTGAGAAAAACCATTCTGCAGACACCAAGGTCAGGGGAGAAGGAGGAGGAGAAGTCAGTCGAGCTGCTGGAGCTGAGATTCCCCTCCAGCCTGTGGTGAGGACCATGGTGAGGCAGGATGTACCCCTGCAGCACATGGGAGTTCATGGGGAAGCAGAGATCCACTTGCAGGAACCTCATGAGAAGGTTCATTCCTGAAGGAGGCTATGACCACATGGTAAGCCCACACTGGATCAGGCTTCTGGCAGGAACTGTGGACTTGCAGGGAGAGGAGACCATGCTGGAGCAGGTTTCCTGGTGGGACTTGTGACTTTTTAGGGGACCCATGCTGGAGCAGCCTGTTCTTGAAGGACTGCATCCCATGGAAAAGTACCCATGCTGGAGCAGTTCATGAGGAGCTGCAGCCTTTGGAAAGGACTCAGCTGGAGAAGTGTGTGGAGGAAAGCCTCCTGTGAGAGATTTTCATGTCCTTTGCCACTCACTGGAGCAGGCAAAGGACTCCTCTTCCTTAGGAGGAAGCAGCAGCAGAAACAACATGCAAAGAACTGACTGTAACCATCATTCCCCTTTGCCCTGCATTGCTGGCAGGGAGAAGGTAGACAATCAGGAATTAAGATAGGCTTGGGAAGGAGGAGTGGGGAGAAGGTAGGTAGAAGGTGTTTTTTGATTTATTTCCCATAATCTTGCTCTGATTTTGATTGGTAATACATTCAACCAATTTCTTGAAGTCAAGTCTGTTATGCCCATGATGGCATAACATCCTTATCTCTGCTCTGCCCTTATCTCAACTCATGAGACTTTTGTTAAGTTTTCTCTTCCCTGTCCAGTTGAGGAGGGGAGTGATAGAGTAGCTTTGTTGGGCACCTGGCATGCAGCCAAGGTCAATCCATCACAAATTTATTCACTTCTTGTAGCTTGAATGTTTTGAAATTAGTACAAAGGAAAAAAATTCTGTTGATGTTGCTGGAAGTGGTGCTGGAATATGTCAGCCAGTAGCAAAAATTTTATATTCAATATGGAATATGGTTCTCAGCTCTCTGGATGTGGAAGCTTCTCAAACAGCCAAACTCATGTAGCTCTACTGAAAAAAGAAGTGGAAATTTACATTTGGAACTGGAGGACACGGGCCAGTTCCTTGGGAGCCAGAGGTAGTCCTCTTCCAAAATGCAGAAAGAGTACTATGAGCAGATGGTGTTATAGCTGCATTTGGATAACAAAACGTGGGGTTGCATAACCCATCTTTATTCTTATGCTTTAAACAACCATTTCCCCTACCCTTGTGAATCATCTCACTTGAAAGTCTCTTGAGCCCCTGTATTTCATCAGTGATTTTCTGGCTTGCTTCCTTCAGCCTGCCTCATTTTTTAATTTGCTCTGTACTCTTACTTGAGTTCTTTCGTTAGACAATCAAGAAAAAAAAATCCTTTAGAGGGATTAGTAATAAGTCTTAAGGTTGTGTCAAGCAAGCTTATGGTAAAAGGATTTCTTAAACATACCATGCATTAGTGAAAGTGATTGGCTAAAAAGGTGTGCACTCTTTATCTAGTGCCTGCTTCTCCACAGCCTCCATCTCTTCAGCCAGTAAGCAGAATTGTTTATCTGGCATCTGCAGAGTATACTGTTACAAATGTGAGAGTTCCAGCTTAGGAAGACTAGTGCAATTTTATTATAGCTATTTTTGAGAGGTTTTGTCTTACCAAAGGACCGTGGTCCTACAGGTGCTGTTGTGGCAGTCTTTGCTTATGTCACTGCACACTTGTTTATTTCTAATCTCTGCTTATAACCCTAATGCACACCGAAGCTGAGTTTGTGTACCATGTCAATAATCACCTGTTCATTTTCAAATGCATTGTGCTTACAACTGACTTCCCTGATTTTTCAAAACACTAAACATTTGTAAAATACAGCTTTCAATTTAACAGCAAAAATCCAAAGCTGCAGAATTAGAGTTCAGTTTCTGACATGTGTAATGAGTCTCCCAAAACACAGATACTCCACTTTTTGTCCTGAGAGTGTTCACACCCAGCACAAAGTGCATATCATGATAAATACATCACATCCTTGGATAATTCCTACCTGTTATCAAGCAGTTCTAGCCAGGGTGCCCAGATCTGACCTGTGCAAGGGAAGAATATATGTTTATGACTGCTAGTCACTCTGATTGGAGGAAGGGACAGACTGACAGCAGAAGGGTTGAGATTACTAGCAGCTTGAATAAACAGGCTGATGTTTTTCTCTCTCTTTCTGTTTTCACACTGCTGAAGAGAAACAAACATTTTCCAGCTGTAACAATTTGCTATTTTAAGGTACAATGTCTGTTTTGAGTTTTTTATTCATCCAAGATGACTTTATGGACAGTGGGGAGTCTAGATTTAAAACATGTGATCTACTAATTCAGATAAATACAAGCAATTAACAGGATGAAAAAAAAGTTTCATTTTCTGCATCAAAATCTTGTATGTTCCTTTATTTAAATAACTGCCATTCAATTATTGGGTCAGGATTTTACCATTAGAAAGAAATTATGCTTTCAAAATATAAGAAATAATGAAAGTAGAGGCACATCTTCAACACAGCTACCAGTGTTCCTTCCCAGTGATGCAATATACAATTATCAAGTAAGACTGGGCCCCAGTTCTACTCATCCATGAGTAAACAGAACCTCGAGCTTTCAATATCCCCTTAAAACCTCTTAACTACTTAAAGCAGAATCTCAAAGGAGACACTTAACAGTCAGCAAAGAACTGCGAAACTTGTAATAATTGAAAGTAACATCCATACATGCCTGAAAAAAGGATAAAGTTGTGAATAAATCTAGATACACAGAGGGGAAGAAGACAGAAGAGGAAGAAGAACAGGACTGAAGTTTTGAGACAGAAACCAGAGACATGAGAAAGGCCATCACAATAAAGACAGCAAACCTAAGCCAGTCCAACTGGACCTATTCTGTTAGGAGTTAATCACAAAGAATTCTGAAAGAGAGAGTAAGAAAGAGAGAAAGCTATAAATTCCTGGTTTGGGTATCTTCTGGGGCTATTGTGGACTGAGATTAATTTAACAGCTGAGAGCAAATGGTGTTCTGACACCTTGACTGTTAAAGACATCTCTTGACTTTGGTCCGTTTTGGATTTGAGCAAGCTTTGTCGTATTATTTTTGCAGTTAAAAGAATTCCTCTACATGGCTGGAGAAGAACTGTAGCAACCACTGCAGCAGAAAATTCATCAGCTTTATGTGGTTAGTCACAGTTCTGAATTGCATTTAACTAAAGTTTGTTCTCATTTTCTGTGAAGGATTTCTTGATCCAGAAGAGGAGTTGTATTGAAATGAGACTGGTATCTGAAACAGAGGATTGACATTAATTATATTCACTGTCATGATGACAGTATGATTCCGGTATGGATTCTAGTCTAAACCTCAAAATAAATATAAATTTGGATCTAGAGACAGTTTAAAGTCACAGCCTCCTCAATGCATAGCAAGAACAGCTGAACAATAGGAGATACTGATTAGGGTAAACATTTTTGTCCCTTGGGAGACTATAAATAAAAATTCAAATGTGGCCTTATGATCAAATGATTTATTCATCTCTATTATATTATTTAGATCATTGAGAAATGTGTTACTTTAATTATTGAGAAATGGAAGGATTTTGTGAGGAGATAGGGAGTCTTTTTAGAAGTCCTTAATGTCCAGGCTAATGGGAATTGCTTCCTAAATGGAAGTAGTAGCTCTGATTCACAAAAGTAAATGCTTCCACTGCAGTATTTCAGGTGAAATTCTTTCTAGAATGCTTCAGTTCTGGTGAAAAGCCAGGAGTTTCTTGGCTTTTTGTTTTGAGTGCAGAGATGCTTCTACAGTTCTGTTACCCTGCAAGAGACCTCACTCAGACAAAATAACAAAAAATATTAACTTACAAAACAGACTGTCACAGATGCAATTGCTTTTTAAAAGCTTATCAGAGATGACCAACTTCATCTTATTCAGAAGGTCAAAAACTTCAGAGACATTTGGCTGCTGACAGTTTAAAATAGCACCACCGTACACATGTTAGTCTTCTAAATATATATTTCTTTTTGAACTCATCGCTCCAAAAAATCATCTTGTACTCTTTCTATCTGTATCAAAATAGACCACAAATCTTACTATGTTTTTTTAAACTATATATTTTAAATCTTAAAGAGATATATTAGATCCAGGNAGTCTTGCTTTGAGAACAGTCTTGTTTATTCTGAACACCCCAAGAAAAATAAATGCAATAATAAAAAAAACTGGAAAACCAGGTAAAGAAATGTGAAAAAATTGACATATATCTTACTTTGCTTCCAACCTATCTAATACCCCCCATCAGGAACAAACAGGAATAAATACATCCATGCCAAATGAATAACCCCAGGTGTCAGCACTAATGATCTTCTCTAGTTACTTCAAAGCACCCC
>VZTR01004680.1:74589-88786 GCA_013400775.1 Chaetops frenatus | reverse complement strand
TCCCTTAAATCCCTAAACCTAATTGCTTACTTACCACACTAGTTTTCCATAAACACTGTAAAATTTTGAAGACTATTTATTTACACCTATATGACTAAGTGAGCAGAAATGTGTTTTTTTGCAAGGGGTTTGATGGCAAGGGGTTTGACTGCTCACAGTCTTGCTTTGAGAACAGTCTTGTTTATTCTGAACACCCCGAGAAAAATAAATGCAATAATAAAAAAAACTGGAAAACCAGGTANGCACCCCATTTATTTAGAGTAACAGAGGAAAGTAGAGCGGTCCAAAGCACTTCTGACTATTGCCATGTCACCGTTCTCCCAAGCATTTCAATGCCCTCATTAAAGCAATGTCATTACCATGACCTGATTGACATTCCTCTAACAATGCACAGCAGAGAGGATCATGTTATTCAAGCCCACCCCAGCTTTTTCAGGCCATTAGCTGAGAAAGGCAGTTTCAAAAGCAAACAGAACTCTAAGAGAATGCTTAAAGAAAATGAAAGCCTAAAAACTAAACAGTGATTATTGTTACACAAAGTTATTTTTATGAGGCAACGTGAAAAAGAGCAGCATCAGAGGCTGTTAAAGGTGTGGCACATCTCATCATTTATATATACTTTTATGTATGTACATTTATGTATATAGTTACACTGAAGTAATAATACTTACTGAAGTATTTATAGTTCAGTGTAAGTACAGCACTGCAGCTTTTATGCTGCGCTTTCTCATGCATGTAGATAGCCTCTGGAACTAATATGGGGCTATCCATGTTGTTTCATGGAAGAATTTTCCCTGAATTCTTCTGCAGGGCAAAGCTAGTAGTCAGACTCCTACGTAAATTGTCCCAGGATCCTAATTTGATGTACTCCGGTGGAAAGTGATTAGGGTCAGAGGACTTAAGCTGTATTCTAACACATATTAGATTTAAATAATCCTGTCTCATCTCTTCTGGCTCCTATCCAGATTATTTTAACATGTTTTGCTGAGTGAGTTGGTTTGTAAGGTTTAATCAAGTTTTAACAGCATCTAGTGACATTTCACTAGCAAGCAGATGAGTCCCACCAATCCAGGCTTCAAAGTGCATCAATGTTCAATTTTCATAAGGTTTCACAGGAGACTGAATTTCTCAGAGGAAACTGAGGAAACGTAGTTTGCCAGACTAGACATCTCAGGCTTTCAAACTGTATATATGTCTGGGTTGTTGCATCTTCCTGTAGAAGCTTGAGATATATCTTGTATTTACTGTGCACCAGCTATTAATGGTACTTAGTGCCAAGTGAGAAAATTGCAAAAAGCTTATTAAAAAAAGCCACCACATGAGTAGTGCAGTCTGATTTTTTAAAAATTTTTACCAGGAACCTGACAGGATGTCAGGGTTCCTTGTCTAGTCCTTGAGGACTCCCCAGAAAATATGAGGGAAAAGTTTTGCTTCTCTTTTTTCCCCCCTCATTTGTCTATCCATACGTTGCTCACCTTTTGAAAAACAGGGCATAAATGTAATTTGACAGAAACTATATGTTAATTAGGTTAGAAGAAAATAAAATAGAAGAATGTATGAACACAAGAATGAATGGACAGACCACATGGCCATAATCTGTTTTAAATTATCAGCTTAATGATACAAACTTCAAAAATGTATTTTAAGTGAAACTCTGGAAATTCTTGATTTTATTTTTTCCCTTAATTTTTCACAAGTCTTCACTCTTGTGACAGTGGACAATTATAATGCAATTTTCAAATGTTTTTTTTAAGCTCATCCTAGACTATTTCACTTGAATGAGCCTGCAAATCCTTGAAAACCCCTGTTTGGAATTTATCAATGATACAGAAACTTAAGCAGCATTTCATAGGGTTGGTCCTTGACATAGAAGATGGCCTCTGGTTTGAACACTGTAAATTCCTATCACCTCCAGGTACTACCAATAGTTTTACTGAATGTTTTGCCAGAGTCCAAGGGGAACATTATTTATTTCTTGATATGGTATTATATAGAAATAATAACTTTGGAATAAGGTGAAATATTTCTTTATTCCAACGGAAAATGGAATGTACACAATACAACGGAATTTTTATATCAATATAAGAAAGTCCAGACCAAAAACTGACTGGGCACAGACTGGTGTAAAGGCAAATCAGATTGGAATAATGCATTTTCAAGGAGCTGAACTGGCTGCTAAGGTCTGTTGGCATAACACAGCATCATAAGAAGAGGTCAGAGGAAGGCATGCTTTGTGTTGAGCTAAATCTTTAAATACGGCTTCTACCCGTCATGGCATTAGGTAGGAAACTAGCAAAATGTAATCTCTGTTGCTGTAAGTACTGAAAAATAAAACAAAGGAGATCTTGAGTCAGCCTTTCTGGATAACTCTTTACTTGTTCCACTCAGCATGCAATAAATCAAGTTTAAAGATATTCAGATCACAAATGCCCAGAGCTCAACACCCTGCTTATACCAGTAATTTGTCAGAAACATCTAACTTTATGACTGTTTTCAGTACAAGCAATTGTCTTAGAAAATCAAGATAAGAGATTCAGGACTGTTTCCTTGTAATACTAACAAGGCTATTTATGTAGAGGAAAAAGAAGTGTATTAAGAAGGGAAACCTGAGTACAGATTTTGTGAGCAAAGTCGATCCTTTCAACTGAGATATAATATCAAACTGCATTGGGGAAAACAGGGAATTCATGAGGTTGTGCTTCTTTGCATCCGTAAATAAATAGATACTTTAAAAATATGTTTAGTGCTTTTAAAATATGATTCAGCAAAGAAAAAGAGCAGTGTGGTGAGATAAAAATATGATTTATCCCATGGCCACAGTGCTTCAAATTGACCGGAGAAAGTAATCTAATCAGACTTTATTAAACTGATTCTGCAGTACATCCTCGATGCCTGGAAGCATTGTCTGAGCTGGTCTGCAGTCTAATCCTGCTTTAGGATGCTTGCCAACTATTTAGCCTTTTCGAAGTAGAAGCACAGACACATACAATTTAATTATTGCAAACTGTTTTAATTAGAAAAAGAATGTGAACTTTTGATGATGCCTGGCTTCTGAGAGAAGCTACATCCATGACAGAAATGTTTAAATAACTCTGAACAAGCACATCCGTTTTACTCAGAGCAAGCTATAGCAGATATTGTAGGCTCACAAACCAGCCTAAAGAGCTGCTGCCAGGTTATATAATCTTTGAGCACTCATCCAAGGCATCCCTGAAGGCAAGTGCAGAGGGGAGAAGTACTAAGGGGTTGGTTTTGCTTCTGCCATTTCCCCCATTGCGTGACAGTCACTGCCCCATGAGCTGGCAATATTGATGGTGGCAGTTCCAAACTCACACTGAAAAGGAAGCTCCATTTGTGTGACAGACAGCTCCCCAAAGATCATCAAAAAAAGTATGCTCTAAAAGTAAGGGCAGGATGTTGCCTAGTCCTCTCTTGTACATGCAGATATCTAAGTTTCCTCTCCTTATCCTTTGTTTGCCAAGTTAATTCTCCCTAAGGTCTCATGTTTTGTAGTAAAAAGATAACATGGAGAGACCCTTTTTCTTTTCACAGAGCTGAAGGATAATTTTCTTCATATCAGCTGGTAGGTTGCTATTTTTCACATTTGTGAACAAAACAGTAGGGATAACACAGCAGTGTTTCAGTTATTGTACTGCTGAGCAGTGCTTACACAGCATCAAGCTCTTCTTGGTGCTGCCAAAGAATTGGACAAGAAGCAAAGGGCAGAAACTGATGCACAGGAAGCTCCACCTGAATGTGAGGAAAAACTTTATTGTGAGAGTGACCAAGCACTGGAACAGGGGCTGTGGAGGGGCTCCAGAGGGGCTGTGGAGTCTCCCTCACTGGAGATATTCAAGAAAAGTCTGAATCAACCCTGTGCCTTGTGCTCTAGGATGAACCTGCTTGAGCAGGGAGGTTGGAGCAGGTGACCCACTCTGGTCCCTTCCAATCTGAACTCTTCTGTGATTCTGTGATTTCTCACCCCTCAACCTAACAGCAGTTAGGCTGGGGGTACACGAGAAAGTGGGGACACAGCTGAGACAGCTGTCCCCAGTTGAACAAAGGAGTATTCCCTGCCACATGATGCCATGCTCAGTAATAAAAAGCTAGGGAAAAAAGGAGGAAGGATGAGAGAGATATTGGGAGTTGGAGCATTCATCTTCTCAAGTAACTCTCATGCATGATGGAGCCTTTCTTTCTTGGAAACTGCTGAACAGCTGCCTGCCAGTGAATAAATTCCTTACTTTGCTTGCATGAACAGGTTTTGTTTCCCTTTTCATATTAAACTGTCCCTGTCTCAATCCCCTAACTGACTTTTCCTATTCTCCCCTCTATCCCACTGGAGTGAGTGAGCAAGGGATTCTATGCAGCTGAGCTGCTGGCCAGGATTAACCCACAACACCTGGGCATTGGATGTTTTACTATTTTATTGAGGATGGTGCAATTGTGATCTGTACTGTCTTCCCTGATACAAGAATCATACAGCACATTTTAAGTTAAAAATCTGAGAAAAACCCAACTTGCTTATCACACCCTTCAAAAAATTGCTCTCTATTTTGCCTGCAGTAATGCCATTGTGCAAAATTGCAAGTCGCACTTAATTAAGCAGTTCTGTACTCTTTAATCTACCATCATACATCATTCCTCCTGTTATCTCCCTCAGCTCTGTGTTCTCTCACCCAGCACCCTGCAATACCATCCACTGTGTTTCCTGCTTGATGAATACTTCTGCACAAAATCTATGTTTCTCCCTCCCTCTCCTGGTCAATCAGTGTGTTTAATTCCCTTGATATGTGGAATTAATTATGTGATATTATATTCTTGTGTATTTTATACTTCTTATACACCCATCTTCTCTTTGTTCACGACCTTCTGTCCTTCAAGAAACAAGTCTTATTCTTGCAGAACTGCCAAAGTCTATCAGGTCTCAAATAATGAGTTCTCATTGCCTTTCTCTCTTACCTCAGTGAGAGAGTCCTTGTTAGATATGTGTATACAGAAATAGTCAAGCCTTGATTTTTCAGGGCACATATGACACAGAGTCCTATGGAAAGGTTTTCTACATATTACCATGGGCTTTCTGGTAAGGCTGTACTGCAGTGTACAAAGACAGTGCATAAATACAAAAACTGACAACATTCAGAATAACTGGAGGGATTGGGATCAGCAGCAAAATGTGCTGCTTTCCCAGTGCCACAATGAAGTATTGAGTACCAGAAATATTCTACTATGTTCTATGATAAGACATGAGAAGCAAAATAAGATACAAAGTAGGATTCACACTATAGCATTAATATCTACTGCTCAGATACCTTGAACCATAATAAAGGCTTATTTTTTAATTTAATTTGTAATTAATTTTTTTTAATTACTTAGCTTTCCTGAAATTTTCTACCAAATTTCACATCTCACTCTTGGTCTGTGATTTCTCCTTATACCTATCAGGACAAATTTTCATATTTTTCTCTCCCTTTTGTAATGATGTCCAAATGCTGGTATTCACCTTACTCTGGCCTTCCTAAGAGACACCTCTATTCCAAGTTGTGCATACCTAAATCATCCTCTCTTTTCTGATATTATTACAATTCCACTTTCCATTATACCTTAATTAATTCACTTTTTTTTTTTTTTTGACCACTTCTCATCTCTTTTCATGTAGGATGTTCCTTCTCTATTCCAATGGTCTTTACAAATATCTTCATTTACCTAACTGGTAACTACTCCAGGAAAAAAAGAAAAAGAAACTTATTTTTGCCTTATATTAATGAAAATCCTGTCTTTAGTCACAGCAGTAGTTACAGGATAAATGGGGTTGCGCTACTGTCCCTTGCATGAACCTTGTGAGCCATGCAAAAAGAACATGTGTCTGTTCAGAGATGTGATGAGAGTGGAAATCCTACACTGAATCAGATGGCCTTAATAATTCCTATCTATCCTAATCCTAGTGCTGGCAATACTTGTATTCCCAGAAGAGTGCAGCAGTATGGATTCTCTCAGTCCTCCCACTCATGCACGAAATGGACTGGAAACATTTCTCTCTGGAGTTCCAGCAGTTGCAGTGCTCTAGAAGATGAGTTATGGGCAGCAGTGAAGAGAGGACAATAGCAACAATGCACGCTTCCCAGTAAATCTTGAAGAAATGCTGGTTTTGACCTCTAAAATTCTTACTTGGAACCAATTCCATTCAAAACACTTTGGCCAGTGACAATGGGCTTTAACCATGGTCAATGATTTCTATCATTTCAGTCCTATCTAATTTGTTTTGAAGAGATTTGCAAACCTTTTTCACTCCACGTGCTTGCAAAACACATGAACTATAAAAGCTTGGTCCTGAATGAAACATCACTGAGGAAGAACTCAAAATAAGAAAAGAATGCCACGTTCCCCAAATTTTTTGTAATTACTGACTATTTTATATGCTTTTCAAGAATAAAGCATTAAAAGGCAGGTTTAGGACATTGTCAGTGAGCACTGGAGATCAGCTGCCAGTTTTTAGCTGCTCTCTGACCTTTCAAGCTGCAAGCCATATAAACCCCATATTTCTAACCCGTTTCTTTAAAATTCCCATGTTTTGTGTGTGCAGTGCTAATGCAGTTACTCTATTTGTTTATTTCTCTTGTACGACGGCCTTGCATTTGGAAGGCTGCCTAAGGAAAGACGCCTAAAGGAAAAGAGGGGAACCAGACAGCTATAAAAATATCTTGCACTCTTTTGACAGCTTAAAATGTATGGGCATGATGGCAACTCTCCCACCTTTTCTTGCTGGAGCTGTATACAGTGGAGAGCCCACATCAGCGTTGCCCTGCTGTGATGTTCTGTAAGACACGGAGAGTGCCATGCTGTGATATTTACAGCATTGTGCGCCGTGTTTAGTGGCAGATCTGCTAACAGCAGCAAATCTATTCCTGGCCTTGCAGAGTGGAATTCTGCCTACTCACTCTTTCCTCTCTCTGCATTGTCTTCCTCTTGTCATGTATTTTACATTTAGACTTCTGAAGTTAGGTAGAGCCCAGACAAAGAAGAACTTTGAATCTGAGTGCTTTCAGATTTCTGAGTATGGGATAGATTCGAATTCCCCCATTAGAAGTAACTCTTCCTTCTGATTTTAGTATTGGGTGGTGTCCAGAACCATATGGGACCTAATTTCGGGTTGTATTAGCATGCAGCCAAGAGCTCAGAGCCAATCTGAAGAAACCTAGAACAAGCTGACAGAAATAGTATGATAAGCAGAAAAATAATAAAATATTCACACCAAAGAGGGTAGAAACCTCACGAACTTTGACCACTTTGATCTTTCTATTTTTTATAAGAAAAACTGAACACTAATTCTACTTTTTTTCCCACAGCAACACATTTAATCTGCTGAAAATTAAGTGTAATTTCTAGGCTAGTTGTCCATCTCCGGGGAAGGGAAAGGGGTAGACAATTATTTCTAAAAGTCTTAAGCAACTAATTTTTTAAAGGGAATGAATGGCTCACTGTAGGCTACTTAGTCTCTCCCTTATCTGCAACCCAGATATACAATGTTTACATGTCTCAATATTTTTATATAATCCAATGTTTTTAGCCTTTGAGTAACTTCTATATGCAAAAAACATGAAGCAGGGTACCATTATGAACCCCACTTTTTAGCTATCCCAAGGGCCATGGCTTTTTTTGCACGACTTTACCAGGAGAGGTTAAGGCAGAGATTAATTTTAGATTTTTCTAAATTTATTTGGTTTTTTTAGATTTTTCATGGTTTCCTTAAAAATAGAGAGAAAAAGTTTGCAAAATCTGTGAATAAATGGGAATTGGCTGAACAGTACTAATTAAAAATGAAAATAGCATGCTAAAGTATTTTTAGGCACCACTTATACAAGTATCAAAATACCCTCTTTTTAAAAAATCATTGCACCAAGCTTTTCTACACATATAAACTAAAACAACCACTTTCTTTGAAGAAATGGAAGGGAGAAATTTAAACTAACATGAAGAGAGAAAAATAGAATCCAATATTCTCACTCTTATAGCTGTGCTTTTAGTATACTATCTTTTTTCTCCCTCACTAAATCAGCAAATTAACAGACAATAATCCCCAAAGCAGTAATGCCTTCACTCCACCTGTAACTCCCACTAAAGGTGCATTTGGGTCTCTCCAGTAAAGAAGATTGAACCAACACTGCACATCAAACATTGGGAAGGATTGGGCACCTTTCTCCCAGCAGCAAAACCATTTTTAAAAAGTCTGTGGTAGGAATCAGTACCCCCATGAGTATTTCAGCATAGCTGAAGAAACTGAAGAGCATAACCAGTAGTTTGCCAAGCAATCAGCTTTTAGCTGTGAAGAGCTTTAGTTACCAAATTCCCCTCTTCCACGAGGCATGAGGATACAACACATTTGTGGTGGTGTAAAGGGAGCACCGTCTCTCTCTGCATGGCATGGATGGCTGAGCCCATCATCACTCACACAAGAGTGTATGCAGCTGGGGAAAACTGAGCCTGGACATTTCAATCCTTGGAGGCATTAGAATGAGAAATTTTTAACTTCTACAGTTCTTCTGAGGACTGGGAAACTTTTTTGCTTGGGACATTTAAATCCTCAGATGTGCAGTCTATAATCTATGGTCAGATGACTTGTCAGTCAATGTTTGTGCCCAGTTTCTGATTTAGAAGTGGAAGACATGTATTTGTCAAAATTCTAGAAATGTCTACAGCATCTATGTAATATTAAACATTTGTGTAGGTCTTTATGTAGTTAGGCCCAGGGTAAGATGTAGTTTGTTTTTGAGTATCTACTGAATACATCAAAGCCCCAAATCCTCTGGACTAACATGACAACTTAGAAATCACTTCTTTCTTTGAATTCACTGACCACAGGCTGATCTTCAGCTTTTCATAGTATTCTGCTTTGTGATTCAGTTTATCACTATAAATTAAGGCACTCAATCTCCCTGCCACAGCACTGTGATTCATTGTCTAGCTACACTCAGCACAGTTCATCTCACTATTTCAGTCTTTAGGCAACAGTTACCCTCCACCTAAGAGATGTGGTCCAAAAGCCGGGAATCCCTACTCCTTCAAACACCTTTTTATCAGGATGATGCAATATTTGAGCTGTCTACTTTCCAAAATATTTGTACCATACTTCTTTTTGCAGCACATAATCCTGAAGATCAACAGACTTGGTACAGTACCATTCTACAAATTACACAAGAACAGAAAATTTCCTGAAACTCTTTGAATAACCTGCAAGCGATGCTGTCCAGTAGTCAATAACTGCAGTCATATGTTGTTCTGATGGTCTGGAATATGCTAGAGACAGAAATAGTGCTGAATGCTTTCAAATGTATGACTGAACTTTTGCTAACTGCAGAATCCTGACAGGGAAAGCACAGTGAAAATTGTGTGTTATGTTTCAGGTGTCCATCAGCTTTCATGATTATTAAGGAGTATTTATCACCCATGAACTGCAAACAGTGAAGTACGTCACACTTAGACTATAGACTGTTTACCACTCCATACTTCTCTTTCCAAACAGCTGAAATAGATTTCAACCAGGCAGAGCTTTCTGCCTTGCAATAGTTGTTAATGTGTATACATTGAATAAAATCATGTTTCCTGGTACCAGCAGTTGCTATCAGAGTCTTCTTTGAACTTCAGATAAATAACTTTTTTAAAGCACTGATAATTTAGCTATCACTATCTGAACGTATGAATTCTATTCTCATGCATGTTACATATGTGGACTACAAATTATATGAATTTTCAAGATTTCTATTTAAAATAACACTGTTATAAATCTGGCAAGGTGAAAAAAAGGATGGCAAAAAAGTTACATAAAAACTAGTAGCCTTCTGACTAAAAAAAAAAAGCATATGATGGGTGTATTATAATGTGGGTATGGAATTGAATATCTTGTCAACATCATGATATTGCCAGAAGGTGTTGATGATCCAAATCAATGAAATACCCTTTCCTCTGAGTACTCATGTCACACAGGATTGCACACCACTGTGTGCACAATAATTCAGTGCTCTGAGATTCCATTACCATTGTTTGGCTGCACTTACATGGCAGGCTGACTGGCTCCTTCTGCAGATTCAGTTTCCTGCCACACAGACCGTGGAAAACTTGGGACTACACTGCAGCAGTTTTCTTCCTTGACCACTCAAGTTTCCTTGTAAAGGAAAGGAGGCTGTGGGAGGCACCATATACACACAGGTATAAAAATCCTCAGACGTGCAGTCTATAATCTATGGTCAGATGGCTCTTCTAGAGCCACCTGCCCTGTAGCTGGCAGGCAGACTGGGAACACACCGAAGGAGGTAATTTATCTTAGGAATGAGCCCAGAGTTTTCTAAACAGCCACTATCAGGCATCTCAAAAGTGTATGATAGCCTTGCCTTCCTGTGCAGGCTTGAATGTGTAATGAGCGACTCCTTAGATAACAAGAATTTACCTACAGGCTCCATAGGGTTCCTATATTTAGCAGTAAAGGGAAATACTGTATTTTCCTTCTGCTCCAGTTAGTGTAAAGTGCTATAAAAATTAACAGACACAGACTGTTGTATTCCTTGCACCAAAATCTTTGTGGAATGTGACATCACTATGTGCCTTGTAACAAGTGAGACATTTTTTCCTCCCCGTGTACTTTGTTTCTAAATAAAGCAACAAAAATTTTGCCCTCCTCCCTTTTGTCTCTGGTTTCTAATGCTGTGATATTAATAAGGAGTGACATGTTTAAAGCCTTTCTTCATACTGGTGGAGAATATTTTTGCAATATATATAGTATAGTGCACCAAGCTGAGGACATTTTCACGGTGATTTTATGGCATAAAGCAAGAAAAGATTTTCTTCACAAAAATAATTAGTCAAATAGATCGTTACAGTGAATTAAGAGAGAGAAATTATTTTTGTGGACATTTCAAGCAATGTAATTCATACAACAGCCCTCTGCTAAAGGTGCTGTGATGGTCTGCCTGATGTATGCATTATTTATCTTGGCCAGTCCATAGGATTACATTCAGGCTCAGAGTGGGAATCAGAGGAATGGAAATGCTTTTGCTTCGATAGCAAAAGCTGTTACAGCGTAATAAAGAGCTCAATGCTATTGACCCACCTTCTACATCTTGCCCTTCCTCAGTATTCTCTTCCATCTGAAGGTCAGTAAATTCCTTAAGTATCCAGTGACAATTTCCTGAGGCCTCCCACACACCTCAGGGGCTGCTATTTGCTGTTGGGGGTGGCACAAGCACGTCTTGAGTTCCAGACTTCTCCCCCCCCCCGTTCTGAGACAGATTCCGCTTCATTTTTCTCTACAAGACAGGTTATTTCTCAGCAACTTCCTCACCAGCTTTGACACCAAGTGACTTCAAGCAGCAGATTCCTGGTGTTTCTTTCTTCCAATCTCATCAAGTGAGGAGACATACAGACAGTTTGGTACAAGAAAATAAACAGTAAAGTCAAGTCAGTGGGCAGCAAATCCAGTAACCATCCACACAGCCTATGAGTATGGTTAAATTTTCAGTCCTCTGTGCTGGAGGAAACAAAACAAATACTTTTTAGAGTGAAAAGAAGAGATAAAGCTACTATATCCCTCCCTAAACCCTGCTCTATTCTAATCCAATCCTAGAACTTGGACTGTGTATTTATTAATAAAGAAATGTTGATGTCCAAAAGAAGAGTGAAACTAAAGCAGTCCTTGCACACGGGGAATCTTTTACTTTGCACTATCCAGTGGCATTTCTTAAGGACACAATTACACCTTTTGATTTACAAATAGAGGTATGTAATCTCCATCCCATTAGTAATCATTTGAAGAGAAAATCACCATTCTATACTGCAGAAGGAGAACATCAAAAATACTGACACACATGGCTTTCCTTTCTGTATTTAGTTTTCTTGTATTCTTTTCAGCTTTCCAAAAGGATTTTTATAAAACTGAACTTGTGCTCACTTATCCAAATAATCTGGTTCAGAATATATATCACTAATTGGATAATATTTTCATGCATACACTTACAGAATCTACATTTATTAATACTAAGAAAGTTCTTTATTAGATTCACTTTGGAAAACACATCAATGTCTTACTATATTATGACCTTGGAAGATAAAGCATAACATTACATATGACTTCTTGCTTACCAGGAACATGTGAATTACTGACTTGCTGTCCTGGATTGTTATTTCTGCTTTAAAAACCTGAGAATATTGGTGCTGTTTAAAAACATATGGTCCTACAAAGCGGCTAAAGACTCTGAGCAGTGAGACTTTTCCCACAACTTTGAGTAGCTGGGTGTGAAAAGTACTCATGTACTCTTCTGCCTTTCACATTTCCTAGTCTAGGTCTGTAGGAAAACGGAGTGTTCTACTGCATGATCTCATTCCTGAATCAATTTCTAGTTCTTTAAGATATAAAATTCTCTTTTCTGAAAGAAAATTTTTTTCTGTGAGTTGAAAGTGAAGTCTCTGTATGAAATAGCCTTTTCCTTTCCTATACATTTTTTCTTCCCTATCTGGCATACTGAATTTGCACAGAAAAAAAATATTGTTATAACACATTCAATTATTTGGGTTTTTGGTGGTGGTGATGGTTTTATTTCTACAAAAACACTTTTCCCTGCACAATAAATATCTGAATCATAGTGTTTAGGAGCACACAGTGTGTTTTTTTTCTTCCACATTACAGAGAAGGTCATTTGGCATGTGTTGTCTCTTAGATTGGCTAGAAAGAAATGAGTGACAGGTGATTCCATGTTTGCTTGTGCTGAAGTTGCCACATTTGGCATGCACAGCACAATGCAAAGGTCTTCCTGAAAAAAGTTTGTCAAGTTTTAATGGAATTACAGAGGAATTACATTAATAACAATTAATTGACTTTTTAGGGGTTTTTTTAGAGAGGTAATGAGACATGCAGCTGTGACTGACCAGTTCTGAGCTGACTTTTTTTCAACCATTCATTTAGTTCAGCTGTCCAGTGTCTTCCTACAGTATCACTTTGACATAAAAGGAAAGAAGATACATTTTGAAACCCTTTCACTCAAAATAAGTGAAAGAATCATGCTTCTTTCCACAACCTGAATTCATAAAGATGAATATATGGAGCATCCTGTAAGTTATGAAACCTCACAGTGTATTTTCAATTAGTTTTGTGGCCCAAGAAATATAATATCTGAAAGGGGATCTTTGCAAACATTCCTTGCAGGATGAGGTCTGTATGGCAAAGGCAGTATATGATAAGACAACACTCACTGGCTTTATCTTTTCCTAAAAGCAGCCCTTGTCCTAAATGATAAGATTTTTCAAATAAATTAATTATGCTCCTTCCAACATAAATTTTGAAGCTATGGCTCTACCTGCTGTCTGACACATGGAGAGGTTTCATTTGGGTGACAGAATCATTATTCACTTCTGATAATCCTGGCCCTCTACATGGTCAGACAGCTGCACACGATACCAGGATGTCATTTCCAGCAAAGCTACTTGGCATCTTCTGTTGCTGCAGCAAGAAGGTTTGTATGGGATTTTTAGATGTCAGGAATAAATCCAGATCTAGGTTTACCACCATCTAGGATATTATAAGAAACAAAGAGGAAGAAAATAAATATAAATGTTTGCGATATTTCCTGTTCATAATAGAAAAAGTTTCCTGAAACCAGGAAGCCAGGAGCCATAGAATCATGGAATGGTTTGGGTTGGAAGGGACCTTAAATATCGTTTAGTTCCAAGACCTCTGCCACGGACAGGGACAAATTCCACGAGACCAGGTTGCTCAGAGCTCAATCCAATCTGGCCTTGGAGACATCCAGGGATGGGGCATGCACAGCTCCTCTGGGCTACCTGTGCCAGTGCCTCACCCACCACAGAGTAAACATATTTCTTCTTTATATCTATTCTAAACCTACACTCTTTTGGTTTTAAGCCACACCCCCCTTTTCCTATCACTACACGTCCTTTTAAAAAGTCTGTCCCTAGCTTTCTTGTAGCCCCCTTTAGGTTGTGGAAGGCCACAATAAGCTCTTCCCAGAGCCTTGTCTTGCCCAGGCTGAAGAACCCCAACTTTCTCAGTCTGTCCATATTAGAGAGGTGCTCAGTCCTCTGACCATATTTTTGGCCTTCCTCTGGAGTGACCCCAGCAGGTCTTCTCTCTTCTGACCCACATCATTCTTATGTAGGGGCCCCAAGAACTGGGTGCAGCCCAGGACACACCTGA